>OY986437.1:64822829-65345329 GCA_963920525.1 Dichetophora obliterata | reverse complement strand
AGTTTTGAGCCAAGTAGTTTATTTTCGTTTAAAAAATCAAGATCTATACTGATTATAAGATATAAAAAATGGTATGCAATACAAATATCATTGCAATACTTTTAATTTTAGAAACAAATTTACATCATATATAATTTTTTTTATTAAAAACCCGTTATTTTCTACTAAATTTGCGTTATCAAGATACCGAAAATATATTTTATTTTAAAAGCTTTAACTTTTTACCTTTCGTTTGATATATAAATTTAAGGTATTTGTTAATGGTATGAGCAAAAATCAGGTATTTGAGTTATTCAAATGGAAGCCATTTTCCGAAACAAATCGACTAAAAATTTAAATTTTTTTACTGCCTGAAAATTCTATATATTCATATAAATATTACAGCTACAATGTTGGCTTAAGCACAGTTGTTTATTGTAATATTGATATAAGAAAATATGGATTAAGAAAGCAGAGCAACTAAGGTAAATATGCTTAAAATAACAATTTTCCGTTTAAAGGCAGAATCCCAACTCGTTGGAGCTAAATCTTACCAACACTATTCGCATATCACGTCTTCAAAAAAACGACCTACCTGCCCTGTGAAGACCTAGAGGAAAAGAAAATCAAGTCATTCCAACTAACGGATGATGATTGCTTATGGGTTAAATGTTATTCTTATAAATTTTCTTTTGTTTAATTGTAAGACTTTAATACTTATTGTTAGTCCCTTAAGAGAAGATTCAATAAATAATAATAATAAAATAAAAAAACATACAAATAGCTTTAAAATATGCAATACTCAATGGATTTGATTAATTAAAAATGTATGTGATAGCTTTATATATAACCTTAACCATCAATATCGGTTACACACTAAGAAAAATATAGAAAGTTTTCTTCAAAGATCTTATGAAAAAAAATTCTCAAAAAATCGATGAATACATTATTCTCCACAGCCATTCTTATTTTTATTGAAAGTACTTCACGAATCCATTGTCAAATCGCGGCACCCCGGAAATCGTAGTCTCCCCAATAATTTATATATTATGCTTGATTCAAGTCAATGCGAATTGATTTGACATGTTTTTGATTTAAGGGCAGGTTTTCGTGAAACTCGACAAAGAAACCTCATTATTTTTAAAATTTTTCGATAGTGTATGATGTGAAGAATATGTTTCCAAAGCGGTTTGGCCGATGACGAAGCCATATTATTATAAATTAATGTGAAAAAATCATTGACCAAATATTAAAGCGCGTTTTCTGAAAAATCTTGTTATCAAACTGGTCTCCACGATACTTTATCCTTATACCATGTACCCATGGTATAATTATCCAGGTGTAAGCGGTTTTTCACCTCTCTCTAGCCTTGTCAAAAACAGCTAATGGCAAATTTGAAGCAAAGTTAAATTATATGAAGCTTGTGAAAGTGTTTGGTTTTGGATTTTTTGTATTTGACAAGATTTATTTATTCAACTAGCTTATCTTATTCTCTCGACGTGGTCTAAACTAATAACTCCGAGCCTAATTAAGACCAACAAATTGCTACTAAAGAAGGCGAAGGATTTGCTGCTGCTCATGCTAGTTTTAAAGCTGCTGCTCATTACATGTAAGATCTTTTTTTGCACACAATCTTTTTGCTTTCTGATTAACTTCAGCTTGTATTAAAAACATATATTATTTAACAGAACAAAAAAGAGTTTAAAGCATGGTATAATTATTTGACAAGGTAGCCTTGACAGTTTTTGGCGATTGGTAGTTGTCAAAAACAGATAAATAAGTTGTAGTTTGCTGCTGTTGACTAGCTATGTGCTTATTTTGAACTTTTCTTTGATTAATTGCATAAACAGCTAATTTTGACAACTACCCATCGCCGCTCGTGAGAAAAAGCCAGTCTACGCTACTACCTTGTCCGTAATTGTGCCATGGTTTAAAGCAACATTAGCTAGAGACAATTTTTTTACAGCTATCGAAAAATTTACGGTGTGGTGAAAATTAATCGCTTCCACCCAAAGAAGTAAAATATAAGGAAGTGGTGTAGTATCACAAAAGTGCGGCATTTTCCATATTGGTGTTGGTTCGCACAAATACATGAACATTCAAACACGGTCGCATTCGGTTGCATCACAAAAAAGGCCTAAAAGGTTTCTGATTATAATAACATATTTACAGATTTAGGCTTAAAGTTTTCGCTATTTTGTTTGTTCTTATCCAATAGTAATAAAAGATTGTAATTCCACACCACCCTTGAGGTATACAATTTGGTGCGTTACCGATTTTTTTTTTGGTGTTCGGTTCCCCAGTAGGCCTATTTCACCCGCCAGCAAACAAGAATATTAGTAAAGTAAAAAATGTATGGTAAAAGCTATCTACTGGGTTTGTATGCACTTATATTAATGCATTAAATTTTATATATCAATAAAATTATAAATAATTATATATATTAAAAAATTATATATAAAAAATGGATTTCAATAAATTAAGTGAAGATAAATAAAATTAATTTAATAATGTGCACTTTTTGATAGTTATTTCTCTGAAACCAAAGCAAGCTGAAAAAATGCTGCTTAAAACCCTGCTATGTACTTAACTACATGACCTGTTTATTCAGTTAAAATCTAGCATCTGTTAAATAATTATGGTCGTTAAGAAAAGAACAGTCCATGTCGTCATCCTTTTAAATAAATAAATAAACTATTTATTTCCTTTTATTTTATTTAAAAATTTTTTATTTGTTGCGTTATTTTATTTTTTATTTTTGCCTTTATTCCAAACACTTCATTTAATACACTGAATTTGGAAACTTTCTCGAATTTTATCTCCTAAGCCATTTGAGACCGACATTTTATTATTGCACTTTTGGACTAAGGAGACCCAAGTACTTTTAATAAAAATAAGACAAAAATTATTAACGCGTGGGCCATAAACTGCACTTGTGACCAACATTTTTTTACTGAAAACACGAGCGCCCTTAAATGTGTGGAAATATGTAAATTGAATACGCCCCTGAAACACTTTGACATTTCAATCCCTTAAAATTGGCGCGGAAACAACGTACTCTAATTTGCTTTTTTCACTTATTTTCAATTGGAAATGCACAAATTTTCACTTTAAATAACTTTTTTAAACACAATAAATTATAAATAACGTTGTTCCGTTTAAAAAATCCAACTGGGTTTCATATACTTACCTATGGAAGAAAACCATATTATTCTTCAAGTTTTGACTACTTGGACAGTTTTTTACAGCACAACGCATGTTTGTATAGTTGTTTATATCATAAAATTTACTAATCTCACTGAAATTATCAATAAAAATAGCTTTTAATGAAGCATTTAATATAAGTAATTTTTTTATCTCATACTTCGACTGACAGAACGATCCAAGTGTCAAAAAACTATTCGTCAAAACTAAGTGTCAATTCACGAAACATACCGCAGTACACATACACTGTATGTGAGGGTAACACCATTTCCTTATATTTTAATTCTATGCTTCCACCGGGATAATTACATCATGCCATGTACCTACACCATTATTAATCTTATTCACCACTATCGATAACTGTATGCAACATCAGGAAAAGTGCTGCCATTTGGTGTCGTTACTGTCAAAAACTGCAACAAAAAACAAAAGTGAAAATGCGAAATGAAAAAAGTAGCAAATTTAATTTGTTGGAGCTGTGAAAACCCACGGAACGAAAACCAACAACACCTAACTCGCGCACTTCTTTCTCCCCACAACAACAATTAAATACCATTTGGAGTCAAATATCGCAGCTACCAACGTTTTGTGTTGTGTCATTTTTTTCATCTTACTACATATTTCGTTTCAATGTTGTGAAAATTCCTAAGCAAAATTAGAAAGCAATCGCTGCACGGACGGTCCTTGAGAATCTTCAATAAACACTCGCTCGATGTGACGAATTTTTTTGCACAGAAAAATGAAATGTGCATAAAAAAGTGTGTAAATTAAAGAAATTTTTTATGTGAGGGAAACTATGATGAAAAACTGATTTTAATCCAGGGAGTAAATTAAAACTTGGTTGAAATTATGTATATTGCCATCCAGCTATAGAGTAAATGCTGACTTGAGTTGCCCCAACGGTAGCCCCCCAACATTTAAGTAAACGCAAGTTGTGACTCAGCCGACTGGAACCACCCGCGTAACAGTTGTGGACACCCAGGGGAGCCAGGGTTCGCAACACCAGCACCAACTTTATATTCAAAACACGCCTGCCCAGGTGATGGGCAACTACGATCGCAAAAAGAGCACCCCCTGTGCGGATTGCATGCGTGCGCTAAAATGGATTCCGGTTCTGTTCATTGTAGCGGTCATCGTTTGGTCCTACTACGCCTATGTTGTGCAGCTATGCATTCGTAAGTCTGAGTTCTGCCTTTTATTATTTGAATACATATTTATTTAACTATTATAATTAAGTATTTTTCTAAAATTTGTGCCTTTTTTGCAGTTTCCATTGAGAATATATTTGAGAAAATTGTTTTTCTCATATTCTATCATATAATTTGCGTTTTGTTCTTTTGGTCATACTGGAGTACGGTGTTCACGCCTATTGGCACTATTCCTGTGAAGGTGAGTGCCATTATATGCTGTGGAAACAATACCAGAACAGCGCCAGTTTTAAGTATATTTTAACATAACGTTTTATTATCTTCATTCAGTTAAAAATTAGGTTAAATCGGGTTTCTTAAAGCAGGTTTTTTTATAAATTTAACTGGTAGCAGAACACAGTGAATCACACTATTGAAGCCACTCATATCTCCGCCGATGCTTATCAGCTGATAAGAGGTTTCTATGTTAACAGCAACAATTGATAAGAGGAACATTTTCTTTTATACATAGCTGCATTCACAATAAAATTGCTCACTAATAACTAATAACTTTACAAAAACTATGCCAGGGACAATCATTTTATGCATCATTAATAATTAATTGAAGTTTTTCATTCGAGTTTAATAAATACTTTGGTTTGACTTAATTTTGCGATTCTATATTTAATTCAAAATGCAAAAAAGAAAACTATCAATACTTCTAAATTTTACAACTTAATTATACAACTGCTTTTTCTTCAAAAATCATAATAATTCAAAATACAGTTACAAATAATGACGAAAATAACGTCAGCTTGATAACTCTCATAGCAAGAAGCGAAAACTACAGTTCTGCAAAATATTCAGGCGAGTCGTTATTTGATCGAAATTAAATCGAATCGTCATTGTCCCAAACACAAAATATTGCAGATTTTCTCTTTTTGATTCGCTTGTCTCTTCCGGAAAATTGAAAGAAGAAAACAAGTGAACAAATTAAGAAATAATTTAATACTGGTAAAGGCATTTTTTTAGTTTTGTTAAAGTAATCAAACTATGATCTAGAATTTAGGAGATTTTCCCTTTTTAGCGTGAAAAAGCACTGAAAAACCACTTTTAGCTCGCCAGGAAGACTTGCTTCTCATTCAAAATCGCATTTGATTTGCATAAGATTTCGCCACGAGAAACTTTTTTCATCCACAGGAGAGGAAATTCGCTTAAAAAAAATTGTCATTGTGGATGACTTATTTTTTTCATTCCCTATATAAAATATGATGGATGGGTACGAAAAGACAATCGTATTAAGAATTTTGTTTTTAAGTTGACATACGTTTCAGGTGTTATTCAATGTTTTGAATCGTTTTGGTTGACCGAAAAGGAATTCACTATTTATATTACAAATGCTATAAGATACTCTACAGCTAAAAAATTTTCATATAAAAACTATTCAAAACTACCATCATTTATATAGAATCTTATTAAAATTAAGAACTTTTTCGGTGTCATTGGTGCAGGTATAGGGAACAGTCCGATCAAACTATAATAAATAGGTATACGAACCAACCATACGACCCTTATTCGTAGTGAAATCCAAAAGCATGGCAATAAAAATGGAAATGAAAAACTAAGTTCTCTTGAAAAACGATCTTAACCTTTCTGGAACATTGCTAAAGTGTTAAGAAAGAAAATTCCAACCATCCCACCGATAATGCTAAACAACGAAATTATTGTTTTAAGTGTTGATAAGGCAAATTAAATGCATTTTTTTAATAAATGTAGAAACCCAGCAATCGGAGTTTATTACTACAAATTTTCTTGTTCTATTAATTCGCGAACTCCACCTGAGAAAAGCTTGTGGACTTAATGATGCAAGCAATTCTATGTTGAAAAATCTGCCTAAAATTGCACTGAAGTACTTGACATTAACTTTTAATACTTGCCTAAAATATCAATATTTTCCTTCTACTTGGAAAACTGCTCCGGTAGTCCCCAACCATAAATCTGGCAAAGCAGTTAATAAAATACCGACAGTTTTCGACCCATAAGTTTTTTTTTCACTTGAGTAAAATTGTAGAAAAAATACTTCAAAGCAAATTGTGGTATATTATAAATCACAATAATATCATCCCCGATGAACAGTAGAAAGTATCAGAGTGCAACACACGAAATTAAGCGCATAAGCAATTAGGTTAGCAAAATTTTGGTGCTCAAAAATATACTGCACTTATATTGCTCGATGTTGAGAGGGCTTTTGTTTAAATTTTGGCATAATGGGTTAATTTATACCCATGATGCGGGCGGTGGTAGCCAATCACCTCTTCGACAGCGGCACGCATGGAACGGGAAATGTGTTATTGTGAGCATATATCATCGATTGGTGGAGTGCTTTGAAGCAAGCAGGAGTGAGAGTCAAGTGGCGAAGGCTTCGGCGGACCATTTCGATTGCAGCTTGTCGGCGTTTAGCTTTCTTTGTGTAGAGTTACGTGCATTTTAGCTACGCACAGACCTGTAGTGATCTTGGCTGCGACAAGATAGCGATCCAAATCTGTGGTGGCAACACGGATCGTGCGTACATGTAATATACTGAAAGAGTGTCTTTCGTAGATCAATATGTGATAAATTTTTTGCTCCTTTTTTGATCAGGGGCACCCAAGTCGCCTTGTTAATATTGAGATACTTGAATCTAGTGCTACTTAATATCATATTTCGTGCTGTGACGAAGTATATCAACCTCATTCCGTTATCGAAGGCATTGTCATGATGACTGATCTTTCCAACTGTTGAACCAAATATGCACACCTTAGCGTTGAAGTCACCAAGCGCTATTTTTATATAGTGACTGATAATACTAAGGATACACATATGGAATTGATACTATAGTATTGAAACCATGAACGACTTTATACTATGTGAAATGATATTAGTGACACACATATCGAAATAGTTTTGTTTGACAATTGCTTAAAAAAATTATTTACATTTAAACAAAATTCTTATCTTAAGAAAAGAAAAAATTTAAGTTTTTTCTAAATAACCTTGTTATTTGTTATGTTGATTTTATACGATTTAAATCCAAATTCTAAGTGTTTGATAGTTTAAATCATACTTGATTTTAAGCAAAAATACAACAACAAACATGAAAATATGAAATGGCAGAAAAACTGAGAAATTGACACTTGAAATCTCATCGCCTCTGTGGTGCAGTGCGCTAATGCGCGCTTGCACGGCGTATCACAAAGATTTCTGATGAAGCCTTTAGCAGGGCCGAAATTGCAATAAAATCAGCTAGTGATTTCTTCCTTTTCATATTGAAAACGTTGTTGTTGTTGTTGTTTCTTTGGAAAGATTGCTCAATAAACGATTTTAAACTATCAAACAACTAGAATTTGTATTTAAAATCAAGTATGATTTAAACTATCAAACATTTAGAATTTGTATTTAAATCATATAAAATCAACAAAAGAAAGAATTTATACAAAAATTAATTCAAGCGAACTGCTTTCTTGTTATTTACTTTGAATTAAATTTGTTTTCAAATGAAAAATTTTTAATTTTATGACTTTTACATAGTTAGATTTTTTGTCAATATCAGAAAGAGGCGCTGATATCAGTTGAATTATAGTAATATCAGGGCTGCAAGTCAAAAATGGTGTATTAGTATGGCGAAACCATGAAAAATTGTTGTGTTTCATAAACCATGAATGAGGTGCAATACTAGCTTCGTGAGCTGGCTTGTAGCTAGTATATAGTGACATACATATAGTGTTTCGATATAGTGGTATCGATATAGTGTTCAATTACAATTCATGTAATGGAATTGATCATTTTTTCAATTCCATACAAAGGAATTAAGGTGTTCAATTACCTATTACAATTCCTGTAATGGAATTGACGATTTTTTTCCAAATACATTCCTGAGGAATTGAGAGGACCAATTACTGGCCTTGTATTATGCAATTGTATTGAGTATTTTTTGACCCAGCTCAGCTGAGAACTCTTACTCACGTTCTGTAGTAAAATTTTATTAAAAAAGATCTTTTTAACTGTAAAATTTCAGTGTATTTCTAAAACACTTACTTCTTTTGCAAACAACAAACATTTCCAGAAAAAAGTCAACCGTGACCAAAAACACAAAATTTATTGAAAACTTTGTATTTTGTGATATTATTAAGAGAAACATTTTAATATTATTAATTTTATAATTTTCTATATAAATTCATTAACCATGATGATCAAATAGGCTGCACTGTTTCACAAATGTAGTTTCCTTTTTCGTAAATGTTTAGTAAATGTTTCTTTTTGTTTTAGTAAAATGGCTAAAATTAATAGAAAAATGGTTGAGGCAAGAAAAGGACAGTATATTAAATTTGTTTGTTAATTATTAAATGACATAATTACTTAACTACCTAATTACTTAATCACCCAATTTAAATTTAAGGAAATTTTGTCGCGTTGGTTATGTCGCGTGAGTTACGGAAAATATTTTTTGGAAACTCAATATATTTTTCAATAAGCAAAGTCTATAGGTTAAGTAGGTTTATTATGAAACTTCACTGTTTCCCATTATTTAAAAATTAAAAACAAAAACAAATTATATGGAAAAATTCACTGAGTTTTTGCAATCTAAACTTGCTTGTAAAACACACTTCCTTTTTTGTCGCGTGAGTTACGCCCAAATTTACCACTGTCATTCTTAATTAGTTACAGGTTACAATTATGATAGATCATACCATTGTTGACATATGTAAGACATATGTACATTTTTTTATGACATTTTTTTACATTAATAACATAAGCTTCCGAGAAAACAAAGCTTTAAGTCGTACGCATGTCGCGTGAGTTACGATGGAAATGCCCATATATTGTTTTTCCGGTTTTTCTGAAGTGCTATAAATATTGACATTTTTAAGTTAGTGTTAACTAAAGTAGTCAGAAAAAAACTTAAATGTCTGCAGACAACCCTGCAAAAAATCCAAAATTAACAAATCGCATGATTAAGCAGCGCTGATTGGGACAAGGTAAGAAGTCAAAAGATTTGGGAATCAATGATAATAGAGAGTGTTTCTAAAATATTTAAAATTGAGTTTTTTTAATTTCGTCAGGTCATCTTCAGTGTCGACTGCAGGCTGAGAGCCGTCACCGAATCGATCAAATTCGGTCGCAAATTTCCTGGGGAACGATACTCTTCTGAATGCATCCAACAAAATGTAAAGCACTTATCCGCAACAATGATCAGGAGCTGCATTTCTTCTGAGGGGTTAGGGCGAATTTTCTTTGTTGAACAAAGAATGAACAGCGAGCAGTACATTAAAGTTCTGAATGATGTATATTTACCGTATGTGAATAGCCTCGATAATTCTTTAGCACTGTTCACATTTATACAGGATGGCGCATCTTGCCATACCTTCAGAAAACGCAGTAATTGTCTGGACGAGAATAATATTGATGTACTTTCTTGGACAGGCAATTCACGGGTATAAATCTTATTGAAAATTTTTGGTGATACCCCAAAATTAAAGTTTGTATACTCGCCAAAATAAAACCGTTCGAATGTTAAAAAAAAAACATTGAAGATATATGGAAAAACGACCCTGATATAAAAAAATTATAAAAAAACTATTTGAATAGTAGAATGAAAGCATTTAGGCATTAATTAAAAGTAAAAGATATGTGACTAAATGAGAATGCTTTCTTTTAAGTACTTCAATAAGTATATATCTTAATAACTCATTCACTATCCAAAAAACAACATTAAAGAATTTTTTTAAGAAAATGTTTTAGTTATTCTAATTTTAGGGCGGGTTACTGTACAGTTGGTTCACAACATGCTAAGTTGTTACAAAAAATTTTAATTAAGTAATATCATCCACTTCCGGTTAAGTGTTTTCTATTTAATTAATTAAGCTAATTTGTGCTTATTCTTTCTTGTTTTTTTTTTTTATTTGACTAATTCTTTTTCAATTTTTGCTTCTTTTTGTGCTGTTTTTGGGCGCAGTGATTAAATTGATTGATTTGTTGTCTGTTTATTTTGTTGCTAAGTAATACTTGCTATGTGAACTGAAGAGTTTAGGTACTTTTTTTAAAGACGCCAAGATGGCAACTCCAGGGTCGTTGTCAGTGGCTGCAAATGATTTCGAGAACTTTCAAATTAACTATGAGCCTCCTTTCATCAGGGTGAATTATCTGGTGATAAGTCTCCTGTTACTGAAAATGTATCTAATAGTGCGAATATTAATGAATCTGCCCACAGTGGCAATAACATACAAAATACGGTGGCAAATGCTGTGTCTGGCTATAGTGGCGGTGTTGTTTCAAATGGTAACAATGTTTTCATGCCAGTTTTGTACTCTAATGGACATTTTGGCGAAATTGTTGTCCTCTTTGACACTTCGGAATCTGATATGATTAAAAATAAAAAGGTTAAAAATGGGTTGTATTTATGGGAAAAAATCAGGATCTTTAAGTTAAGGGGCATTAAGTCAATTTAAGCCATTGGCCTCTCATTTTACAAGATTTGTTTTGAAAATGTGCAGATGACCAATGATTGTGTTCTTAACAAGGAAATTAAAGCGGCTAAGTTAAGGGCGTTCAACCCCAAGGGGTTTCTCGAAACTTATGGTGTGATAAGGGATGTGCCATTGTACTTAAGTGAATAGTACATTAAAAGCAACATCAGATCGGATATTCAGGTTGTGTCAGTGTATAGATTTGTAAGACGTGACAGGGAGGATAGGGGAGAAGCTGAACCAGACGTATTTAATTAAAATTGGTTTTGCGGGTAATAAGGAGGTTGTTCTAGATTACACAGTGTTACCGGTCCAGCAGTTCTTTCCGATTGTTCGTCAGTGCAGGAATTGTGGACGTCTTGGGCACACACAAAAGGGATGTCGGTCAAACAAAAGATGTCTTGATTGTGGAATGCCTGGTGTATGTGATCCGGCCTGTGGGGTTTTCAAGTATATTTTGTGTGGAGAGGTGTCGCATAAGGTACATGAGAAAGGCGTATGTAAGGTATGGGTTAAAGAGAATGAGATTCAGAAGGTCATGACTATTAAAAAATTATCGCGTAGAGAGGTGGTCTCGAGTTACTCTTTTGCTTCTGAAAATAGATTTGAAATTCTTAATGATTATGAAAATGAGTTTCCAGTGCATATGACATCAAAGATCACTAGAAAGAAGGATGCTGAGGTTAGTAGGATATTGTTACCAAATAAGTTTAGTAAGGTAGTCAAAAGTTCACAGAAATCTGGTGTACAGGCTAGTAGTGGAAAAAGTTTGTCTTGGCGCAAAATCCGCCAATGATGAATGTACGGCCGACTTTTGATCGTGCTGGCTTTTCCAAGGTTTCGGAAATGAAAAAGTTAGTTACGGAATTGAGTAGATTTTCAAGGACTTTGCTGTTAAAGAAAATAATTCCAATTTATTGTCTGCTGTGGGTCATTTTCAAAAAAGGTTGGATAGACTGTTTAATGATATAGATTTTCAGATCATAAGTGGCTCAAATGAGCCAAATGCTTTTGATGCGGATATGTCAATATAATTGTCAGTCGCTTAAAAAAAATGGCAGCAGCATAGAATTTTTTCTTAATGATAACAATATTGACTTCTGCATTCTAAATGAAATTTTTTCTTGTGATGACTCTAGGGAATATTGTAAAGTATTAAATTTCAATTTATTAAGAAATACGGGGGCTGATGGTTGTGGGGGGGTGGTAGCCATTGGTGCCAAAAAATTTATAAAAATTAAACAAATCAATTATGTGTCTGATTTTGCTATTTTAATTGCGAAAACGGTGAATTTAAATTACAATTTGTTTTTATGTGCTGTGTATTTGGAGCCTTCAGTTCGGGTTGCTGAGATGGAAAATGAACTTCAACGGCTTTTTTCTGTTCTTGAGAATTTTGAAAATGTTGTAATAGCTGGTGATTTTAATGCACGTAACGCAGCTTGGGGAGATTATGTGAGCTCACCTAAGGGCCTTAAGCTTGAGGCGTTGCTTGCTCGTACTGATTTTGTTTGCTTAAATGATGGTGGATGCACCTTTAAAAGAGATTTGAGCAGTCAAAGGGGTACAGTTTTGGATCTCTCTCTCTTTCTAATTCGTGTCTGGATTTTAGCTGGAAATGTGTACCGGTTTTATTGGGTGGTAGTCACCATTTTCCCATTATTCTGGATTTTCCTCTGAGTAAACAGAAAATTAAAAAATTTCTAGCAAAAAACTCTCCACTAGACGCTTTAGGTAAGGCTACCTTTGAACCTGATTTAAATGGGATTGAGTCTACTTTTGATGAGTGCATTAAAGCATCAACCTTTGATATTCCGGAAAATCGGAGTCCTAAATAATGGTGGAATGAGGATCTTCAGAGACTTTTTAGATTGCTAGTTGCGACTAGGAAAAAATGTAATATTTTTCCGTCGCCTATAAATTTTGAAAAGGCCATCAAAGCCATGAAGAATTGGAAGGAGGCTGTTAAGTTAGCTAAAAAAGTAAGCTGGAAGACTAAGATTGATCAGTTAAATGACTCTTCGTGTGTTAAGGGTGGAAGGAATTCTCTAGGGTTTAATAGCTGGAATGATGAAAATAATTTGAAATATCTGAAGTATCTGAAGGATCAAGTACCTTCTTCTTTCTCTCCTGGTAATACGTTTGCTCTTACGTTTGAGGAGCTCCAAAGTGTCTTAAGAAAAAAGGCAAGGCCCTCAGCTGGAGGGGTAGATAAAGTTACATATGAGATGTTAAAAGCTCTTTCAAGTTTATCACAAAGTTCTTTGCTTGCGGCCATGAATAATGCATTTCTTTTTTGTAATATTAAAGAATCTTGGAGAATTATTAAAATAGTGCCTATTCCCAAGAAGGGGAGGGATCTTTTGGACCATACAAAATTTTCGACCAATTCATTTAATATCGGTTTTTCTAAAGACTGTCAATCTGATGGTAAAAGAGAGAATTAACTCCTTCTTGGATCATACGAAGTTTCTGCCTGACAGGTGTCTTGCCTATAGAAAGTGTAAATCGGCACCCATGTGCATCAATGACTTCCTTCATAGGGCAGCTTTATTGAAACAAAGAGGTTTCAAGCTTGTCGTTTGTGTACTTGATATCAGTAATGCGTATAATTGTGTTAATGTTGAACTACTTGATGAAATTATGGAGGGTATTAATGTTCCGTTACTGTATAGATTATGGATTTACAACTTCTTTCCCAAAATAATTCTTAAACTCAGTCAGGACTTGGCTGGGTGAATGATGGTCTTCCTCAGGGTAGCTGTCTTTCACCTTTGCTTTTTAATATCTACACTAAAGTCTTACACGACATTGAGGATGATTCTACGTTTATCTATCAATTTGCTGTTGATTTTCTTTTACTCTCGTATAACAAAAATTTTGACAAAGCTGTTTTAAACCTTAAAGAGAAGTTCATTCTTTTTGATAACAAATGTAGGGCGCTTAATCTGTCTTTTAACTTGCAAAAAACCAGTATAATGTATTTGGCCAAGATAAATCGAAAAAAGGTAACAGTAGTTGTTCAAAATGTCGAATTAAAACAGGTTAACAAATTAAGGTTCTTCGGACGTGTTATAAATTCGTCACTCACGGTGGGTGACCATTATTCTGAGGTTATTAAAGAGGCTTCAAAAAATGCGAACCTTATTAAAATACTCACTTAAATTAATGGGGGTTTGAGCCCAAAAGTTAGTATCAATCTATACAAGAGTATTGTAAGCAACGAGTATAAATTATACCAAGAGATTGCTTCATCCAGCGTTCCAACTTCTTTCCAGACTATCAGCCATCCACCGACAGAAAAACCAAAACAATGACAACCAACGAGTTTTTGTACTCGTTATTGACCCATTGCTGTGAGTAAGAAGAAGTAAACATGAAAATGAATACGACAAGTAACGAAAGGAGAAGAAAACAATATTATAAGTATGTATGTGAATGAAAATGTAACTTCTATTTGCCACAACTTTTACAGCTTATTTTTTTGTGTTAATTTTTGGGATCTTCTTGTGTTTGACGAATTGATGTTGTTTCTAGCTGGACATTGTTGTTGCGATTTTATTCTTTCTAGATTTTGGTTGCATCTGCAAATAATAATTTTTTCATTACCCGAATAAAAAGACGGAATTCAGATTCGGCTAAAGAAATAATTATTCTTTAATAAGGAGTTGCAAATATGTTTTTTTTTTCATGAAGTGAAGAAAATTGCTTGTTACCCATTTGCTTTAATGTTGTTGAAATGGTTTTTATGTAGATATTTTATTAAAAGATACCAAAGTTACAAGTAGTCATGATTTTATTTTAAGAAATTTATTTAAGAAAATGATTTTATTTTTTATTAAAATGTCAATTTTACGACAAAACCATTGATCGTAGATGCATGTATATATATATATATATAGTATAGAATAGTATAGATATATATTAATATTATATTTATTATTATATACACATATACTTATAATTTTATTAGTATTCTTATTAGGTTATCTTAAACCACCAACAAAAATATACCTATCTGCCCAATCAGAAAACCCTGCAAGCATAATCAAAAGTATATTTTGATTCAATTGGAAAATATTTAAGAATTCCATTTCGTTATACAATATTAAGATATTTATTTCAGATAGATTTTATGTTGAAATGTATATAACTAATCCGAGTAAAACAATTTCATTTAGAACATTTTATTTTTTTATATATTTTTATATTCTTTGTTTATCACGTAATTAAAATGCAATGATAAAATTTTTAACATTTATTAGAATAATTTTGTAAAAATGTAATATTGTGACGAAATTTGTTGTGAGCATTTTTATCATGCATTTCTTAATTGGTTGCTTTTAAGCATTTTAAACATTTTAAAAATAAACAGTTTTAAACATAATATATATATACAGTTTTAAACATTCATAATATATATGAATTATTTCATATATATTACTTTTAAGTAAAATTTCATGTGAGTATAATTTATATAATTGTATAATAGCATAAATTGAAACGATGTTATTTTTTTTATTAAATATTTACAAGTTATTAGTTTATTTTATGAAGTTTAAGGTATTTATTTAATACAATATGTGACTATTGTCTTCTGTACATGCTTTTATTGGGTAAATTTTTATGACCTTTTTTTGGTTTTTAAAGCATTAAAGCACAAGAGGTTTACATATTTTTATGTTTTTGTTCAATGTAAAAAGTGAACATTTCTGTATTTTATTACTATGTTTAGAGGTCAGTTATATGTAAATGCAGACGTATTAACCTCGTATATGAATATTGCCATTTTTTTAAAAGTTTGAAGAATACGATACTTTTGCATCATCGGGAGAATTAAATGGCAAGTTTCATAGTTCCGTATGGTTGATCAATGGATTTAATTGTTGCGATAAATGCCAATTTTCACAGTTCTGTAAGGTTGATCAATGAATTTAATTTAATAATGATAATTTAATAATAATTAATTTAATAATGATAAAACTACATATCAGATAAGGACGATTCATGCATTAAAATGAGCACCAGGTCCTCGTCCTTAAGAAGGGATACTCCTTTGTCCAAATGCCGTTTGCTCTATCTCTTGTAGTTTAGGAGTTGTAGAACACTTTTTGGAGTGGAAGCTGGCCAAAAACATGTGCTTTTTCCGTCATAACTCCCAAACCATACATCCTACAAGGACGATTTATACACCAAATTGTTTCTAATACATATATACACAAGACTGCATATTCAGAAAAAAGTTTTCTGGAATTTGATTTTTTTTCAAGAATCTTACAACGAGTATAAATTATAAATTATTGCGATATCAAGACTTTGGGACACAAATCTATTTAAGCATCCTTCAATATAGAAACATTTAATTGCACCGAAAAATTTAAGATTTTATTGTTTAATTAGAAATCATTAAGCTTTTAAGTAAAACGTATGCATTAAAACATGCGATCCATCAATGTTGTAATTATTACCCTAAACCATGACAGCCTTGGTTGGTGACCTCTTGAGCCTGACATAAAATTTTGAATATTTGGAAGATTAAACCAATTCTATTGCAACTCTGTTACATTACAGAAACGTCCGTAAAATAAGTTCAATTCCTATCTTCAAGAATTTTGTAATTTTGTTTCTTGACACATTTTTTAAAATGTCTGAACAATAATTGCAAAAATGATGATAATTTTATGTTAGAATGTACCTTAAGCCATCCATTACCTACAGTGGGTCAGTTTTCGTTCGGTTTGGCATTAGAGCGAAAATTATAAATAAAACAAAACGCACCAAAAACTATAGTAACAGTCGGAACATTTAAAAAATCATGAGATGAAGTCTTTTACAGTTGCGCAAAACATTTTTCTATTTACAAATACTTTTTTGAGAAATCAATTGTTTAACTAAAAACGCGAACTACAAAAAGTTGCATACAGCATACTTCTTATTCTAACAGTCGTTGCATTTTTTTTTTTATTTTTACTTTCTCTGTTATCTGCCTTTCTCTTAAACTCTTCAGAAACTATTTTTCTTTTAACCACCTCACATTTTTTCTTATCAAAACCTTGAGAATAATCAGTCGATATTCATAACATTCTTGTGTTTTATCAAACCACAAAGCGTTTGTTATGTTTGTTTGCTGTATGCAACTTTCTATAATTCGCTTTTTTAAGTTGGCTTCCTGACAAATTTTTTCAAATAGGTATTTGTAAATAGAAAAATGTTGTGAGCAAATGTTAAAAAATTCATCTGACGGATTTTTTAAAAGAAGCTAAGTGTCACTATAATTTTTCTTTTCAAGAAAAGTCTCCGAGTCAAAAGAATAACTTTCCATCTTGAAGAGATTTTCTTGACAAGCGTCGCATTTTATTTTATTTCCAAATTTTGCCTTCAATCCATATCCTACAAAATATCGCCCACAGAAATTTCCAAAGGAGTTAAGGGTGGTATGTTCATACTGGATTCTTCAAACTCTTCCACTGTTATTTTATTAATTTTTTTCGGACGGACAATTTGGACTGGTGTTTTCGTCTTCATCGGATGGGTTAAAGTTCCATTCTAGCATTAAATCATCGTTATTTTCGCAATTTTTGCTGCGACTCTGAAAATTATGGGTCAGGAATTTCATGGACATTATCTGTGCAGAAAGGTATTGCACTTCTCTCACTAATGGTTCCGTGTTGCTCCCCAGTTGCGATCTCAGGACTGAGAAGAAATTCTCTAAAGAGTCCTGGTTCGAAGATCGAAGAGATCATCAACAAGCAAAATCATTGAGTTTAGGGTATATTTGAACCCATTGATGCATTGCACCTTATTAACTTTGTTTTGTGGAAGCTGAAGAGTTTCCAAGAAGCCAATAAATTCCTTTATATAAGCAATTTTGTTGCAATTTCTAAACAAAGGACGCTTCCTGAAATTGGGGTCCTTGCAGTTTTAATATCGCAATAATTAAATTCATTGATCAACCTTACAGAACTGTGAAAATTGGCATTTATCGCAACAATTAAATCCATTGATCAACCATACGGAACTATGAAACTTGCCATTTAATTCTCCCGATGATGCAAAAGTATCGTATTCTTCAAACTTTTAAAAAAATGGCAATATTCATATACGAGGTTAATACGTCTGCATTTACATATAACTGACCTCTAAACATAGTAATAAAATACAGAAATGTTCACTTTTTACATTGAACAAAAACATAAAAATATGTAAACCTCTTGTGCTTTAATAATGCTTTAAAAACCAAAAAAAGGTCATAAAAATTTACCCAATAAAAGCATGTACAGAAGACAATAGTCACATATTGTATTAAATAAATACCTTAAACTTCATAAAATAAACTAATAACTTGTAAATATTTAATAAAAAAATAACATCGTTTCAATTTATGCTATTATACAATTATATAAATTATACTCACATGAAATTTTACTTAAAAGTAATATATATGAAATAATTCATATATATTATGAATGTTTAAAACTGTATATATATATTATGTTTAAAACTGTTTATTTTTAAAATATTTAAAATGCTTAAAACCAACCAATTAAGAAATGCATGATAAAAATGCTCACAACAAATTTCGTCACAATATTACATTTTTACAAAATTATTCTAATAAATGTTAAAAATTTTATCATTGCATTTTAATTACGTGATAAACAAAGAATATAAAAATATATAAAAAAATAAAATGTTCTAAATGAAATTGTTTTACTCGGATTAGTTATATACATTTCAACATAAAATCTATCTGAAATAAATATCTTAATATTGTATAACGAAATGGAATTCTTAAATATTTTCCAATTGAATCAAAATATACTTTTGATTATGCTTGCAGGGTTTTCTGATTGGGCAGATAGGTATATTTTTGTTGGTGGTTTAAGATAACCTAATAAGAATACTAATAAAATTATAAGTATATGTGTATATAATAATAAATATAATATTAATATATATCTATACTATTCTATACTATATATATATATATATACATGCATCTACGATCAATGGTTTTGTCGTAAAATTGACATTTTAATAAAAAATAAAATCATTTTCTTAAATAAATTTCTTAAAATAAAATCATGACTGCTTGTAACTTTGGTATCTTTTAATAAAATATCTACATAAAAACCATTTCAACAACATTAAAGCAAATGGGTAACAAGCAATTTTCTTCACTTCATGAAAAAAAAAACATATTTGCAACTCCTTATTAAAGAATAATTATTTCTTTAGCCGAATCTGAATTCCGTCTTTTTATTCGGTTAATGAAAAAATTATTATTTGCAGATGCAACCAAAATCTAGCAAGAATAAAATCGCAACAACAATGTCCAGCTAGAAACAACATCAATTCGTCAAACACAAGAAGATCCCAAAAATTAACACAAAAAAATAAGCTGTAAAAGTTGTGGCAAATAGAAGTTACATTTTCATTCACATACATACTTATAATATTGTTTTCTTCTCCTTTCGTTACTTGTCGTATTCATTTTCATGTTTACTTCTTCTTACTCACAGCAATGCGTCAATAACGAGTACAAAAACTCGTTGGTTGTCATTGTTTTGGTTTTTCTGTCGGTGGATGGCTGATAGTCTGGAAAGAAGTTGGAACGCTGGATGAAGCAATCTCTTGGTATAATTTATACTCGTTGTTGTAAGGTCGAAAATTTAATATGCCAGAACTACTACTGCGCATTCTCCGGATACTATTAATAAAAAATTGCTACCTTTCAAAATAGAACCTTGAGAAGATGTCTTGGACTCTCTCCGTCGACTCCCATACATGTTTTGTACTCCTTGGCAGATAAATTCCCACCACGTGAGTGAGGTTTGTATGTTGTGGCCAGAGAAGTTGTAAAAATAAAGTTCAATGATAGTAGTGTCTTGTATAGCATGATAGAGGATGGTGGTCAGATTGGCTTAAGTTACAGTGTAGTGTATTGGAAGTTTAAAAATGTGTTTGATGCTATCAGTACTAATGTTTGTTTTGTAAAGGAACCCAATATCTTTTGCTCTCTAAACTGTCTAGGCGACAAAAAAGCAAATATGTCGGTGCAGCGGATCAGATCTATTTATAGGGCTAAGATACAGGACTTCAAAGATTTGGGTTTTTCAATTTTTGCCACAGATGCGTCAATTGGAGAAAGCTCCGCGGGATGTGGTGTGTTTAACTTTTCAAAAAATCACAAATTTTACTGCAGAATCAATTTTGGTTGCTCCTCGCTCTTTGGTGAGCTGTAGGCAATAAGAAAGGCGATTGATGTTGCTGTTAAGGATAAGATTTCTAAATTAGTAATTTTTACGGACAGTCTGAATGCATGTAGGCTGCTGAGGAAGGACAAGTCGTACAATTATTGCAGTGCTTATATTCATAACAGAATATCTGAATCAAATTTAGAGCAAGTTTAATTTGTATGGACTCCAAGCCATGTTGGTATCTCGTGCAACGAGGTCGCGGATGATATTGCAAAGGACGCTATGTTAGTGAGGGCGGCTCTGGACGTTGAGCTCAATTCGGAGGAGGCTCTTAGGTGTATAAAGAAGTTATTAACAAACGAATGGAATGCTAACTATATGGACTGGACAGTTCACATAGCAAGGGTTGTTTTTTGAGGAGATTTTTCCTTCACTGTCTGGCAGGCCATGGTATAGTAGTTTAGACTTGACTCCTAATGAGGAGAATCTACTAAATCGTGTAATCACAAATCACACCTATGATAAGAGTTACCTGTATAAGATTGGAGCTAGCAACTCCAATATCTGTGAAGTCTGCAATGTCATTGAAAATTCTCAACATTTGATTTTTCAGTGTAAAAAGTTTGATGTTTTGAGATCTAAGTTTGGTTTGTTCGGTCGATTTAAAACAATTAAGTGAATCAAAAACAGCCTAAGTTAATTTTTTCTTTTTTAAAATTTTTAAGTGAAGCAAGAATTGAGATTTAAAAATTATTTTTTGTAATTGTCGTTTTTTTGTTTTATAATTTAAATTAATGTTATTCTTTGTATATCATGCATCTCTTCATTTTACAGTCGTATACTGTTGGAAGTGTTCGGTTTTTAAATTTGTGTTGTCAACCCTGGCTTTTTAGGGTTATGCGCCCTGCCATATAAATCTAAAGCAAAAAAAAAGTAATATCATCAGCAAGTGCGCTGCTCTATTTCATCGCACATCACTTTATAACTATAGTGAATACAACTTGGACCCTTAGCACTTACATGCCAAGTTTCACTATCAAAACATGTACAACTCAATAATTATAATGATTTCTCAAAAGTGGGCGCAAATAAAGTTCGGCCATGCCCATATTTAGTACAGTGGCGGGCGTGAAAAGAGGGAATGGCAATATTTTTTTTATATAAAAAGACGGCCCTATTATATTGCACTGTTATGACAAAATTCCAAGCAAATCGTTGAAGAACTTTCGGAGATTTCAGATTTTGTAAAAACATACATTTACATTTTTATTTATGTAGATATAGTGCTCATTATTAGCTTTTTCTATTCGTTTCTTTTTTCGTATACACCGCAACATTTTGTTTGTTTTACAATTAGAGCTTATAACGTGGGCATTTATTACGTTGTTTTTTATTTATGGTACTTTTACTTTTTTCAAGTGAAAAGGTTTTGTCGGTAACTTGCGTTGCGTTTGTTGTTTTTTATTTAAATTTTCGCTACACACTCTGGCGTTAATATTTATAATTAAAGCAATGAGTCTTCAGCTTATGAATGAGTTTTTGGGTTTATTATGCTTATCAAGGATTTTATGTCTATTTTTTCAAATACAAAGTGTCTTTGAAGTAAACATAATTAAATGTAGCTATCAAAATTTAATATTGAAAATTATTCTTAGATACCTAAATTTATAGAAATAATAGTGAAAAATTTAAACAAATCGATTTTTATTTTAATGTAGTTATTTTGTGTATTCTTCAAGCCTGTAAATATTTTGTGTGTTACATTAAATAATTTTCATCATTTTAGTGGCGTATTCCAGAGTCGGAAATCGAACGGCTGTTTCGCGCCGAAAATCAAGAGCAACAAAAGCGCATTTTGGAAAATTTTGCCAGGGACTTGCCCATAACAAATCGGTATACTCAAATATTGACATATTTTTGGGTCTTATATACTCATCATATTTATCTATTATTTGTTACAGCACCCTCAGCGGATCGGTGCGTTTTTGTGAAAAATGCAAAATTATCAAGCCGGATCGGGCGCATCACTGCAGCGTCTGTGGCACATGTGTACTAAAAATGGATCATCATTGTCCGTGGGTAAATAACTGTGTTAATTTTAAAAATTACAAGTTTTTTGTACTGTTCCTGGGCTATGCGCTGCTCTACTGCCTTTATGTGGCCTTAACAACAATTGAATATTTCATACGTTTTTGGCGGGTAAGCATTTCTTTTTGCAATCTTGCAAAAAATTCTACTAAAACAAAAAATATGTATTACCATAAAATTTCGGTCGCTTCAATCAATCTGTCAAGTCTCAAAATTCTCAGGGTGAGCTAAATGGCGGCATGGGACGTTTTCACATACTTTTTCTATTCTTCGTCTCCTTGATGTTTGCCATCAGTTTGGTCAGCTTATTTGGCTATCATGTCTACTTGGTGCTGATGAATCGTACCACACTCGGTATGTTATTGTTGTATTTTATGTGCTATTCTTACAAATGCGTTTTAATTTTTTTGTTTTTTCTTCACTTTAATAGAAGCTTTTCGTGCGCCCATCTTTCATATAGGTGGCCCTGATAAGAATGGCTTTAATCTGGGCAAACTTGCCAATTTCCAAGAAGTTTTTGGGGACAATTGGAAGTTATGGTTTTTGCCTATTTATTCAAGGTAACTATGACGCGTAAAATGTTCGTTTTTTCCTCTTTTTCGTTTCGTTCTTGAATTCCACCTGACTGTCAGTTTATTTCAAATGCTGTAAAAAAATGTTTGCTTTTTTCTTTATATGTTTTATGTATGCACCATGCAGTGTTAGACAATATTATTTCAAGAACTGCGCTTTAAAACAAGTTTATTTTAATGTTACGAATATAAAGTTGCAGACAAAATTCAATATAAAAAATTTTTACTTCATTCCTCTCTACCAGTTATGCGTTAATTCGTTAATAATTTTGTACTTTTTTAAATTTTAAGCCGCTTTTAACAATGCATGTTATATTTTGAAAATTCTTTGTATACAAAAATTATTTGTTTGCAGTTAAACTCTGCTTGTTGAGGATCTGGAATAGAGAAACTATTTATTTTATTTTATTTATTGACTTAACATTCTGGGAAATAAATCCTTATGCTAAAGATTATAAGAATCTAATATTAACAGCATTAGTCACTAAGTTGATAGCCATTGTGTTGATTAGGGTGCCGTTATTTTTCGGACTGATTCTAGAATTAAATTTTTTATATGGATTCCCTGCATTTTTTGTTACGTTCTTAAATTTTCTAAATTTAAGTCTTAAGCTGATCGGACCATAATTAGTGGATGACCCGTTTCATTGAAAAACTTGGTCCGGCACTGGGGAGAATCACCTCTTTAATCACCATTGTTTTCTATATTCAACCATTGTAATTTTTCGGAACGAATTGAAGTCATGTGTTTTGACACCACTTCAAGCAATATTACAGCATTTAAAATTGTAATTCAGAAAAGATAAATAGCAATTCAAAAAATATAAATTGCAAGTCAGAAATTCTATTTAAAATTCAGAAGAGACATAAAAGTTTAAAATATAAAAATTTTAAACTTAATTTTATTTATTTTCTGAATCTAAATTGATCTTTTCTAAATTTCAGTTGATCTTTTATGAAATTAAATTTATCTATTCTAAAATGCAATTGAGTTGTTTAGAATTTCAAATGGTATTTCAGAGTTTCAATTGAGTTACTCTGAATTTCAAATAGATCTTTTCTGACTTTCAAATAAAATTTCTGAATTTCGATTGATCTTTTCTCAATTTTAAGTTATCTATTCTATCTGAATTGATTGAATTTAAAATGTAATTTCTGAATTCCGATAGATCTTTTCTGAACTTCGGTTGACCTATTCTGAATTTGAATTAATCTTTTCTGAATTTCAATTATAATTTGTAAATTTCAATTTATCATTTCTAAATTTCTAATGGCATTCTGGAATTTTTGAGCGAAAAAAAAACGATAAAAAAATAATTTTTATTTTTGATTATTCAAAAAATATCGATAAAATAATTTGAATTTTAAAAGTAACGATGGGAAAATAAATACATGCTTTAAAGTGATTATTTATATTAAGCTTTAAGTGGTGACGTGAACCTTTTTTTTTGCACTACTAGTCTCCCGTACAAAACAGAAGGTAGTAACTATAGTTACTGAAGGTAGTAACTATAGTTACTGCCTTTTTATTTTATTTCGTTACTATACTAAGTTTCTTATGATCTATATATCTGTGTTTTCAGTTTGTCTGTGCAGCTCTCCATTATCTTATAATTTTAAGATGTAAAAAAGGTTTAACTTTAAAAATGTTCATAAATTACCAAAACAAAAGGCAGCAACTCGAGTAAGAATTTTATAAAATAATTAAGTATTGCTGCCTTTTTTACTTGCGTGAATGCTATAAATGAATAATAAATATAAATTAAAGTCTAACTGTATTTGCTGGTCTTTAATGGTAGGAAAAATGTTGTTCCTGTTCTTATTAGTTTTGTCTTTGTTCTGGAGAAGTCGCTGCAAGAGATTAAAAAAAGGAAGCTCAAGATCGTCTTCTAGTGCCCTTATCAGGTTTTTGAAATAACTTACAAAACTTGTCAATTTTAACTTAAAAGCTGCAAAATACATAGATCCTATTTAATATTTTCGGAATACTCCCACAAATACGCCCACCTCCCATACCACCATACACAAAGGTTTTGATATAAGCCGGAAAGAAGAAATTTTTAGTTTCGGTATACTGGATCGCACCACTTTTCAAACATCAGTAAATTGTGGTATTTCATAGTCGGTTCACCCCGACTATAACACAATTTTTTATGGCCTATATTCACAAAATTTTACGTAGATCGAAATAATCTTTGTTATTTTAGGAATTTTGTCATCATTTTTTCTATGTATAAATTTTATAGAAAATTTTTAGGAATTTTGTCATCATTTTTTCTATGTAGCTAATTTATTTTATGTCATATATAATTGTTTCTCTACGGCAATGAATTCAGTAGCGATGACAAAATGCAGTAACTCAATTTAGTGTCTGTATAAATTTGTACAGGGATTTTTTTTTAAAATTTGCGCCGTGAGACAAAATTTTCGATGCGTCTCTAATTTTTACATAATAAAAATAACAAAATTTGTACAACTATAATTATTTTTATTTTTACAAAAAACATTTATTACCTTTCACATAGATAAGAATTGAGCTATTTCAGTAAAGTACCAGAAATTTAAAAATTTTCTACTTTTATAGATAAGATTTCGTGATAAACGCGATCAGAGGCTTTACTGAAATCGGTATAGACTGCATCTATCTGATGTCCTTTTTCTATTTTTGTAAGAACATCTGTGGCCATGATTGTAAGATTTGTAGTAATTGATCTTGCTTTACGGAATTCGAGTTGATGTTCATTTAAACGTTGATTAATTAGGTCTGAAGGTTTGGCACATATATTTTTTTCGAAAAGTTTGGGAATAGCCGACAATATAGCAATACTCCTATAAATTGGAATAAGATGAGAAATTTTCCATAAAGATGGAAAAACACCTGTTTGCACGGATTTGTTAATAATTATGTATAAGGTCGTAACTAACTGGCCTAGGCATTGTACTAGCAAAGTTGGTTTAGTTCTAAAATGGTATTGATTATATCACCCCGAGTGAGGTTGATTGAACAAACCAGTGGTAATATTAAGGTAGCTGAGATAGAGTTTGGTTATAGGTTGAAGGTTAACAGAAGACCTCTTTGAAGTGATCTACAAAAAGATTAAAGATCTCCTGCGGGATGGAAGAAGTAGCCGGTAGATCTTCTCTTAACGTTTACAAGAATTGTTAGGGCTTGTAATAATTCTTTCTCCAATTAAGTTGGTGTAAAACTTATAAGCTTCTTCAGACTTGAAAGACAACTCTATACACCGTTCTTCCTATCTTGTCGTTACCTCATCACTAACAATGACGGCGCTTTTGATGACTCTGTAAAGTTTATTTCTCTGATTTCTCAATTTTCTAAAATTTAAATCGAGCCACGTCTCTGATAGTTCGTTTTTGTTTCTTTATTTTTGGAACATGAATATCGAGTATAGGCAAGACACTCTGATAGAAAAATGACACAGCATCGTCCAATTCCAAGGTCTAAAAGTGTTTCCAATTAAAAAATTTCAACTCATTCCTTACATTATTGTGATCGGCATTGATGAAATCATATACAATAGATATATAAAAGGATTGCGAAAAAGTTATATGGGTAGAGTGTAACTCAATCGTCAAGGAAGTATGGTGGAGGGTATAAGAGAATAAGTGCTCAGCATCACACTTTATATTAACCTGTACTTCGTCATAAAAATTAATAAGAATTAAATCTCATTCTGGGTTGAAATTGGAGCTATTTGCTGATAGTCGCTACTATAAAAGGTACTAAGTAAGTTAAAGTCGATCGCATTGGAAGCAGATGGTTGTCTATCTAAAATGATAACCTTGTCTTCTTCGTTTAAAACAGCAGTTATTGATGTTTTAATTTCACATAAATCATTGCACGAACTTTCAGTGAAATTAGGAAGAATGTATATATAAAGATTTATATATAACACCAATAAAATAAATAACACTAATGTATATATAAAGATTTTTGTCTAGATTTATTTTTATTATTCGGTGCTCAAAAGATTTTATGGGAGCCGGTTTGAAACAGCTCACTTCCCAAGTAACATTGTTGGAGCAACTAGGTGCGAGTGAGTCCTAAAAGTGTTCTATAGGTGTATAATATGCGGTTAAAGCTTTACCGCAGCTTTGTTTGCTGCTATTTGCTTTTAATTTTAAAGAAAATGCTCCAAATATGATTTTTTTACCATTTTGAGCTTTAATACTTTATACAGCTCTGTAAAGGATTTTATCAAATCTGCAAAAGAGCAGAACTCTTAAATTTACTACTTGCTCTGTAAAGGATCTTTTAAAGTAAAAAAAATTACTATACAGCTGTTTTAAAACTCGTAGATTGAGTATAATATTTGCTTTAATGTGTATTTTTGTATTGCATTTTTAAAGCGAATAGATGTAAAATACTGTAAATTAATGCAATAAATTTTTTGGGAATAACAAGTGATTTAAAAATCTGATAAAGAGCTTATTTGAAAAAAATGGCGATCTTATAAAAAATAGAAAATCTTCGGAGTTGAAGCAAGCTAAATATTAGTGTTTACAATAATATTTAAAACGAAATTGATGATTTCTATGATACATATATTTAAGAAGAAAGTATTTAAATCATTTTTAGTTGATTTTAAAGAATGTTAAAAATTTTCCAACTATTTTTAAATAATTAACACTTCTTAATTTTAATTATTTGTTAAGCCCGTTGTAGTTTTTCGAAGTACAACATTCACGTTTCCGATAAATTCAAAAGCGCACCGAAATTCGCAGCATACAACGAATACACGAACATGAGTCTGATATAATAATCACTTTATTATTTCTTTAATTTATTTGTCATTCTAATCACCTAATCTAAGTGTCAATCTAATTGCATGACACTTGTCAAATTTTATATATTTTTTGAGTTTATTTTTAACACATACATACTTAAACGAATAAGAAAAATAAGCTTTGCAAGAGCTCTTATTTTGGTTTGACAGGAACTCTTTTAAAAGTTGACAGCTACTTCCTCTCTCCATATGAAGCAAAAATACTGCTTTTAAACTCAAGAAAGTAGCCTTATATATTCTCTGCAAGAGCTTTAGTAGCGCGACTAAAGCTATAGTTGAAGCTTGCTGCTATATAAGATAGCACTATAAGCTCTGTAAGAATGAATATATGGCTAAAATTGTTACTTGGGTTACTTATATAGTCACATTTATTTCTGAATATTTTCCAATGGCTATCCAGAATTTCCTCATTTTTGAAATTGTCGTGTCGTTCTACTATGTTTCCATGAAAACAAAAACATTGAAGTTAGCTCCAACATGTAGATTTTTGATTTTGCCTCTCATTCCACCAAAATTGTGACAAAAATTATTTAAAGAGCTATTGATGTGTTACTGATTTGAGAGATAGGGGTTGTGCTAGGGTGAGAGTTAGGGACATTAGCTGAATTCCTTTCGCCTTAATAAAATCGCGATAGCAAATTTTCTGAAAGGAACGGCAAACAAAAAGAAAATAAAATAGAGAGCGTGTGTCACATACATTGCCCACATTCAGCGGAGTCAACAGTTGGCAACTGTTGTGTTCAAATTTGTGTGAGAAATCTTTTCATTTAAATTATTTATATAATTACATAACTTTATTTAACTATAATATTTAGCTTTCTGCAATTCTCAAGATATTGAATAATCTTTTTTTAATTAGATGGCCATTTTTTTAAAGAAGCCCTTTATTAGATTTTTTAATCACTTGTAATTCCCAAAAAGTTTATTGCATTAATTTACAGTATTTTACATCTATTAGCTTTAAAAATGCAATACAAAAATGCATATTAAAGCAAACATTATACTGAATCTACCCCAAGTAACATTGTTGGAGCAACTAGGTGCGAGTGAGTCCTAAAAGTGTTCTATAGGTGTATAATATGCGGTTAAAGCTTTACCGCAGCTTTGTTTGCTGCTAGTTGCTTTTAATTTTAAAGAAAATGCTCCAAATATGATTTTTTTACCATTTAGAGCTTTAATACTTTATACAGCTCTGTAAAGGATTTTATCAAATCTGCAAAAGAGCAGAACTCTAAAATTTACTACTTGCTCTGTAAAGGATCTTTTAAAGTAATAAAAATTACTATACAGCAGTTTTAAAACTCGTAGATTGAGTATAATATTTGCTTTAATGTGTATTTTTGTATTGCATTTTTAAAGCGAATAGATATAAAATACTGTAAATTAATGCAATATATTTTTTGGGAATAACAAGTGACTAAAAAATCTGATAAAGAGCTTCTTTGAAAAAAATGGCGATCTTATAAAAAATAGAAAATCTTCGGAGTTGAAGCAAGCTAAATATTAGTGTTTACAATAATATTTAAAACGAAATTGATGATTTCTATGATACATATATTTAAGAATAAAGTACTTAAATCATTTTTAGTTGATCTTAAAGAATGTTAAAAATTTTCCAACTATTTTTGAATAATTAACACTTCTTAATTTTAATTATTTGTTAAGCCCGTTGTAGTTTTTTGAAGTACTACATTCACGTTTCCGATAAATTCAAAAGCGCACCGAAATTCGCAGCATATAACGAATACACGAACATGAGTCTGATATAATAATCACTTTATTATTTCTTTAATTTTTTTGTCATTCTTATCATCACAAACACTTGTCAAATTTTATATATTTATTGAGTTTATTTTTAACACATACAAACTTAAACGAATAATAAAAAAGAGCTTTGCAAGAGCTCTTATTTGGGTTTGACAGGGACTCTTTTAAAAGTTTACAGCTACTTCTACTCCTCATATGAAGTAAAAATAGTGCTTTTAAACTCAAGAAAGTAGCCTTATATATTCTCTGCAAGAGCTTTAGTAGCGCGACTAAAGTTATAGTTGAAGCTTGCTGCTATATAAGATAGCACTATAAGCTCTGCAAGAATGAATATTGATTTTTTTTTAAAAATGCATCAAATTTTACACTATATGGCTAATATTGTTACTTGGGACGGGATTCAAAACAACTCTATAGTTATGTTTATTACTTTAAGAGCCCTATTCTGGCAAATTAACAAATTGTTAACCAGTATTTTGAATATTTCTATGTGTTTGTTGTAATTTTTTATTTCAAAACAAAATTTGAAGCTCAAAAATAAATTTTGATAAAAATTTTCAACTGCTTTTCAGTTATTGACAATTTCATTAAAAATTTTTGTTTTTTGAGCTTTAAGTTTTGTACTGAAAACAACAAACACATAGAAATATTCAAAATACTGGTTAACAATTTGTTAATTTGCCAGAATAGGGCTGTAAAAAAGCCTTTACAGAGCAAGTAGTAAATTTTCGAGTTCTGCTCTTTTGCAGATTTTATAAAATCCTTTACAGAGCTGTATAAAGTATTAGAGCTCGAAATGGTAAAAAAAATCATATCGAGCATTTTCTTTAAAATTAAATGCAACTAGCATATTATTTATTTATTTATTTATTTTATTGATTCATGTGTAATTCAAAAGCCACAAAGGCCAATAAAGCAAATTACAAGCAGATAAAACGAGTAAGAAACTTAAAATTAGTAATAAAAAATTAATAACATTACGTTTAATTGAAATTAGAATATATATAATGAAATTTTTGTATAATCGATTCACTCACTAAGCCCTCAACAATAAATATTATAAAAGGCGGAAAATAAAGTAGTAGAAGTAGTAACTAGCCCATAGTATCTCTGTGATAGTTATAAGTAAAAGAAAGGAAAGCCAGAGTCCATTTTATGTAAGCGCTAAAAAGTTTAATTTAAATGCATTAGGCGATAAGGAAAAAGATTTGAGACTTGGATGCAGTTTATTCCAGATTCTAGCAGTACGTATTAGAAATGATCGCTCGTATAGTGACGTAGAGATTTTTGGAAACAGGATTTGAGGATTTCTGGTCGATCGAGAAAATTTGAAGCCATTAACCAAGTAAGACGGCAGTTGGTTCTTAATAATTTTAAAAAAGAATAACATCAGTCTGCATTGAATAAAACTAAGAAAGGAGGATCCAAGAAATTGTTGCGTGCGGGCGGAGACGTGATCACGTGGACGTAGATTATACAAAAAACGAACTATCCTATTAAATAAAAGAATAATTTTCTTAACGTTATAAGCAGGCGTACCAGAGAATACCTCAATGCAGTACATTAAATTGGAAAGTAGTAGGGAATGAACTAATTTGTGTTTGACATGATAGGGCAACAGCAGATTAAGGCTATACAATTTTTTCAATATAAAATTTATCTTCGAGCTCAGCCTATTAATATGTATGTCGAAGGATAAACGGTTATCTAAGTGAACCCCTAGGCAATTTAGCTCGTCGACAAAGTTTATTCTACTGTCATCAATTTTAATACATAGGTCAATATTGGCATTTCTCCGGTTAGCGAAAAGCATAGCTTTAGTTTTGTCTGGATTAATGTTGAAATAATTATTTTTCATCCAGTCACATACACTTAGAATATTATAATTGATAACAGCTTCAAAAACATCCAAAAATTCCATATCACCTTTAAACAGAAGTTGTATATCATCCGCGAAGATGAAAGGTGTGCAAGAATTATGATCTAAGCAGTCAACAAAATCATTAACATAAAACATAAAAAGCATAGGAGCCAAAACTGAGCCTTGAGGTACACCATTTGTTACGTTTAAAAGGGCTGAGATTTCATTGTTAAAGGAGACAAATTGTTTGCGATTCGAAAGGTAAGAAGAGATAAGCTCACATGCTGATTTCGAAAACATAAACTTAGTGGATAATTTAGTAATCAAATTTGTGTGATTAATGCAGTCAAATGCTTTGGACAAATCGAGTGATAAAAGGACTGTTGGTTTATTCTGGTTGAGGGAGGGTCTATTATACACCTATAGAACACTTTTAGAGCTCACTCGCACCTAGTTGCTCCAACAATGTTACTTGGGAGGCTACAGATCCAATTTTTAAAAATATGTATATAAAAAATTAGTTTATTCTAAACTATTTTATTATGCAACTATTTTTATTTTTCACCAATATTTCCATATCCAATATCACCATATTTCCAATATTAGTGAAAAATTAAAATAAAAATAGTTTATAATAAACTAGGTTTTTTATATATTTTTAAAAATTGGACCTGTAGCCTGAATATATTAAATAAAGCCACAAGAAAATACAGAGGTCGATTAACAACTCAACAATTAATGAAATCATTTTAAATGTAAATATAGTTTTTTTTAAATTTCTTAGAATTTTTTTTTAAATGCCCAAACACAGCCTTTTTGAGGATTTTTGAAAAAAAAGAAAGCTTCAGCAGCTGTAACTTTTTGATCGGAGTTTTGTTTTTATTTTTTAATTTTTTTTACAAAGTAGCTAAAGACTATGCTATAGCACCCCGTTATGTCGTTGTTTTTTTGAATTTTGAATTTTTGTATTTTAAGCGATTGAGTAGGTACGTAATTACACAATTTTTTGTATTTGAGGAGTGTCTTTTTAAAAGAGCCTATTTCGACAATGTATGAGGTTGAAGAAAACTGAAAAAGTCTGGTTTTTGTTGCGCTTACAGTTCAGAGACTTTCTTAACGCAGTTATTTATATATATCTACCCACAGCTAATATCTGATGTAAGCATGGATAAAAAATTTAAATGGTTTCAAAGTTATAGAGATTTCAAATTTAAAAATAGGTCCGTCCTCTTGTGCAGTCACTGAAGAAATAGGCCTTTTTGATTAGGTTTTTAAGATTTTATTAAATGAACACAACAATAAAATATGCATAGGAAGTTTTCACAGAAATAATTAATTCATAAAACACGTAACTGTTCTATATCGGGCTCAATACGTTCACATTCTTTGTCGGTTTCTTATTGTAGTGATGACGAGGATTCTTTGAGGACTTTCATTCATTGATTAATCAGTTTCTTAGCTTAAATGGAACTTGTAATTGAGTCTTTAAAAAAATTTAATAGGCCCGTTTGATTAAATATTTTACAAAAACTAAAACCTTGTATGGAAATTAGTCCCTTTTGTTCAAACATCTTCAAAAGCAATTTTTCAGTACGCATATTTAGGCCCTTTTGAACAGAAACATAAACTTTGATGCACAAAATATTGGAAAAATTGACGATTTTCTTCATTTTTTATTTGTGCTAAACCATAGTAAAAACAGCTTTTTCAAACATGTTAAATATGACCTTTTGAACAGACTCTCCTCATTTGTATTAAGTGTTGTTTTAGAAAATAGTTCAACAACATTTCATTGTAATTTCTCAAATTTGGATTTTTACGATTTTTTTTATTGAAACAAGGAAAAAAATTAATTTACATTTTATAACTGAATTTTTTCAAAAAGTAAAATACCACAACTTTGGTACTTTTAATCCGATTTTTATGTTTTTTAACTCATTTTAAAGAACAATTACATTTAAAACGAAATGCTTAACTTTTTTTTTTAAAAATAATTTACTTCAAGATATGAACTCTTGTAAAACGCTTCTCCATTCTCTTGGTCTCTTGAGCTAGTTTTAAAAGCATCTTCACCGGCACGAAACTTTATAAATTTTAGTTTTATTTCAAATCGACTATTTTTGGCCTGTTAACATATAAAAATACATTTTGAGTTATCGATGTTTTTTTTAATCAAAACCCCCCCTTGGGTAAATCCTGGCCTGGTACACATGGATTTGAGGATCTACTCAAATATGACCCTCAGTTAGTTATAAATTTACCAAAATGTTTGGTTGTAAATAGCCAGAAATTAAAAGATAAACAAAGTGAAATTTAATTTATGTTTAAAGAGAGGTGACCGCATTTGAAAAAGCAAATATTTGCATCTTCTTATTTTTTTTTTGCTTTTGTCTAAATTTTTTCCCACTCCTTGAAAAAATTTACATTTTATAACTGAAACGAAATAATATTGAAAGGTGTTGAGCACAGGTCCAAAGCAAAAAAACACACAAAATGCATAAACTAACATTTCCTGTGCTTGTTTTATGTATTAACTAAACCTTTAACTAAGTTTATCAAACATACATGTAAATAAACTTTTTGTTAACGTATATGCAAATGATTTAACAAGTTTAGATAATAATGCGTTTAAAAGCAGCCATAAACTCACAAATTTAGCTCTAAGTCTAACACAACTAAAATAATAAAAAAAAAATTACTGCCCCATCACCACCAAAACCACCACTAATCCAATTCCAATGTTCATTCCAACGTACTATAAGCCAAACAAAATCTTATGCCAAACTCCTTTCTTCTCTAATGCTTATTCATCTTTAGTCTCGGCGAAGGCTTGCAGTATCCAACGCAGGCGCAACATCTATGCAACAACTATGAATCGATGGGCGATACACAGACGACACACAGGTTAGATGGGCAACCAACAGATAAGTTAATTACGCTGAATGAAACCTCATTAAATATTCCTCTTGAACCTCATCATCATGTTAGCAATAGAATGAGTACAAATAATCAAGTTGATGACCATAGCAATGCGGTCATAATCAATGTAGATGATGAACATCATTCAGGACGAAAGCGACTAAGTGGTGGAAATGTTGTCATTGATATGCAAAGCACTGATGCAGAGCACGCAGATGTTGCAGCTTTAAATCCCAAATCGTAGTCGTAGCTGCTAGTTGTTGTTGTTGCTGCTGCTAGTAACTACTGCTTCAACTGCTAACGCCTTAGTTGCATGCATTTGAAAGAGATTCGCTGCCATGAAGAAATGAAAAAACATACAAATTTGATTTCAATAAAGTTACCAAATCATTTTCTAACACCGTAACGTACAAATTTGTCAAACATGATGATCTTGACGTGCAATTATTTTTTTTTTCTAATTGTCAAAAACTATCAAAAAACATGTACAACGAAACAAAAGTGTACTGCCAGCAAGTCGTCGACTCAATTGCATGCATCTTCTTACTGCATATCCTTAGCGTTAAAACTAAAAAAATTAACGTTTTTGTAACTGCCTAAAAGTAGGCAATGGAATTGAAATGAATTTAAATTTATTATATGTAAAATTTACTCCGGTTCTCTTGCAAATATTGTTAATATTCAATTTCATTATTCTGTCATTTGCTTTCATTTCATTTAAAATTGAAACATTTAAAAATTTATAATTTTATTAATTTTTTTTATAAATAGCACATTGTATGTAATATACTTTTAGCTTTTAAGCATAAATAAAATTTGATGCATTTTTAAAAAAAAATCAAGATTTTCATCATCATCATTTCGGTTATTTAATTTAAAGAATTTAAATTTTTGATATTTTACTAAGCCATTTTGGTTTTCGTAAAGCTAATTGTTAATATTTAATGCTTTTTATTATGATGGTGTTGTTGTGTTTGTTTTTTATTTCTTAACAATCTTAATGACAATTACTAGACTTAAGATAAGAGCACAAATGATGAAAAATGTCAATTTATTAAAAAAAAACCCCGTAACCTAAGCAATTATGTATACACAGTAACGTTTATTTATAAACTATTTAGATATCTTTAACAATTTTGTTAATTATTATAAACTACTTAAACGAGACATTATATATATTGTTAATGTTAAATCTTAAAAGGTTTGATTTGTATCAAAAACGCGTGATCCCTAAAATACACACTTTTTATAAAGTTTTTTTAAAACAAATCATCACTTAATTTAAGAGCACGAGTTTTTGCCAAAAGTTAAACAATCACTAAAGTTTTACCTCTAGTTTTTTAATTTTGTAAAAAATAAGTAAATTTCAATAAATACAATTTTTGAAGACATGCTAAAGATATGTTTCTTAAGTTTTTAATTTGACGGAAAAGTTCTAAACTGCTAAATTTGATGAGCTAAGTTTTTATGTTACACCCTCTAAATTGTAGCTGGTCACCTGATCTTCTTCTCTTCCCTTGGCTTTCTTTTCTCACTAAATTAATAGAATTATTTTTTTGTTTTTTGCTAACTTTCAAAATATATCTACATATTTTCCTATAACTGCAACTTTTTCTAAATTTCTAATGCAGCTTTGGTGATGGCTACAGCTATCCCATTCGCCATCTGGACGAGGATGCTGAATCTTTGTTGGGCAACAATAGCGATACACGCATCGAAATGGACGAAGATATTACCATTTTCCCCGAGACGAACTTCCTCAATTCCAACATTCCGTAGTTAATAATGTCCGCCGACAATGTACCAACGTATTATATTTAACTTAGTTACATTGTGTTTAGCTCTTAAGTAATTTTAGTGGTATGTGTGGGTGTTAAATCATTACCTCTTATTTAAAGTTTAAATAGCTGTTAGTTTAAATGTGTGCGTGTGAGTGTATTGTTTGTATTATTTAATTGTTGGCTTAATGAAATCGAAAACACTAACTAAAGTTTGCCTGACTTCGTCAAACATCTGTATGGAATGCATGTATAGTATGTAATAACTGTTGTCCTTACCTAACTACGTGTATGTATTACATATATTTACAATATATTTTTGAAATTATTATGTAAGGTTTTCGACTTAATTTCCCCGTAGCACGTACCTAATGTAGTTTTTTAAGAAATTTATACCAAAAAAAAAAAGAGTTGTATATAAAAGAAAAAAGTAAGCAAATAGCATATATTGAATGTTAAGCAATGCATAAATATTCCATACGTTTAATCAGAGGCATTTTTAAGAGCAAAAGTTGCATAGAAAAATACATGCATAGTTTAGATATTATATAAAAAGCAGTAAAGAGGAAAGAATTTCTATGCAAAAGTTGCATAGAAAAATACATGCATAGTTTAGATATTATGTAAAAAGCAGTAACGAGGAAAGAATTTACTAGCATGAAACAGCCCACAATTGTTAAAAACAAAAATATATTATATTATATATATATGAAAAAAAAAACCAAGGCAAATGCCACTAAAAACGCAGCTTAAGGCTTTGAATAGTTTATTAAACAAATATTTATAGTAAATGTATAACAAGCAAGCCAGCAAAACAAAAAATGTTAAAGTCTTTAATAAGTATGTGAAGAATATTAAAAACTACACCATTTTCAGATTTGAATTCGATATGATTTCTTTCGACAGTTAAATTAAACTTAAAAAAGAAACAAATTGTATTGAGATAGATACTTTATGCATGATCAAATCGAATTTAGAAATTAAATAAGCCTTAAGCTCAGTCACATTGGAATTCAGAAAGGTGGTAAAAACATACGCATTGTAACATGGTAACCAAACTCGACTTGCGTACTCCAAATGAGGGCGCTCAATTGCATAATACAGCCGTGTAGTTTGATCAATCATTTAATTGAAGCATTGAAGATGATTTTTGGCAAATATAATCAATTTGAATACTAAATGCTAGCTTATGGCGTTTTCGTTTCTCGAAAAAATGCAACATTTTTTCTGCCCTTTTTGGAAATTCTGACCTCTTGAGAAAAAAAATAGTGACCTCTAATTAAATTGTGTTCTTTCTCGAAAATGTTGACCTCAAAAGTAGAAAAAATTCGGAATTCTCAAAGATGGCAGAAAGAGGTCAGAAAAAATGAAACATTTTTTCGAGAAACAAAAACGCCATTAGAATCCATGCAGTCTTAAAGGTCTGTGACGGTAACTATTACATGGGCTGCAAAATCTTCGGGCTGGCACAGCGCCATAAACTAAAAATCCATATGCTTTCCATATAGTATCAACAACTACTATATAACTTTTAAATTTCCATGACATTTTATCAAGGCGTTCTCAAGTTATTGCCCTTGAAGTGACTCTACGCTACCTCTGTGTTTTTTGTATACCATGGGAAAAAGTTAAAATATCGTATTTTGATAAAACGTTTTCTGATGGGAAAAATATTTTTAAAGCCAAAACATGGTTTAATAAAAGTTATGGAACATCTGCTAAGTGTAATCCAACTGTAAAATATTGGTTTCCTAAGTTTCATCGTGATCGTACATTGACAAATAATGCATCATGCTTGGGAGTTTCAAATGCGGCAGTTACTTCAGCAAACATCTGAAAAATTAATGAAATTGTGTTGGATGGCCATAAAGTGAAATAGCCAACATCTTAGGCATCTCGAAGGAACGTGTACGTTCCTTTAAGGGCAAACGTGTTTGCCTTTCAAAGCAAAATTTTGAACTGTTTCACCATAAGAAAGAGGATTTTTTTTTATGTAATTTGTGACTATTTATTTAACATAGATCCATCACCACACACCTGAGTCCAATCGGCAGTCGGCAGAGTGATTATTACCTGGTGAAAGACGTCCAAAGTGCCCTAAATCAAAACAGTCAGTATTTTTTTGGGATGCACATGGTATATTTATCGACTATGTTCCACATGATAAAATAATCAACAAACAATATTACTGCGCATTACTGGATCGATCGGACGACGAATTCAAGGCAAACATACGCAAACTATAAAGAAAAAATTAAAATGTTTTAACAAGACAATGTTCTACCTCACTCGGCATATCACAATGCAGCTCATAATGTTCCCGCTCACCAATATATTAAAGGCATTGTTGTACGGATTGGTTCCCCCCCCACCGTGTTCTTCAGAGCTGATTCCCCACGCATAGTTCCTGATTCTCATATCGAAAATATGACTCGCTGGCACGTGATTTTACTCAAATAAGGAAGTCGAGTCTGAAACAAATGCCTATTTTGAGAAATTTTACGACAACCACTACAGGAAAGCCATCGAAATGTTAGAGAACCGTTACAAAAAGTCCATTGCCTTAGATGGAGATTACTAACTTACTTAATTAGTTGACGTTACAAAAGTATGTCGGTCTTGGTCTCATCTAAGAAAGTGCGCCAGCCATTTCTGTCTCTCGCTTGCTGGCGCCAGTTAGAAATTCCAAGCATCGTCAGGTTGTCCTCTACTTGTTCTTTGCAACGAAGATGCGGCCGTCCTCTTCTACGTTGACCACCGCACAGAGGAGTATTGAGTTGGGTTTTTGTCTTAAAATTCAAAAAATCAAATGGAAGATACGATCTCTTTTTGGATACCGGTTTTAAGTTAAGTCTGCGTCACTAGCAAAAAAAATAATACTTTAAGTATACTACCCCGCAGGCCATAAATCCCTTGACGAAATCGTCTGTGAATCCAAAAAGAATTTTCACATTTTTAAATGATTTACTAACGAACTTTTTTACAATTTTCTCCTACCGGCATGTGGCCTCACGGTTGCAACGCTGATTCATTATCAAACAAATGTTCAAACGTTGAAAAGTTGTCCAAAAGTATAATTAAATAAAATTTATAATAAAAAGGTGGGTATTTGCAATAAAAAAGGCAAGTGCTAGTGCTAAGTCAGTTAATCAAGAAATTTTAAAGAAAAAAACGCGAATATTTAAAATGATTAAGGAACGTTTGTGAAGAAAAAGAGAACAAAAACCTCGGTGAACTGGAACTGGAAATGGACATTGAGCAAACAATAGAAGAACAAGAAGAAGTTTTATCTATACATTAATGCATGTTATTTATTTTATAATTTTCTTATGTATGTTTTAATGTTATTTTTAAAAATATGAAAATTCTATTAAGAATTCGAATACGAAATTTCCCAAGAAAATTATCTTGCTTTCGTTGACGAAATTGTCTTCATCTTTTCGTTGCAGAAATTTCTCTCATATTTCTAGTTTTATTTCGTTGTCGAAATTTCCTTTGACTTTAGCTTTTATTTCCTTGGCGATTTTTAATACATATTTCACTGTTGCTTTCGTTGACAAAATTTCTTGCATTATTCTTTCAAAGTTTCGTCGATGAAAATTTTGACACATGAAAATTTCCTGCACGATTTGTATGTGCGACTCCGCAAGTTTCCTTAGCGATGGGGAATTTTCGTACATAAATCCTCCATGAATCCTCAAGGAAACAGCTAACTGGGATAGTTAAAAATTACAAGCTGTCAAACTTAACTTTTTTTTCTTTCATTCGCGCGCAGTGGAGATTCAATATTTCAGCAATATTTCAGCATTTTTATATAAAATTTTTATTTAATCAGCAAAATCATCAAACATATTCTCCCGGGAGTTGTAAAAGAGAGTTTCCGGTTTTAAGATAGGAGATAAAGTTATCTTTTTTTTTATTTTACACTTATGAATATTGGCGGTTGATAAACAAAATTGCGTAAAAAATTTCCAAAAAGTTTTGAAACTTTATCTTAAAAACGAAAACTCCCTTTTACAACTCCCGGGAGAAAATATTTCATGATTGGGCTGAATAAAAAGTCTGGTGTGCAAAATTTTTTAATGGAACCTTCAACTTCAGGTTTTTGTTGTTATACGCCAAAAAAATTTATCGGATAAAGTGTTGGAAATAATTTTTATGTGTTTATTAAATTTGTCAAAAAATACCGATATTTTGCTATACATGTGAAGTTAAAGTTTATTTTGTTGTGTTCTGTTGTCATCTTATTATGATTTTCTTTTAATATGGACTGTTGTTATTCATGGTGCTTAAAATTTTGTTGTGCAATATTTGCGTTTTAGAAAGTGTTAAACTTTTTGTAAAAGAACTGTAGTCGCAAGTTCATCAAATTATCAAATTAAGCAAGTGTAGCCACTACGTCATTTGATTTGGGAGGTGGGCGGAGTTTTCATTTGATTGTAAGAAATTTCAAACTCAGAATGCATAATAAAAATCAAAACTTATGTGAAGAATTTAAAGTCCATATATGAATTTTTGTGGAATTTGAAGAGATTTTAAAATTTTGATAAAGCCACTTCGTATGGGAGGTAGGCGTGGTTTTCATCCGATTTGGTTGAATTTCGTACTTAAAGCGGATATTAAATATCAAAGTTGATATACAAAATTTTAAGTTCACATACTAAGTTTTGTGGAACTTAAAGAGATTTTTACCGTTTTGATAGAGTCATTTTGTATGGGAGGTAGCAGTGTAGAGCATTATTCAATAAAAACTTATTCAAATAACGAATAATTTCCTAAAAACATCCTAAAATAAGGAATCTTGGTGAAATTTGTAGAAAAAAAATGTCGTAAGTTGCATATAGGTGCATGCAACTTCAAAAGCTTTCAAAAGGACACACGAAAATGCTGAGACTTATTTTTTGTCGTAAAATTTGGTGGCATACTTAGTTTTTCCCAATCAGATCAAAATCTAGAGATATTTGCGGTTGAAATTTAGTCACTTTTAGACCCATTTTTAGCTATAGTTTCCTTTTTAACTTTCAGAACTTAGGCTGTATGCGAATTGATCTAAATACGACCTAAACTAAATTGTGTCAATAAGGCAGTAAATAATTTAGGAAATTAATTAGCTACCTAAATGCTTCCTAAATTAGGAAACACTGCCTTATTGACACTATGTAGTTTAGGTCGCATTTAGATAAATTCGGACACAGCCTTTATCTACTTATGAAATAAAAATACTAATTTGATTAACATATTTAAGATTTTTTTTAAGTTTTTGCGCTCAACATTCAAATTTGGTCCAAACAATAGAAAAAAAAATGAAATTGCTTAACTTTTGAAAAATCATAGATTTAACAAGGCTTACTTGATTTTCACGTTGGAGGTATTTTTGAAAAGTTAATAAAAAGTAATTGCCAAAAAAATATAAAAATTTTTTAAATGAAGGTCAAATGAAGGTAAAATTAAAAAAAAACTGAATTTATCGAGATTTTGATCTGATTTGGAAAAACAGTATGTCACTAAATTCTACGACCGAAAATTAATTTCACGTGTCTCGGCGTTTTTTCGTGCCTTTTCAAAAGTTGAAAATTTACCTACAGTATATTTAGCAACCACTAAAACGTCTGGCATTTATGAATAAGTACTCAATAATGCACCGAAAACAACACACAAAATTTTTCTTTTATAAATGGGTTCCATTTTAAAATTTTTTTGCCATTTAGTTTCGACCTTCTCCCCCTTAAACGCAACTAATATTTTTACTTTCGACAATGCAACCATAGCAACAAAAATTGTTTAACCCTTTATAGGGCAAGTGCTTATTTTTCGAAAAGTATCATTTAAATTAATAAGATATTGATTTTGATATGACAAACGAAATTGAAAACATATTTGGAGACAATTTATTCAGATTTTATTAAAAAAAGACGAGTGACAACAAAATTTCGCTAAAAATTCGCAGTTTTTGTTGTAAATTGTGAACATTTTTATATCATTCAATTTTCAATTTTTGGAACAATTTACTTCTTCTTTATTGATAAGATCAATACTGGATCTTATCACAATATTTTGTATTTATTCTTTTTTATTTTCCGTTTTTTTTGCACATAATTTTTTTATCATATATTTTTTACGAATACGAACTTTATGTGATTAGTAAAAAAACTCCAGTTAGTTTTCCCTTTGTCTTAGAATCATATTCTTCAATTTGTGACTGTTATGCAAAAATTTGGTGAAATGTATCATGAAGTATTTAACTAGGAACTTATTCGGTTTGTTACAGTTCTGTTACACGACACTCAAAAGGTTATTTTTTTCGAACAGTTCACAATTTAGCATTTATCTTGATTTAAACAGATATTATTTGTAGAACACCGAACTTCGAAGTATTCCAAATCAGACTGGAGTATATTGTCTTTAATATTTATCTGTATAATTTCGTATTATCTGCATAAATTAGCAGATGACAGTGTTCAATGGCACGAGTAACGCCACTAATGGCTAAAATTAATATTATTGGACCAAGTTGACTACCTCGAGGAACATGCAATTCAGCAATAAATTTAGAAGACAATACGCTCCGGAATCCCGTATATAACAGGATTGCTCATACGATAATATCATTCTAATCAAATACGATTTCATACAGATCACAAAATATTGTGCAAATCCCATTGACTTGAAATTTAAATAAAAAGTTTTTATGAGGTCGCTTATCATGAGGTCGTTTTTAATAAGTCGGTGTAAATGCAGTCGACCTGGTTACCACAATAAATTTTCACGACAGTTGGTTATACATAACGAAATGACACCAAGGATATCAAAATCAGATCAAGGACTGTCAATTCAGCAGCAAAACTATCAGTATTTTTCGTCTTCGAAACAGAATCCGGGCATGTACCGAATATTATTTAAAACTGTAATAGAGCATAATCCAAGGGCATGGAGAATTTTGTTAAGTATAAGTTCTATTATTATCCGAAAGGTAAAAAAAAAACACTAGATAGCAATGGGCTTTTTAAACCAAACGCGATGCCTACGATATTCGTATCGGTTCGTTATTATACGCTATTTTCAAAAATATGTAATTGTTTGTTAAGAAACATTCTCTCCTGCCGTAAGATATACTTCAGCAAGACTTCTTTTGAGAATTTTTGTCAAATTTGATCTAGCTGTTGATCAAATGGACGTGGCAACGGGACTTTTTCAGAGCGAACTTTACGAAGAAGCTTATATGAAAAATCGTGAAGGCTTTCTAACCGAAGAAGTAAAATATTGCAGACTAAAAAAATTATCGCTGTACTATTGAAATTAGATATTTATTACTTAAAAAAGTACCGTCCTGAAACTGTCCAAAACTAATTCCTGCATTTTTTTTAACTCGAAAAAAAATCAAGTTACTTATGTAGCCATCTAAAATCAAGCAACATTTGAAGATGAAAGATCTTGGCGAAGCACAATTCATCCTTGGAATGCAGATTTCACGTGATAAAACATTCATCAACTAGCGTCAAGCCAATTTCGAAGAGTCAGATATGATTCATATGCTCGAAAGATTTTACGTTACGACAAATAAAAATATAATCCATAATTTATAATCTACTGGTTGGGAGAGAGGTTTTTGACTTAAAAATCAACAAAAGCGACGTGTACTATTACAAAACAATTAATAGACATTGAAATTATGAATTTGAAGTTTTAAGAAACGCTTTGGCAATCCAAGTAATTACAAAAAAAAATATAATTTTTCGTTGATAGCTATGTAAAATGGAAATGTGATTCTAACCATATCATGGAGATGCCAGGGTCTGGTTCTCTAATAAATTTTTAGAGCGATTTCAAGCTCTGTAAGATGGCCTAATCTAAGCTAATTTGGCCTAACATCCACTTGTTATGTAGGGAAGTTTAATATTAGAGGCCAAAGATGCCTAATAATATACCTTATTCACGGTAGTTACAATTTTCTCACATTCTTAAGTTCAGCTTAAGTGAGGATCGCGAGGCGAGGTAAAGGTTCTAGAAAGAAATACAAATTTATAGCAGCAAGGTCCTTTCATTCTACGGAATATATTAGTTTACCGAAAAATGAACAACTCACCATTGATATTGAACATATTTCTTGCTCCATCTCAAGAATTGCTTCGTAACGTTATTTGTAATCAGTGTAGAGCGCTAAATTGCACTTTCGTAAGCATATCATTCTTTTTGAATTTACACAAAATCAATTTTTGAATGTCTCTTTGGTCTTTTCAGAATTATAGTTAGTCATTTCCGAACTCTATGCATATCTTTCCGAACTCCAATGGATAGATTCTGAATTAGATATGACTATTTTTAATTGCAATTAACTATTTTGAATTTTATTTGATGCGTTTTTGTTCAGGCAAGTTCGATCTGTGAATGGTGTAGTTCTAAGAAGTATATGAAAATATTTCTATATTGATTTATTCAGTACTTCAATCAGCTTATTTACATAAAATCTATTCTCAGAAGAGTTTTTTGTATTTTTTTTCGCTAATAAATCAACATTTCTTTATTAACACTAAGGTTAGGAAATTTTCAAAAATATATGACATGATGAAACCAGTCTATGCTATGATTATTATTTGTAGCAGGCTTCCGTATAAAATTATCAAAATGGGTTTCAATCAAATCTACTCAAATCCGAGTCAGCTACTGCTTTCGCGCCTAGCTCTACATCCGCTTTAACAACTTCGAAATCCATCGCATCTATATCAATCGGAGGAGCAAGTTTTGCTGGTATAGACTCGTGAGACGAAGCATCCTGCGGCACTTTGTCCTTGCCTAGTTTAGACTTACTTCTTTTTGATTTCACATTCTGTGAAGTCATCTCTTGTGACAAAGTTTTATTGTTTGAACTTTCTCTTGGTTCAGATTTACTTTTTTTTTGTTGCTTTACAAATGTCGCCGCTTCGGCATTCATTTGCGTTCCCTTCATGCCCGTGTCTTCGCTTTGTGGCAGGAACGCTTTAAAATTCTCTTCAATATCAGCTACTTGAGGCTGCAGTTTTTCTTGCAAGGCAGCCATCGAAATGAGTATAGCTTCCTCGGTGCGTATTGTTCGAGATCCTTGCTTGGGCAAAACATTCACATAATGATCAAAGAGTAGTTCTGGATCGTCTATTTTTAGTTTATCATCATTTTGCAAAGCCGTCTCCAAGCCCTTCAGACCACCAAAAACAATAAGCAAATGATTGAAGACGTATGACTTTGATGGCACTTCATGAACGTTACCTCCGCGATCTGAGGTGCCTACGGTTAGATCGTAGCCAGTTTCGTATGGAGACTTTGTGAATATGTCCGATATAGAATGAGCAATTCTGACCGTGTAGCCCCAGTATGCGCCCGTTTCGCGTCGCGGTTCATCAGGGCTGACCAGAGTGCCGCGCATTTTGCGGTGTTGGTGGTCTAGTTATAAAAGAAAATTTAATAAAGTAATTCAATGACGCTCAAAAAACTTAACCACCATTTAAATTGTCCAGCTTTACTGTAACGCGCACACCCGCCTCCAAATCTTTATTGACCAGCACATCATTCAACAGTCCAACATTTACAAAGCAGTGCCCTGCTTTAGCCTGTTTTTCTGCAACGATGCCCTCCCGGTAGGGAAATACATTTTGTTGACGAAGATGATGTGGAGCATCAAGAGGATTCAGCAGTCCAGAGTATTTCAAATCCTTGTGAAGTGGAAAGAAAAACTTTCTCAAATATTGTGGGCACTCAAGGTATTGAAGAATACGTGCTAACTGCAATGAACTGCCTCGCACTGTCTTCTCTTCGCTAGCATCTTCATCTGCCGCATAGTTGCGCTTCATTTCTTTGGCTGTTGCTAATCCGATATCATCGAATACAATCACTTCGTTGACGCGGAATATGCAGGCGGCTCGTGCTATTTGTCCCGCAACGTAAGTTCGCAACTCCACCGACTGCGCGTTTTCAAGTATGGAGCCGGGCACTGCGATGCTCACTGTCGATGGATTAAGTTTATTGCCAGTAATTGTTGATGCAGCATTACTTTTGGCGAGTTCATTTAGTTTTTCTGCCTTCACGTGGTCCTTCAATAATTTGTCCTGTTTTCGTTGCCTTTTAAGCGCCTTGCGTTCTTCGTTGATTTTCTTCCAGGACTTTGGGGGTTCTGCAAGCTTCCCAATTTCAGGATGTGGTACAGGTGGCATGTTGGGAATATTTTTTAATGTGAAACTTAAATATTTGTTATTAATTTAAGAAAATTTTTAAAATTCGATGACGTCCACGCAAGGTTGCCAGCCGAAATTCGGAACAATTCCCACGAAAATTACCTCTTTCCCACAGTAATATATATTATATACCACGGAAATTCCCATGGTTTGATAAAAAAAATTCCCACCTCATTTAAAAAATACCAAAAAAATCCAACGATCATTTAAAACTACCACGAAGATACCTCGTTTTAAAAATACCACCAAAAATTCCATATGCATTCAAAAATCCCATAAGCATTAAGAAATACCGCAATAAATCCCATATGCATAAAAAATTAAAAAAAAAATAGAAATACCACAAATAAATAATAATGGTATTCAATTAACGGCGTATTTGTGATAATAATAGTGTTAGAGCGATATATTAGGTCTGTTCGCGTACTTTCCTGGTAAAAAAATTAAAAACGTCAAAAGTAATAAAATTAAGAGAGAATTAACTTCAACTTTAAAAAGTAAACAAACGCTTTTCCGGTAAAATAATGAAAAATGTCAAATACGTCTAAGAAAATCTAAAAAAACTCAGCTGCTACACACACACAGCTACCATTTGACAGTTTTATCTTTTTACAACATGAAATTCTTCTTATAAAAACTTTTAAAATCTTGAACGGCGAGAACATGTGATTTCCTCTCTATTGCCCAATTCTCTCAGTAAACGAACGCTTTTCAGGCACTTTCTAGTATAAACTTCTGAAATATTTCGTTTGCATTTGACTACGCGAACAGACCTATTATTTGAAACGTATTTGTAACAACAAAAACGTAAGGGATTTTACATACGCCTCTTACGACAATGCGATGCAAGTAGAGCGTAATAAACCGTGATTTTATTTTCATTTGAAAAGATATTTGAAAACCAATGGATTCGATAAGTAGACTTGCAAATATTTTTTTAATATTGTTATAGTAGTAATTGTATTTTTCTTATTTTTGAAATTTTAGCATAATTTTTGTAAGCTTTACGCTTGTAAAAAAATCAAAATTTCATGATAGTATTGCCATATGTCAAAAAATGTCTACTTAGATTTCATGATGGCAACTTGTTCTTAAAACATATATGCAATTTAATCATTTTTATTAAGGGCTATTTCGAGAAAATGTACCGCGTAAATGTATAGCTTTACGCTTCTGTATATATACGTCGTTCATCGAATAACATTACTAAATTTTTGCTTAATTAAAGAGAAAAATAAATTTTTAAGAATATAAATTCCTGAATTCCTATGGAATTAAAAAATTATACGCTGAATTCCCACGAAAATTAAGAAATACCACGCCGGATTAAAAAATACCATGGGAATTCTAACAAAAAAAAAATTTCTAAGACCAATGAAAAATTACCACGAATGGGATTTTTCCCACATTACTGGTAACCTTGCGGCCACGACAGACTGCTTGACATCAGCGTTGCCGCTTTGGTAGAATTCTACCAAATGTGGTAGTTTTTTTCTTCAAATCGATTTTTGGTTATTTGGTAATAATGGTATTCACTACATTTGTTAAGCCCTGCTAACTTGCTAAACTTAACAAATTTGTTAACTCCTGTCAAAATTTTGTTTGGGAAAAGACTTAGCAGCTTGTTAGCAAGTTAACGAGCTCAGCACCGTGTTTTTGTTTAGCAGATACCATTTGTTAAGTCTGAAACGTCAAAGTTATTGAGTGTAGTGATGAACCGCTTTGTGAATGAGTTTTAAGAAGTACCAAATTATTTATAATTTGCTAAAGTTTAAAAACTTCCCTTTTTTAATAAAAAAACAAAAATTTTATAAAGATGTTGGTAGATATTTAAGACATTTCAAAGTTTCTGAGTAGCAAATGTATCAAAAGTGTTAACGCACTGTAATATAAAAACAAAAATACATTTTTGGTTACTGAGTACTGGTTACACGAGCTATTAAAACCACAGATTTATTGCTACATTGAAAGTTGTCAAATTAACATTTGCAAACAATTTTTGCAAAATATTTGCAATTTATTTATTTATAAATGGTTGAAGTAAGAAAGTTATATTTCTATTTAATTAAGCTTTATTTTTTATTTATTAGCTAAGTGCAAATAAACGCCTCAGTGTGATATAAACGCTTAGTGCAATAAACGTAATAATTCAGTTTTTTAAATTTTAAGCTGTAGAAGTCTTCCAGCTGATTTTGACATATCAGTTTAGCACTTGATTGTAAAATGTCTTAGCTGGTACGTTCACATCAACAGCTGCTAACTTTAACAATTTAGCAGTTTAGCAGGACTTAACAAATTTTAATGAATACCATTAATATATTTTTCAATTTGGTAAATTTTGGTAGATTTTTCACTTTTGTACACATTAAAAAATTATTCCAAATAAAACTCTCAAAATTCATTAAAAATAGAAATTATGGCATTTGGTTCGCCTCGTTAATATAATGAACATTTTGTAAATCTTCCCAAGTATCATATTTTTTAACGTTTTCAAATTTAGTTCTTTTGTTCAACTGTCAGAATTGCCCGTCATTTTTCGCATAATTACCCCACAGTTCTGCAGCAGCAGATAGTTAGTTTTTTGACTTGACATTGATAATAATATAATGCTGACAAAGGAATTGTCCAAAATAATACTGACATATACAACGTTTGGGCAGCTAAAACCGATTTTCAAATTTAATATGGAAAACCCTTTTTTTTTTGTTATGTTTTAATTTTTCAGTTATTTCTTATTAGCTTCATTATGTTTTTCTAGTCAAATGAATTAAAAGACTCTGATTTTATTTTATAGAAATAATTTTTATTTGATATATAAGAATTTTAGTTTTTAAATGAGATTTACATGACTGATTTTCGGAGTTATATAAAAATGTGTATTTTTGTTTATGATTTTTACAGACATTTTTACAGTATTCCAAAAAGTGTTAAAACTTTTTGCTTTGATAGTTTTTCGCATAATTTGGTAGATTGTTGAGATGAGATTGGTAGCTAAAATTTTATTTGTGTGGTAGCCCCGCTTGACATTTGATATACTTCAGGACTGCTTCAGGAGGCGTTTGGAAAGCAATGTTCTCACAGCACTGCCAGATTCAATACACATTTAGGGCCAGTTTCACGACCATTATAGAGCGTCGCGACAAGCAATAATTCATTGCTTTCCAGCTGTCAAATTCTTTTGAAAACAATGGCAATATTGAAAGGGTGGTTTTCTCCTGTTATGAAATCAACACATAATTTTCTCATTTATTATATAAATAAATTATTTTATACATTTTTTCTGCACTCTGCTTCATTTTAAAGATATACTAAGTTAATCAATATTTTTTTTATGGAATTCACTGTGTATGGACTGCATTGCCACATATGGGAATGTTCACATTTACCGACACGTTTCCGGAATAACAGAGAAAACTATGTTGGTTGTGTAATCTCGTGTTAATAAAGGAAACGCTTTCACACTAGCCGACATGTCAGTATCGTGCCGTTGACGGTCAGTGGCGAAATGCCACTGGTGTCGTCGACGGCTGTTTTTTAACCGCATTTTTGCGTATCGAAGTTTTGTGAATTTGTGAAATTTTTTATTTGGGGTATTCACAATGTAGTGTATTTGTGATGAACTTTTACAAAATTTTAATACTTACAACTTGTGTGAATGAATCTTCAATAAAGAGGTATCTTAAAAATCAGCTAAGCTGTGTATGTACTCTTGCTTGAATATATTAAATATTAAAGGAAATAAAAAAAAAAATGTAGACGCAGCACTAAATTATATTAATTTTTATTAAATAAACTCACAGCGTAGATGGTAGCTTCCTCAATGCTGAGAAGAAATGGTTTTGGGATCAGCTGATCAAATACAAAACGAAAATTACAAAGAATACAATTGGGATACGTCGTTGTATTTTTGCCACACGGTTGTATTTTGAACACTGCATTTTGTTTTTTGCAATTTTACAAAATTTTTTAAAATATCAAATTTATCACAAATTCACAGTTCAAGGGCAAATACACTAAACACAGTAAAAATGTATGAGTGTGTTGCAACTTGAAAGGAAACTTGAACAGAAACTTGAACGTGTAACTGGCTGGTAAGAAGAATGCGCCAATAAGCACGCTTGCCAATATCAATAATGCAGTGAGCAGTTCAACACAACTAGCAGTAGCAGCAACAACAATTAACAGCTTTATAATAAATCTAAAACATTTGTTTTAAGGCACCAACGAATAATATTTTTAAAGGAGTATATACAAAATAAACTGGCCATTTCAGCCCTTAGAAGGACTTTGACCTAACTTCTATTGATCAGTTGTGTTGTGCGTGTTATTAAATTTTTCACAAATAAGTAAATAAATTTTTCATAAATCACAAATTATCGAGATTTGGACCTACGCGTTTAACGCCGACTCCGAACGGCTTATGTTCTCAAGAAGCTTTGCATGGGAATTTTTACTCTCATTGTCACAGACCAGAAAAATTAACTCGATTGAAAAAACTTGCTTCTGAGCTGGAATAGAACCTGGGCTACAGCGGTTCTTTAGCTTAGGAGCCACGTACTCTATCCACTAGGCTACGGCCGCCAATTAAAAGAGTATGTTAGATTAAAATTCTGTTTATGCTATATCTTACGATTACATATAACTAGTTTTCGGTTAGATCTATCTGGTGAGATTTGGTTACCTATATCCTTTTTTTATGTTAACCCTAACTAGAGAGCGAGAAGATTATATTTCGATGGTATTGGAAATTTATACAAAAAACAACGTGTGAGAAAGGTATGCCATTTCACATGCATACATTAGTTTCGGTTCAGAGCATAACCGAATCTTTGTATAAAGAGGTAACCGAAGTTTCAGTTTCAGCGAAAAATTGCATTTTAAAATCAATGTGGATCGTTTTTAATTTAAAAATTTTAATTTTTTATTTGTTGTGTTCATTTTGAAATTGATAATATTTAAAATAAAAATTGATTTTTAGTTCTGAGTTGAAACAGATACAGAAAAAATAAGAACGATATTTGTTTTTTCCGTATCCATTGCGTCACGTTGTTTAGTGTGCAATCAACAAGTGTGTGTTTAATAAATAAAAATTCAAAAAGGAAATACGGAATATTATAATGACGACACATTTCATGGCCGCCTTTGAATGGTGAGGAGGCTGACTTCAGTCGTCACCTCAGTTCATCAAGTAGATTTCCACCAGATCAATGCTCAACTTAAGAAGTTGATGCCAATGAGTTTGAAGAAAAACTCTTAGAGCTCTTAATGGAATAAAATATCGACTGCATAATGGAGTACTTGAAGGGTAAGTTATTTACAAATTTAGATTTCATATTTCATAACTGAATAATTAATAAACAAAAAAATTATAAATTTAAAATATTTTGTTTTATTTCAATGTGTGTATCATGGAAAAAGCTAAAAAAGCGTAAGAAAAACAATTTTAAATCAATATTTTACGTTTTTATAATAAAAATAACACATTTTCAAAACAAAAATTTTATTTTTATATCGAAAATGTGAATTTTCAAATAAAAAATGAGCATTTTCAAATCAAAATTATGTATTTGAAAATCAAAATTTATAATTTTATATTAATCACGAATAATTTTTAAAAAATTCGTTTTCCAACTTAAATTCAAAAATTATCAACTTTAAAACAAACTTTTCTATTTTCAGATTGATAACAAAACAGTAAACTAACATTGACCCACTTTTGAAATAAAAATATAATGAAAAACGAATGAATAATGAAAACTCGAATTTTAATTTTTTTTTAATCATATGTTTTAAGGTCTTCTAAAAAATTTCAGGCCGCTCTCAAGTCGTTTAAGAGTTATAGGGGTGCAAAGTTGTAAAAATTGGCCTGAAAAACTATTGTTTTTTCTACATAACTAATTATTATGGCTATCAAAAGAAAGTTTATCTGGATTGCTCTTACTTATTCAACGAGTCTTCGTAAAAATCCATCCATTACTCTTGAAAATATAACAGTTTATGTATATATATTTCGTTAGGTATAATATACGTGTAAAAATGGAAAAACAGCAGCTTGTTTTCAAACATATTTTGAGGTACAAGGTGATATTTTTTTTTTAAATGTATACAGGTTATTGTACATAAATAATACTTTATAAAAATATTTTTTATGTTTTTTTTTCCAATTTCATTTTAAGCGACCTCTATAAAAAGCCTAAAAAAATGTATTAAAGTGGTTTTTAAGTACAATAACCCGTATAAATTTCAAAAAAATATAACAACTCCTTGTACTTCAAAAAAATGTTTGAAAACAAGCTTCTGTTTTTCTCTTTTTACACGTAATATACGTAATACACGTAATATATAAAGGGCCATATAATATATAAAGGACCATCAAGTGTGCATAATACGTAAAATGTTATATCTTCAAAAGTAATGCATGGATTTTTAAGATAGATGACTCGTTGAATAGGTAACAGCATAACCTTTCTTTTTATACCCATAAAATAAACATTTCTCGGAAAATGAATCACAAGTTTTTCTGTCCAATTCTTACAACTTTGGACACCTAGAACTTCTAAACCACTTGAGAGCGGCCTGAAATTTTTATTGATTTGGGCTAGAAGGTCTTAATACATATAATTAAAATTTGAGTTTTCACTATTCTTCAATTATGCCGAAGACAGTAATATGCATTGGAAAATTAGACAAGGTAGTGTTAGGACGGAGAGCCGGTGGCCGAAACTGTCAAAACAAAGTTGACATTTCATATAAAATCTGCATCCAATGAGAATGCAATATGAAAGCAAAAATTGGCAAAAATACCAAAATGGCTGAGTTTGTCAGTTATGGTCATTAATAAAGTGAACACATTCAGCCATAACACTACCTTGTCTAGTTCTACTATTGTAATATGTATATTGGTACTGTTCTAATTTAGAGTACATTACTGTTCTTTATGACATTTCGTTCTGGCAGTACTTCTAATTTGGTGTTTTTAAGAGATCTATTGTTCTTATTTCTATAATTTTGCTGCTGTAAAAATATAGTAATGTGTTAATAGCTGTCCCTAATTCAATTATTTCGGTAATATTTTCTTGATTAAAATTTGATATAGATCTATTAGATACGTATGAGCCGCGAAGTATTGGCACCACCGTTGCAGCGCATTGGTACAAACCGCTGCTATCGCGTCAACTTGGTTCACGAAGATTTTGGTGGCCATCCGTCCAAGAAGCAGATAATGCAGCAAACCGGCACTTCGTCCCCTTCCAAGCAAGGGTACATTGAGCCAGGTAAAGTCTTTTAGTTTTAAACTGTTTCGAACATACAATACTATCCTTAACAGATTTATATGCAGAAGATGATGAGGAAGATGCGGAGGAATCTTTCACAGTGGAGGAGTTGCCTAATTTCATGTTTAAACTCACTATGCATGTGCCGCAGTGAGTAATAATAGACGCCCTTTTAATTACAATTGTTATGCCTGTTAATTTTCAAGACCATTTTATGGTGGCTTAATTGGCTTCAAGGGTTCCAACAAGCGACGCATTGAGTCGGAAACACAGACAGAAATTCATGTGCCACGCAACATAGAAGGCAGTGGCAAATGCGAAAATTTGACAATTAAAGGTAAATTCCTTAAAATAAGGAAGAAACTAAGAAAGTAGCAAAAAATTGGTTCAGGGAAATAAGGCTCAAAATAAAAAATTTAAATAAGACTACAAATTTTCCATATAAATTCGAGCGTAATTTTACAACAAAATGAGGCCCAACATTGTATTTAATTTTTATATTTTGGGCGTTATTTCATTATGAAACCAAACCCAGAAATAGGAAAATGAAATAAAGCCCAAAATTTGTTCATACAAACTTTGTCGTTATTTCATAATGATATAAGACCAAAAATGTTGGGATTTATTTCCTTTTCTATTTTGAGGGTTATTTCATATTTTTTGGCTTTGTTTCATATATTATTTCAAACAATTAATTTTTTTTGTAAAAAGATTTTGGGTTTTATTTTATTTTCGGTTTGGGCGTTAGAGGCCGTTTAAGTATAACGTAAGCAAATTTTTTGCAATTATTAACCCCTCGTCAGCAAGAGTAAGCAAAGCTCCAACCCCACCCCCTCTTCCATGCTTACGTAAACATTAGTGCTGGTCTACACCATAGTAGAACTAAACAGGGCAGTGTTAGGGCTGAATGTGTTCTAAATAGTAGAACTAGACAAGGTAGTTTTAGGGTTAAATGTGCTCTCTTTCAGTTGTTTTGGTATTTTTGGCAATTTTTGCTTTGATATTGCATTCTCATTGGTTACAGATTTTGTATGAGTTGTCAGTTTTGACAGTTTCGGTCACCGGGTTCCGCCCTAACACTACCTTGTCTAGTTCTACTATGGTGTTCTCTTTCGTAGCGGCCATAACTGTCAAACTCAGCCATTTTCATATTTTTACCAATTTTTGCTTTTAAATTGCTGGTTTCACACGAGAAGCGAATGCTGAAGTTAATTTCTTTTCCCAAGTAACAATTTTAGCCATAAATTAATTCTTGCAGAGCTTACAGTGCTATCTTATATAGCAGCAAGCTTCAACTATAGCTTTACTCGCGGTACTAAAGCTCTTGCAGAGAACATATAAGGCTACTTTCTCGAGTTTAAAAGCACTATTTTTGCTTCATATCAAGAGTAGAAGCATGATCCAATCAGAATAAGGTTAAGTATATATATGACATATCCTTATTTTATTCTCTCTCTGAAATTAATGACAAACGGGGTTGTGTAGTCTTCTAAAAAAAGTAATATTTCAGTGTTTTGGCGCGTCTTTTTTTTTTTAAAAAGTAGTTCTTTTGCTACACTTTTTTTAAAAGACTGCTTTTTCATTACACTTAAGGAAGATTTAAGGCAAAATCGGTTAAAATGAAGGTAATTTTAGAAGATGTTTTTTAAAAAAGTATAATATATATTCGAAAAACTTTATTTGCGTGTTAATTTTACATCAGCAGTTTAAGTAACAAAATTTTCTAACATATATTCTGTATATATGAAGATGGCGCTAAAGTTTGTGTGCTTAAAAATGGTGAAAATCGACCCACTTGTAAAAACTAGACAAATTTTGCAAAAACGCTCATTTTGGTAAAAGTTGTGTAGAATTACATTACAAACAGATTAAAATGAAAACGTGGCCCGTTTAAAAAAAACTAAGTTTCAACAAAAACGCGTTTAAAATTACTCTGGTTAGTTAAAAGTACTCTGGCGCACCGGCTTTTAGCACTGTAAAATCTGAATTATAAGCGAATTTGATTGATTTTTACATAGTTTTAAATAGTTTTACAGCAATGATCAATTAACAAAAAAAATTTTTAAAAAATTGTTTGTCTAAATCCTCTTTTAATATTTTGACGATTTAAAAACAGCGTTTATGACAGGCAAGCTTAATTTTTATTAGCGAGATTTAAGTAAGAAGTCCTATTCGCTGTGTAAATATTACTAATAATAGATTAGTTTTAGTATTTTTATATTAAAACTAAATATATGAAGTAGTAAGTGTTAACTTAATTTAATTTAATTTATATTTAAATATCTATATTTATACCGTTTGTAACAAAGAACTACAAAAAGTTTGAATTGCATAAAATTTATAATGAAAACCATGTTTTCAGAACATTCTTTAATTCTAAGCTTAAAGTTTTGGAAGTATTCGCATGCAAGGATTATTCAGTTTCTGTGTACTGTGTAGTGCACATATTACTTTTATTCTTTTTTTACTGTTTTACAACAAAAACGTGGCAATTATATTTTTTAAAACTCGTAATATAATTTTGAGTGAAAACAAACAAGTTATAGAAAATGTAGTATAAAACGTAGTAGCCAAATGTACCTTTGGACATTTCGTACAATGAAAAAGTTTCATATTCATGCAACCAAGTGCTTATTTTGATATAAAAAAATTGCTCTTTTGCTCTCCTCGCATTATTAGGGTATCTAAGTTCATTCTTGTGAGTAAACGTCAAATGGATGCATAACCTATATGATTGAATCATGAGTAGAAGTAGCTGTCAACTATCAAAAGAGCCCATCTCAAACCCAAATAAGAGCTCTTGCAAAGCTCTTTTTTATTATTCGTTTAAGTATGTATGTGTTAAAATAAACTCAATATATACATAAGCTTTGATAAGTGTTTGTGATGATTAGAATGACAAATAAATTAATGAAATAATAAAGAATATCAGACAAAAAATATGTTCGTGTATTCGTTACATGCTGCGAATTTCGGTGTGCTTTTGAATTTATCGGAAACGTGAATGTACTACAACGGGCTTAAAAAACAATTAAAATTAAGAAATTTTTATTATTTAAAAAGAGTTAAAAATTTTTTAACATTCCTTAAAATCAACTAAAAACTGTTGAAACTTTATTCTTAAATAAAAATATCATACAAATCATCAATTTTGTTTAAAATAATATTGTAAACTATAAAATTTAACTTTCTTCAACTCCCAAGATTTTCTATTTTTAATAAGATCGCCATTTTTCAAAGAAGCTCTTTATAACATTTTTTAATCACTTGTTATTCCCAAAAAATTAATGCATTAATTTACAGTATTTTACATCTATTAGCTTTAAAGATGCAATAAAAAATACATTTTAAAGCAAAAATTATACTTAATCTACGGGTTTCAAAAAAGCTCTATAGTTATGTTTATTACTTTAAAATAACCTTTACAGAGCAAGTAGTCAATTTACGAATTCTGCTCTTTTGCAGATTTTATAAAATCCTTTACTGAGGTGCATAAAGTATTAGAGCTCAAAATTGTAAAAAAATCATATATCGAGCATTTAATTTAAAATTTAAAGCAACTTGCAGCAAACAATGCTGCGGTAAAGCTTTAACTACATATTATACACCTGCAGAACATTTTTAGAGCTCACTCGCACCTAGTTGCTTCAACAATGTTACTTGGGTTTGTTCTCTTTTATTCTCTTCCTAGTCCCAAAGATACTGCTTTTTCTACTACGTTTGCCACTACTTGTTTGTTTTGATTGAAAATTTTATTGAATTTTTAAAAAGGTAATGACAATGTTTTGTTGTGTAAATCAATATTGAAATAATAAAGGAAATGTATAGTGTCACACATAACACAAAAAAATTTTAAATTTTGTGAACATTTGTATTATTTTTTAGCTTTGAAGTTACAATTAGTGTAAGAAGAGACAGTTTAGAGATAAATTTCATTGAAAATATGTTTTTAAATATAGATAGAATGTTTTTTTAACATTTTGCTTATAAAAGTTAGTAATTTCGACAAAATAGCACTTTTTTCTTTTGAAAAATTAATAAATGTAAAAATACAACAAGTAAGCTTGCAGACTGAAAGCTTCTTAGCGACGTCAGAGTATTCTTATACATGGCTGAAAAAGCTCTTATTTCGAGAGCAAGTTTTGAGCATCGCTGCCTTAAAGTAAGTTAAAATCTCTTCAGTTCACACGGTATTAAGTCATGAAATTGATTTGTAATCATTTTGTGTTTTTTGAGTGGTTATAGGAATGACATAAATTTTGAAGAATGACAAAATCGTCTTTATTTAGAGATCGCAGGTATCAGAGATAACTAAAATACTTTTCTGAACGTTTTTATCATATATTTGACAACTACTTTAATGTGTTGTACTCAATTTCGTTTCATTCTATCACTAACTGAATACACAGTTGGTTACAGAAATGACAACTTTATCTTGGTTTACACTCGTCAAGACTTGACAGTTAAGTTTTGCATATTCACCTTTAAACTTGATGCTTCACTTTACACAGTGGAAAAAAGTTTTAAAGGTTATCTGATCAGTTATGGTCAACAGCTTCCATTTTATTAAGTTGAATAGTTGATCATCGCAACAAATATATTAAACTTGAGTCAATGTATATTAAATTATAGATAAAACTATAGGCTTTAAATATAAAATATATTTTTGACCCTTAATGCTGAAAATGAAAAAAAAAAACGGTTTTATCACTAATTAGAAACAAAAGTAGTATTAAACTGCTCAAAAAATTCAAATTATTGCTTAAATTTATTTTATTTGTATTTTTTCTAATAGATAATTTAATTATCTTTGAAATGACATGTCAATATTTTATATATATTAGATAGTGGTAAAGATATAGATATTTTATTGAACGGATATTGAACAAAAAGTTTTTTTAAATCGATAACTTGATAACTAGTTTTTCTTGTTTGACCAAACATATATTTTTTTCTAAAAAAAAACCATTTTCAAATCTTGGCTCCCCAGTTATTGTAATTGTGCCCTCATTTTTCTTCTGAACAGCAATATATATAACTACTTTTTTTTAAATACACAACGAAACAGTGAAACATAATTTTTATCAGAGAATACCACAAAACCCTGCTTGTCATTTATATTTTAGAGAGAATATATTTTTGTCTACACATTTACAAGTGCATATTATTATTATATAGTATAATATATATATATATTAGGGCGGGTCAAATTCTGGCTCAGCGAAATTCGTGAAATACATGTAATTTCAAGACTTTTTCTCCACTACAGCATATACAAATTCTGAAAAAAAGCTGTGCGGACTTTCGTAAATAGATTCATACACATACATTCATACATTCATATTTTATAATTGAGAACAAAATCTATTTACGAAAGTCCGCACAGCTTTTTTTCAGAATTTGTATATGCTGTAGTGGAAAAAAAGTCTTGAAATTACATGTATTTTACGAATTTCGCTGAGCCAGACCACCAAAAAATTCGTCCATACAAATTGACCCGCCCTAATATATATATATATATATATTATTGGTAGTATACTAATAATATATATATAAAATAATATATATATAATAATATATAATAATATATATATAAATATAATATTTATACATATATATATATATTAGGGCGGGTCAAATTCTGGCTCAGCGAAATTCGTAAAATACATGTAATTTCAAGACTTTTTCTCCACTACAGCATATACAAATTCTGAAAAAAAGCTGTGCGGACTTTCGTAAATAGATTCATACACATACATTCATACATTCATATTTTATAATTGAGAACAAAATCTATTTACGAAAGTCCGCACAGCTTTTTTTCAGAATTTGTATATGCTGTAGTGGAGAAAAAGTCTTGAAATTACATGTATTTTACGAATTTCGCTGAGCCAGACCTCCAAAAAATTCGTCCATACAAATTGACCCGGCCTAATATATATATATATATATATATATATATAAATATAAATATATATAAATATATATACTACTATATACTAAGTAGTATATATATACATATATATATATATATATATATTATTAGTATACTACCTATAATAATTAAATCATGGTCTGCACTAGCTTCACTCAATCGAATCACTTTGACGTCTACAGAAGAAATGAGGAAGTGAGAAGGTGAATTAAGTGAGGCAAAATGGCTGAGTTTGGCAGTTATGGTCACTAAGAAAGAGCACATTCTGCCCTAACACTACCTTGTCTATTTCTACAATGTATCATTTATAATCAAGGGCAAGTATCATTTATAATCACTTTTGAGCGAGTTCGGTCGAACTGTTAGAATGGATGAAAATAAATCAAGAAAATTAATGCATAGAAAAAGAAAAGGTACAGTTGACAGTTCAAGGAAATGTGGAAAAGAGTGAATTTTTTTATTTTTTAGAAAATTCGAAAAAGGCAAAAAAGAAATTCTGCTGACGTACCCACCATCCAGACTCCCCATGTCATCAAAAATAAGCAGAGCAAAGACCCCCGCCCCCACCCCTGTAGTGCTTACGTAATTTTTGAATGCCCCTTATTTAATTTTTTTGAGGCTTTATTTCATTTTTTATTTTTGGGCGTTATTTCTTTTTTGTAAGCCAAAAATATGTTGGCCCTTATTTCATTTGTTATTTCCCTGAACCCCAAAAAAATTAATATTTTTAGGTAAAACGCGTAGTAGCGTTTGTACGGCACGCAGAAAGATCACTTTACAAGTGGTCTCGCTACGAAAGCGCATGAGACCAACACACTTTTTATGCATCTCACTCAACAGTGGAGATATAAAGGAAAGGTACATTGAATTCAAGGTATTTATACAAAAATTTGATCTGACAAACATACTCTGTGATACCGCTATAACAATGAGCAGAAGAAAATTCTGGCTGCACAATTACCAGGCATCGATGAGGATCTCTTTCAAACCGAGAACTGCATTCATTTAACTCTCTCCACTTGTGTGCTTTTGGATGATACTGAACGCGCTAAAGCACTTGAAGTCCTGGAAAGTTGCAGGTATGTGCTTAAATGGTAAATTTGAAAATTTGTGTATCCTTGCATTATTCTAGGGAATTTCTTGTTAATGCCAAAACGCCCTTCGAAATAAATGTTTCTGGTTTGGAAATAATGAACGATGATCCTAGTTCTGTGCGCATTCTTTACGCTGCTGTTGTTTCACCCGAATTACAACAATTTGCTAATTCTGTTATGAATAGATTCATGGCCAGCGGTCTTAATAATGAAGACCGCGATAGCGTTAAACTCCACATGACGATCATGAATGTTCGTTATCGCAAAAACGTAAACACCGAAGCAGCTAATAGTTTTGATTCACGTGAGATCTTAAAACGTTTTGCCGATTTCCATTTTGGTACAGCACGTTGCACTGAGCTACAGTTGTGCGTATTGGGCTCGAAGAGTGAAGAGCTTGGAGAATATTACAAAATATCTGGAGTGCTTCGATTTGTATAGAATGTTCCAAATGTTAATGTGTAAAGTAATACTAGTTGATTTCATTTTGTAGTTATTTGTTTCTAAACACATTTAGCATATTTGTAAATAAAATAAAAACAAAACTTTTTCCACTTTAAACATAAAATCCAGCATTGACATCAAACAAAAGTTAACTCTTGCCAACAGGAGTTTCTTTGGGCTCAGTAGGTGAAGCAGAGCCCTCTCTCGACAACAAAAAATTAAGCTCTATAAATAGCTCCTCATGCCTGTTCTTCTTAATGCATCACAAACCTAAACGTTGATCAGTTGATAAAAAGATTTAAGGAGCCTTCAAGAGAATGATCCTTCAAGAGAAGATCTATGCAGAAGTACCAAGTAGATAACCTGACAAAACTCGAAATTTCCAAAGGCCTCCAGCAAGCGAAAAATATAAATGGCTGGTGCATGTTATAAGATGACAGCGCATGTTCTAGGATGATAGCGCTAACTAAGTAATTAAGTAAAACAAAATTAAAAATATTAGGATTATAAAGAATAGTTACTTAAACGTTCTTATTAATAGTACTTGATCATAAAAAAAAATAAAAAGGCACCCAAGATGTCAATGTTTAAAAAACGAGTACTCAAGTAAAGGGCGACTACGGCCCTCTAATCCGAATTTCTATCAAGAACTTCATGTGTTTTGGTAATCGCTTGTGAGGTCATTTCCATAATATTCTTTGCATTGCACCTTAATCCTTTTCTTTCTAGTCTCATATCAGTGCAATCTTCGTCATCAGAGTCCATAAATAATCCAATTGTGTCTGTTACCGCCACTGCTCCAAATCAACACATTTTGCTTTGTAATCATTTAATCTTATACAATTTTCAATAATTTCACTTCACGTTTTCCGAATGTCAAGCAAACGAGAAAACGGGCAAAAATGGTTGGCGGAAGTAAAGCATTGAATAAAAGTACAAGACTTCCTCTGGATCGTGCTTTTGATAAAAATCTCGTTTGCTTGACGACCGTAATTGCTATCTAATTTTATTCTGGTTTCTATACTACAAAGTATGTATTATTCATCTGAAGTATTTAACTATAATTTATAAAAATCTAATATTTAAAATAGGAATTTTAACTGTACGTATGATTTGGACTAATTTGAACAAACAATAAAATTGTTCTGAGAAACTAAGTGCGTTTCTTTTCAACATCAGGCAGCTTTAAAATCCCATAGTTTCCAGAATACTCGAGGCAAATTTCCTCCGCAACGCCAACTAACTAACTTGTGTTGCCTACAGTGTCTATTTTAAAAGTTTAGTTTAATTACATAGTGCGACAGCCAAAATGTTACGGAGAAACGGCTGCTTGTTTCTAGTAGAGGACCATTCCCAGAACTCGACCTCATACTCTGTTTTGTCATAGAGGATCTCAATTTTTTTGAATGATCAATTCACTCTGCAAATTGTACGGCCATTTCGAATTTTTTTATAATATAAAATGAGAAAGAAAAACATAAAGCTGCTTGTAAGGGATTCATTTGCCCAATAGAAATGCACGGATAATAAGATGGAAGTATTCAAAATTCCTCCTGATCCACCACTCGCCTTTTCTTTATTTTAACTGTTTTGTTTTTTGATATTAAAAAAAGCAAGCGCTTAAGTACATACATGTTGATTTTAAATAACACTTTTCGTGGTCTCTCTTGCATGTGTATAGAAGAAGACTGTTTATAGTGCCTATATCTAAGTTGTATGTTCATATTAAATAAAAATTTTTTGAGGATTTTAATTAAAACTTTGTATTCTTATTCTTTACATACAGCTTTGTTTTTACCATTACTTAGTGAAATTTGCTTAGTACCAAAATATATGGAGATTATCACTATTTAACTAGAAGAAGTAAACATTTTTGTATCGATTAAGAAAATACGTTTCGCATCAAATATCAAAATCATCGGTAACGCTGTTCGTTTCGCAGGAATAAGCAATGGAAATAATTTCTGAATCAACAATTGTGATGGTAAAATTTCTAACAGAAAGTAATCTTAAAAAATTTCCGTTATGACATTAAATATTTTTCCATATCTTGAAAACTCTGAATTTTTTAACAATGTATTTTTATATAAAAATTCGATAGTTTAGAATAATAACAGCAAACGAAAGCTTTCTTGATAATATGTCTGTTTCCGTACTTGATTCAAGTAGCTTGAAGTTGCTTGAAAGCGTTATTTTACAAATTTTTGAAGCTCGAGAGAGAATAAAATTTAAAATGTCACTCTCTATTATATTACAATTACTTGAAGTTAGTACGGAAACAGACCTAATGTAATAAATTCCAAAACTATAAAAATTCCCATTATATTGACATCAAAATTATCTTAAAAACTATAGATTTTATTTGTACAATAGATCAGAAAAAGAGAATGTGTCGTGATCCAACGAAGTGTTTCGAGGGGAGAGGGGAGTGTGTGAAGACTTTGTGATAGCGCGTGGTGTAGTGAGAAAGCACCTAAAATTTTATTATTTGTGATTGTGAAGGTTCCTTCTTCTATCGATATTACCAATTCTCATTTTTTTTATCTCAATGAAACAACTAATTATATCAAGTAAGATTTTGCTCAAAAAATTGATCAAAATATATGTGTATTTAAAAAGTTAAATTTTTTCGTATCAATAACAAGAGCTAGACACCATCGTGACTATCGATAGTTTCGGACTGACTATCGATAGTTTTGGACTAAATATCGATGGTTTTCGATATTATTTAAACATACTTTTCATTCATACCACTTTTTAGGTGCCATTGCCATTTTGTCTAAATCAAACGAATTTGACAACATTTTTGATTAGACTTAACCAACGCTCAAGCGATGCGCCTTAAAAATGTATAAGCATTGTGTTGATTCAAGGTTGATTCAAGGCATCAAGGCAATCGTAAAGGAACAGGCTTGGTCAGCTGCCCGAGTGGACCTGGATCTCCCTTGAACACTTTCCATGGTAGTTCCTATGCAGAAGGCTGAGGCAACCAACATTACGTCGATGTCCAATCGAGTTGAGAGACGATGAAATATTTTCGTCCCCCATCAAATATATCGCACAACGTTTGTTTTGATCCAGAAGCTCCAAATAACATCTTGAAGTCCCTGCCCAAATGTACGAATTGGGGTCTGTTCGGAAATGCATCACGATTTGCAGTGTGCGCACAACTGCCCTTTTTTATGCGTCCAAATTGCAGCGTGAATTTCTTTGATGCGAGTGATGAGTTACGCTTGATAAAAAAAATTACATTTTAGATTGTTTGACGTTTGCAGTGCTGCAAAATGGGCCTTTTTTTAACATTTATTTTATGCTAATCATGATGCATTTCCAAATAGTTTGCGCATTATGATGTATTTCTGAATAGACCCTTGTACTCAATGTTCGGCCTGATATATGAGGTGTACATAATGCGAAGATCAGCTGGAGTGAAATATTTTTTGCACCGTTTTAAAAAAAACTAGGCACTTTGCCGTTCCTTTCGACACATCGAAGATGTGACATTCCATAGGTGATTAGATTGGATCGATATGCTTAGAACGTCAAGAGTGGCTGATTCCACAAGATCCACACCATTCAGTATTGTAAAGAACGATTTTGCACAATTTAGGGGAAGGGAAAACCTGGCAACACAGCCAAACTAAGAAAGTGCGCCAAGACAAATTTTTAAGTTCTTAAAAATGGACAAATTTTTAAATAAAGTAAGACGTAAGAACTTTTCTGTTTTATATGTACGTGTCGATAAGCAATAATCGCTTAAGTCGACTTAAGACAGAACTGAGTTATTGATGTAACTGTATTCCACGCATAATACATAATCAGCCTGATTCTGAATAATTTTTCGCGATGAATCGGAAAAGGAAGTTTTAATTTTTAAGATAGCAAATAAAGACATCACATTTTTTTTGTTTACACCTGAATATTGACTGTTAATGAACAAATTTGCTTTAAAAATGTCCAAAATGTTCTTGAACTTTATCTTAAAAATTAAAATGCCCTTTTTCGATTCCCCGCAAAAAATTATTTGGAATTGGTATGTGCAAACATACAAAAAAATTATGAGATCCTTTCATATATTTTTTTTTTGTATGGAGTCCGACCCACTCTAGTGTGCATATTACATATAAACATAAATTCTATCGATATTTCATCGATGGTTAGTAAAAAACTATCACCCACTATCGATGGTCCCGACTATCGATAGTTTGCGAACTCTATCAAGAACCATTAAAAAAATCACTTCTTTTTTTTTGATCAAAGGGAGAATTTCTAAAATATATTTAATTTGTAATTTAAATAAAATTTTTCGTTATTGATTTATGTTTTAAGATCAAAAAATATTTAAGATGGTTTGAAATTCGATTCGACAAAACGCCTTGAAGTAAATTGAGTTAAAGCTTGAAATAAACTGAAAAATAAAAATATTCGAGACGCTACAAAACAAAAAACTTCGAAAGAGGATACATTTATGGGGTGTATTTTAAATAATAATATTTTTTTAGCGTAAAATAAAATATAATAGTGAACACTTACGAGTGAGTACTCTCTTGACATTGAAATATATCAAAACCGGAGTTCGAGATGAGTATAAGAATTTTTGTTCAGTTACACAATACTGGTCATCAAGATTGATCACACCTCTTACATATAGAATCCTCCCATCCAAATGGACATTTTTAAGGTCTTCGTCAAAATAAGAACAAGTTTTATTTTTTAAAAATAACATTATTTATTATATCATCTAATCTGTGCCACATTTTGATTTTTTTTTGTAAATTTTGTTGAGTTTTTTTCTTTTTCTTTGTATTATTTATCAAATTTAATATATATATATATAATATAATGTGTTTGCATTTTGTTTACACAAACTTATGATATAGTTTCGTTAAAATTCTTCTTCTTTTGCTGCCTAAACTTTAATTGTGTGTTTTTAATTTGAGTAATATATCTTAAAATGATGCTTAGTACTCTTTTTAGATTTATTTTAAATTTTGTAAAATTAGTGCTTAACAGAGCGTAAAATAAAATATTCAACCAGTTTATAGATGATAAATAGTTTTTGTCATATTTAAAAAAAAAAAAATGAGGAGAGGTGGTAGGAAACAAGAGAAAACAGCTAGTTGTGTGTGAGTAAATAAAATTTAAATAATGTCAAACAATGTTAAATAATTGTAAATAATGTAGAAATATCTTTATGCTAATGTGCAGCTTTTTAACTTAATAAATACTTAAGAATTATGTGAAATAAAATTAATATAGTAGAAGTTAATAATGTTTGAAGAATAAGCAGAAGTTGTTGAAAAACCGTTTGTTGTGAGTTTATGTTTATACAAACATGTTTATAAACAAACGCAACACAAAGGCGCATTTTTTTGTTTTGTTTTAATAGTTTAACAAGATTTTATATATTTTAAAATTATTTTAAATTTAAAATTTGTGTTCCTTTTTTTAAATATTGGCATGTTTGACCAATTGTTGATACTTAAATTCAGTCTATTTGCTGCTATTGCAGTTATCTATTCATATAAAAACAAGCATTTACTACATAGTATTATGTACGTGGAGTAGGAAAAGCTTTAACTATGAAAGTTTTAAGCTCAAGTAAAATTTTGGAAGCATGTTTTTTTTTTTAATTAAATAAATCGCTCTGTGTACTAAATAAATAAAATAAAAAAAATAACTTTTCTGCAATATTGCATCAAATAGGCGGGTAGGTATTTTTCTCGCTGAGCTTTTACTTGCTTTTTCCCAAATTTTGCTAATTTTTTGTTGCCTATTTTTAGGAGGCATTGTAGTATAGAAAGTTGCAATTGTTCGTTTTAGCTCTTATTACATTTACTTTTTGGCGGCAGGGTTTTGAGGATACGCATCAATATGTTTCAGTTGTTTGTTATTAGTAATAATTTTTGTTTACATTTTATAAAGAACTCGCTTTACTAAATTTGTATAGAAATTTATTAAGTCTTTTTTTTTCTTTTTTTTTTGACTTGAAAACGAATCACACTTCTTTAAAACAACAATTGGTACTCTTTAAACAACTTTAAAGATTTGTGCTCACTGCTTGATCTAATCATACCAGCTCAACGTGTCATGGAAATATTTACAAATGTACCCACTGAACCATTTGCTAATGATATAAAGTTCTGATTTTGATTTAATTTATAAATTTTGATAAGGCGTTGCAAAACCATAAACTAAAATTCATAAATTCATTAATTTTTTCGAATTAACAAATTTATTAGTTTAATGATTACTTTTTGTTTCGAAATGCATTATAAATGACTTTGCAAAGATAATCAAAAGATTTGTATGCTCAAAATTTTAGTAGAAATAATCAGGGACAACTGTTGTTGGTTTTTATGCAATTGGTTGAAAATATATATTATTATAAATTTTAAAATTGTTTTAGTTATGGATAAATTGAATTGTTTAGAGGATTTTTTTTTATGTTGCCGCGTAACTTTGTTTACGAAGCCAGCCTTTTACTTGTGACGGACATATTTTTTAGATTGACTAATTACACTGTTCTCGAATCAGACGTTTTTTTTAATATTATTATTAAAATTAATTCGATGTAAATTGATAGAATAAGCATAGTATTGTCAAAAATACGTCAAATAAAAACAAATTGAAGAAAATGAAATCGATTAGTTGATTTTAGAGTAATTTAATTAATAAAAATTTAAGTAGAATAAAAAAATTAATATTTTATTTAATTGGTTTAATTTTCGCTTCTAATCCTAGCTACTTTAAGAAATCAGATAATACTTGGACATCCTCTAGCGAGGATACCATAGATCTTCTTCTGAGTACCCACTTCCCGGATTGCTCTGTGGATCCCATTCACACTAGGTGTGAGAGGGCTTCGGCTATGAGTAAACCTTCAAAAATCATATCAGAAAAAAGAATCAAATAGGCTCTTTTTAGTTTCAAACCATTTAAGTCTGCTGGGCCTGATGGTATAGTTCCAGCCGCTCTATAGCAGACGTAGTCCATTATCCTTCCATTGCTTATCATTTTCAAAGGTTGCCTTGTAATGCCATACATGCCATTAAAATGGACGAGGTAAAGGTAGTATTTATCCCTAAGGCGGGTAGTAGGATATCGCAAACGAGTCCGAAGAACCTTAGACCAATTAGTCTATCATATTTTCTGCTGAAAACACTCGAAAGATTGATTGACGATCATATTCGTTGTAACATCGACTCAAACTTGCTTTCAGCTTCACAACATGCTGACAGGAAAGGTAGGTAGAAACGGCCCTGCACTCCCTACAGAAAATTCTTTTCATCACAAGGAATACACAATGGTAGCTTTTCTAGATATCGAAAGTGCCTTTAACAATGTTCTTCCGGGGACCATCATTGTTGCATTCATGGAGCCTCGGGTGGATGAGTCACTCTGTGTGCTGATAAAAAGACCAGCAGAGTCGTCAGCGCAGCTCTAAGTGACTCAAAAACCAAGAGATTTCTGAGTAGGGGTACTCCTCAGGGGGGGGGGGGGGTGTTCTATCACCTTTATTATGGAACTTGGAAGTCAATGAACTACTGAGAAAAACAGAAAAGGTGGGCTGCAAGGTGTGATTGGCTATGCGGATGACGTAGCTTTTGCCGCACAGGGAAAGTTTCCTGACATTCTCTCGGAGCTGATTGGATCAGCACTCTCCGATCCTGATATTTGGGCCAAAAGCTGTGGGCTGGTGTCCGGTTATAATTCCACCACGTCTTGATGATACACAGCTATACTTCATGGAAGAGGCAAAATACTTGGGAGCTATTTTGGATAGAAAGTTAAACTGGAAACCGAACATTCTCGAGCGAGTTAAGAAAATTAATGTTGCTTTATATACCTGTAAGAAAGCTATAGGTAAAGCATGGGGATTCACCCCGAATATTGCACGTTGGATTTATATGTGTATGGGTGTGATGGACAGCACTTAATACATAGTCAAATTGCATATTGCTAGGGAAAGTACAAAGAACTGCGGCCGTATGTATTAGCAAAGCACTTAGATCCACTTCATCTGAGGCGCCAAATGCAGTTCTTTACTTAATACCCCTTAATATTAGGAGAAAAAGGATGGCACATGAAACAGCCATCTGTCTTAGAGCAACCTCGCAGTGGGCTAACACTCGTACAGGTCACTCTTCTATTATCGATCTTGCGGAAGCAGTTCCTGGCAACATCAATTATACTAATGCCACTCCCTGATTTGAGAGCGACTTTCACACAGTAATACCAACCAGAATGGAATGGGACGAGTTACTGCCGCTAAACCAAGTTGGTGTGCATATTTTTATTGACAACTCAAAACTTGACAGCAAAGTCGGGGGGGGCGTCTTTTCTATCGATCTGGACATCAGAACCTCATTTAGACTGCCAGATCATTGCAGCGTCTTCCAGGCTGAAATAATGGCCATTTTTAGAGCTGTGGAATGGCTGAGGCATAATGAGATATTAACTAGAGATATCTACATTTTTACGGACAGCCAAGCAGCGATCAAATCCCTTGGAGGTGTGTTCCTAACATCACCGCCCTTAATCATGAATGAGATGGCCGATAAGTTCGCCATTCATCTGATCTGGGTACTAGGACATTCCTGTAAATTGTAGAACGGATGAGTTCGCTAGAGAAAGTCCAACGGTAACGCTGCTACCTGACAGGTGAAGTCACAGCACCACCTGCAACACATTGAGACATATGTGGCTCAGTTTCAGTGAAAAACGCACGAGGAAGCTTACTCAAATGACGAGGAAAGATCTCTCTATGCTGTTATTTTCTTAATATTTTTTTTTGTTACCAACGTCAAATAACGCAGAAATTTAACATATAATAAAATACCTAATTCCATTAATTTAAATTTTAAATTATGTTAATAATTCTGTTTTGATTTAACAGAAGGTGTTCGTATAAGCTTAACAAAGTGGATGGTACTGTAGAAACCCCAGAAGACTTCTGAAGAATTGATGTAGCTATCAACCAAACAGTATGTCTAGTCTGCTTGGTGGTTTGTTCTGCAAAGAACGTGATGTTGTTGCAATCTGTTGCTTCATGAACTTATTTGGCATTAAGCTCAAATATAAAATACATAAATTTTGTTCTTATAATTATTTGTTTCTCGCGCTTTGAGCTATTTCCATTATATTCACAAAAGCAGGCATCGCCGATCGTTGTTAGTAAACATTTTGTTTTTGTAATTTTACAACTTATCAAGGTTTGGCAAACAGATGAATGTGTTTACATTTTTAAGCAAACTTCTAAAAATGTTAAATATTTAAATACATATATTTTAAATATGTTTGCACTTAATTCGACATCTTTAAAAAGCTTTATTTTTAAAAATTTTGTATTTTAAAAAAATTACATCAGCTTGTTCTTTTAACAATACAGTAAATGTATTTAAAATAGATTTGGATATTTAAAAATTTTAAGAAGATGGCTTGAAAAAATGGACACTTTTGACTTTAATTTTAAAATAGTTTAAACTCTAAAAGAAAATTGAGTTCACATTTTATTTATATTTTTTTTGTCCAAACATGAATTCACTTCAGTAGTACTATCAAAAGTGAGTGATCGGGTTTTTTGTTGAATTCGTACATTTTGTTTCAACATTGGAAATGTGGGCAGAAAACTTAATATATTTTGTTCGTAAATTTTTCACTTATCAGCATATTAGTGATACTTCTGTGTGCTCCGCGACCTTTAAAGCGTTCACGTAACAAGTTTAAAGAGTCATTTCGAGCTGTATCATAGGGTTACAGATACAGGTGAAATGAAAGTCAAAATGATTCATCAACGAAACGACAATTCAAAATAAAAAACGCCACGAAGCCGTGAAGAAGAGACAGATCTATTAACAAAAACATACATTTTTAAAAAGCTGTAAAAGTTATTATAGATTACATTTCTTTTTTTCTCGGTAAATGTTATTGGTAACCAAAAAATTCATTACAGAAAATAACTGATATAAGTCAAACTAAAAATATTTTCGTCACAAAAAAGTTATGCGCTAACTTAAAAATGTTTTTTTTTTAATTAAACTTATCAATAACTTATTATGTCTCTAATTGGCCCACATTTTTTTTTAGTAACATGTTGAATAACAATTATTTGCGGTTCCTGAAAAAATTCTACGTAAAAACAAATTTCCTTTTTCGCAAATGAATCAATCATATATGACACTTTTGTTCTGTTAACAAATGTATTTGTAACATTAGTGATTACTTTTCTTTTGTTTAAATAATAAAATTTTTGTTTAAAATTGAGTTCGTACATGAATAGTGAATGATATTTTTGTGTTGATACCGAATTATAGACAACTTTTTTAAATAAATAATAAATTTAATAAAAAAAGAATCCTGAATAATAAAATTTTTCTCGGAAAATAAATAATAAATAATAGTTTTAAAATGGTAAAAAATGAATTTGTTGGCGCAATAGTTTTAAAATTTTTTTACAGCAATACAGCCAAAATAATGCATATGGACCCATGTCAATCGAAAACTTTTCACTAAGATGATGAAATTTTGTCAGTGGTAAGGAGACAATTTGGCATTTGTGAAGTGATATGTTTGTCAAAATTTATACTATATCCCAGAACTCAGCAAGTTATTTTTTTATGCAAGTAAAAATATAAATTTAAAAATAATTTGTGTGTTTGTGTCATCTTAAAAACGATACAAAAAATTTTGTAGCAATATATTTGTTACAAAGTTAATTTAAGGCTCTTGCGTGATATTTGTGGTCTTTGCATTTTGTAAATCATGGTCCACTTGGCAGAGAAAAAACGAAAATTTTTTCGAAACACAGAAATTTTGTTCAACTCAGAATTTTCTTTTTCCTCACGCTAGTGAAAAGTATCCGAATGCAACACAACAGACTATGTTTATTAATCAAAGCGTTAAATACTTTTCAAAAACTGTTTATCGTTCGTGAAATTATTATTTATGAGTTGTTCGCGAACATAAAAAATAGCTTAATAATTTTTTTTTTAGCTAACTAAAAGATTATAAATAAATAAAAATAAAATAAACAAAAAACACAAAATCAAAAGCGAACAAACTTATTTACAAACAAAAAAGGTGCTTTTCGTTAGAGTAATTTAAATTAAAATCTAGTGATCAATGATTCAAAAATAATTAATTTGAATGATTTTGAAAACGTACCCGTCTACCTGCAAATTATTCGTAAATTAGTTAAAAAAAAGATACTTTTGGTTCACTGGGTAAGTTTTGTGTGTGTGTTTGTGTGTTTTTTTTACAATTTTACCTTTATAGTTCTATTGATACTATAAAACAATTAAACGTGAATTTAAATTTTTTTTTTACCATTTGAAATTTAACGATTTCTCATTTGAAAATTGTTTTGGTTGTATTTTTTATTTGTGATTTAAAAACTTTACAAAACGGTCTTAAAAAATTTTAATTTTTTTTTGTTTGCTTAGACTATAGATTTTGGAATACAAAATAAGACAAAAAAGTTATGCACTACAATTTTGAATGCTTATAAAATACACAAACATCGAATTTAATAATAATTTTTTACATCTAAGTCAATTGATTAAATTTTTTGTTTTTGTAAATAAATAGTTTGTTTACCTCTTTTTTATGTTTATTTTTTATATAGAGTGCAGCGCTGGTGGTTGTCAGTTTTGTGTATAAAATGAAGAGAGGAGATGATTTGTTGTGGGAATTAAAGAATTTCTATTAAAAATTTTGTATAGGAAATTTTAGTACTGTTTTAGAACACAATTGATCCGTTTTGAGTTTTAGTGTGCGTGTAGTTGTTGTTATTTGTTTTGTAGCCCACCCCATCACTACTAATCTATTGCGATCAAGCTTTCACTTTCGTCGAGTTGTGTTATGTTGTTTTGATGCATCTTGTGCTGATTTGTTGTGTGTTTGTTTTGCATACTTTTTGTTTGTGTATTTCTGCCTTGCCTTTACATTTGTTTTCATTACTATTTAGCATGTCCGTTGCTCAAGACTGCCGGCAAAACATTTGCTTGTTGCACCACTGCATTGATCACTTCTATTTCCTTCTTGAGGAACGCATTTGTTTCTTCGCCTGTTTTGCCAACAACAATTTCAGCACCGCTGCCAACGCCATTCAATACAACAGCCTTGGCGGCGTTACGCTTGCGTATGCCCTCCTGCGATATGAAGATTTTATCACTATCACGCATTAGATCTTTTTTAAATTCGACTATGCCGGATACGGTTTCGGTCACCGTTTTATCAATGAACTCCTCAATGTTTTTGGTCTCTGCTTCAATTTTTTCCTTGAGTTTATTGGACAATTGCTCCATTTCGCATTGATCATGCTTAACACTGACTGCTTCACGTGCACATGCAACGCTTGGCTTTGGAATCGGCAGTTTTGCTGGGCGCGTTAATGTTGTAGCGGTTGGCGCATTTGTTGCAGTTGTTGTTGTCGCTGTTGATGAGGTAGCTGCGGCTGTATGAGGCTCAGTTTTTGCTTCACTGGTACTATTTTTGCTGTCTATGTTGAGATCGTTTTCATCGGTGTTATCCTTGTCCGCTGGAGTTGTCAGAGCTTCTAGGCCCGATCCAATGCCAGCATTCAGAGATGAGTTGTGTTGATTTTCAGTGCCAACACTTTCGTTTATTGCGTTGGTGCTGATTGTTTTGACGGTGTCGCGTCTTTCGCCACGTAAAAATTTGGGTAGAACGAATATGGTAATGAGGGCAATTATGTGAAGGCACAAATAAAATTTCAGGTACAATCTGGCGCTGCCCTATAGGTGCATAAAACAATTAAATATAAGCTCTGTTACAGCATAAAGCGATTTCATCACAACTACTTACCATAAATTCAAGCAGAACAAACGGGAATGTAGCATAGCCCATCACAAGACGTGTGGTTAGGCATGTTAGAATATCATAGAACATGCGTGTAAATTGTGTTTGCTGGAAACGATGCCGGAACATGCGACGTGCCTATGGCAAAAAGCCAAGAAGAAAAGAAACGTAAATAAATTAATTTTTGACAACAAATTAGCTCATGATAAAATGCTACAAACATATGAATGTAGATAGCAATCCCAACAAATCAATAACAAAAAAGAATTATTAATAAAGGCTGAAAGGCTAATTGTTGCTGAAGAGTTTTTGTTTAGCAGCACACCCTGTACAGCATTTGGCCATGTGTCAATGAAAATCAACAACAGCGAAAGTTTAGACTTTCAAAACATTTCAAGGAAATAATTCTGATTTTTGATTTTTGGGCTTGTCAAGGTAATGCTAATTTTGGTTTTTGTGCATGGAATATTACTAACCACGCGCGCTGAGGTAACCATGAGAGCACCAGTAGCGAAGGTCAAATAGTAACCTGGGTAAAAACCGTGCCAGACAGCGCTCAAGGCGAATGTTAAAATCGTACCATATTCCTTCGGCACACGCTCGTAAACGACAGTTCGCAGCCAGCGATTCGTGCCACAATTCCAATTGTTGATGGCATCGCGCATGTTGGTAGCAAACTGTAAACAAAACAAAACAAAGCAATAAAAAGACAGTAAAAACTGCACTTGCACTTCTCATCTCACCTCAAAACCTAAAACATTAATATTAGATATCAAATCCCATTTGGCATTTCCATCCTTATCGTAGCCAGTAAAACCCAGCCCGGAATTATTGCATATAGCATCGGCCAGCAGCCATGCATGATAATACTTAAAGCGTATGCATGAAGTTGCCATCATGACATACCAAAACTTGTATGCCATCGAAGTGTTTTGTATAAAGTCATCATCCTTTAGATTTTTTATTGGGTACACTTTCACGAATTTCATAAATATAAAAGCGCATATCATGCTGCCAATGAATTTCTTTATCACTGATTTTGTTGGTGATGGTTCGAGTACCAGTTGTGACCGGCCGTTATCCAAATTACCCTGTTCCAAACATAAGAGCTAATTACTTTAATATGTACAATATATAGTTATTATTTGAAATCTCTTACATTAGGTGTTGGACTCTTGAGTAAATTATAGCCTTCTACAAAATCAATGTAATCCTTATAGAATACTAATGGGCCAGCCATTAGACCTTGAAAGTGCAGCACGTATGAAAAATACTCAAGTGTCGTTGGAAGCTTGTGAACTGCGTGATATTGTTGAGCCTTGGTCAAGTCCTATAATTATAAAAAAATATGAAAAATGAAATTAATGAAAGGTGCAACTTTGGTAAAAATATTATCTTAAAAAATAATGAATTGGCGGTTCTACCTTATTTCCTTATTTTTACCTTACCTTATTTTGGTAAAATAAAATATTTTGGGAGGTAACGTAAAATTATTGTATATACAGTCACGATTAAAGCACACTTTTTTAATTTCAAATTCAAATAAGAATTAAATTTTTATTAAATATATCAATTAATTTTCTGTACAATTTACAAGTTCGCGATCACGTCTCAGCATTCAAGCACCAGTTGCTTATTTGATCTTTTTCTTAAAAATTATATAAACAGCCCAATTTTGAATAATTTTTCCCGGGGAATCGGAAAAGGGTGTTTTCATTTTTAGGATAGCAGACTCATGACTATTGACGGTTAATGAACAAATTTGCATTAAAAATTTCCAAAATGTTCTTGAACTTTATCTTAAAAATGAAAACACCCTTTTACCGATTCCCTGGAAAAATTATTCAGAATCGGGCAGAAAAACTCAACTTCTGTCTTCTTAGTACAAAATTTCGGTTTTTCTAGATCGACTAGCAACACACAAAGTTTGTTTCCTTATATTTCTACACCGTTATTTCAGCGATCGTTTATATGGATGTATTGCTAGAATCTGGAATTGCTTGAATTTAAGCTTAAAATCTTTTGTAATATCGCCTAGTGTTTTTTTTAAACGAAACCTATTAACACGTATAATTTTACTAAACATTTTCTAATTTTTGTACTGTCAGATTATGATATATCTATTTTTTTAGTTTTCTAATTTTCCTTGTATTAATTGCGTTTTTTTTTTTAGGTGGCTATCGCTAAAGTAGGTGAAGTGTGGCCAGGCCCACGGTTGGAAGCGGTCTCAAAGGAGGAAATCCCAGGAGAGTTCGGGTCTGGCTACCTCTGGAGCCCACAGAGCCAGAAAAAATTCTGAAAACTCTAAGAGTTTCCAACCCCCAACTTCCAGTTCGGAACTGGAGGGTTGCCAAAATGGAGGATCCCAAATATGGCGCTAGATATTTGGACGACGTCCTTACTTTGGATGACGCATCTTTGGGTCCTTTAGGGAAATGCGATGGGTGGGATAGTTTTGGGGTCACGAGGGTACTCGTGAAGGTTTATAAGAAGGATAAGCCAGCGGATAACGCAGGCGGTGAGGTAAGCACTTCTCCAAGGAAGGATGCAGTGGCAGAGTCTGCGGCTAGAGCGACCATAGATGCGGATAAAGCATCGGCAAGCACTCCTCTGAAGGAGGTGCTATAGTAGATGACAGCGACCGGGTGTCGGTAAGATCGTCGGTTTATGGTATTGTCGACATATCCGAAGAGGATTCCGAGAAGCAGCTTCTGAACTCTGACTCGGATATTGGAGACAATGCCATAATGGAGGTCGAAGAGAGTAAACTCCGAACTGGTTAGCTACGTCGGGTTGCGTCGGCGTTCCTAGCCCATGACCATCCTGAGCCACCGCCGGCGTGTAATCTGCGGCGTCTGGTCACCGAGGCGGAGAAGAAGAAGCGCGTCCTGGTCATCAGTGCTGATGCGAATGCGCATCATACAGTCTGGGGAAGCACAGACGTAAATGAAAGAGGTGAGTTCTTGTTTGACTATTAACTTAAAAGTAATTTATATGTTTGTAACGTTGCGAACGTGCCAACTTTTGTTAATCGCAGTAGGCGAGAAGCCTTAGATGTTACCCTTGTCTCTGACTTCTTTTATGATAGGATCACGGATTGGAAAGTGCCTCAGGAGCACTCCTTCTCTAATCATAGGTACATAACATTTGGTCTAAAGGGCGGCATGTCAATAACCAAGCTGTCTTTAGGAATCTGAAGAAAACAAATTGGTGTGAATTTAGGGAGGTAGTGGAAGCATCGTTACCCCTCTCTCCGATAATCCCCCTTCGACGACACATGAACTAGATTCAATTTTGGAGCAGCTGACGGGGATTCTAAATGAGGCTTTAGAAATCTCATGCCCTAAGGGCCCCGCAAGAGGCAAATCAATCTCCATATTGGTGGTCAAGGGAAATAAGTGATCTAAGGTCTCAGTGGAGGAAGATTTTTAATAAAGCTAAGAAATCGGGTAGAAGCTGAGATGAGTATAAATCTATTTTAAAAATTTTTAAGAAAGCACTTCGAAAGGCTCAGCGCAAATCCTGGAGGCTTTATTGCGGCAATATAGAGGAATCTTTCGAAGCATCAAGACTCCGTAAGATCCTCGCTTCTAATCCTAGCTGTCCAAACTACTTTAAGAAATCAGATGATACTTGGACATCCTCTAACGAGGAGACCCGAGTACCCACTGAGTACCCACATCTGAGTACCCACTTTCCGGATTACTCTGTGGATCCCACTCACATAAGGAATGAGAGGGCTCCGGCGACGAGTAATCCTTCAAAAATCATATCAGAGAGCAGAATTAAACGGGCTCTGTTTAGTTTCAAACCATATAAGTCTGCTGGGCCTGATGGTATAGTTCTAGCCGCTCTACAGCAGACGTCGTCCATTATCCTTCATTTTCAAAGGTTGTCTTGAAATGACATACATACCATTAAAATGGAGGGAGGTAATGGTAGTATTAATCTCTAAGGCGGGTAGGATATCGCAAACGAGTCCAAAGGACCTTAGACCCATTAGTCTTTCATCTTTCTTGCTGAAAACACTCGAAAGTCTGATTGAGGCTCATATTCGCTGTAGCATAGACACAAATTTGCTTCCATCTTCACAGCACGCTTATAGGAAAGATAGGTCTGTAGAAACGACCATGCACTCCCTTGTAGGCTTTATAGAAAATTCCTTTCTCCATAAGGAGTACAATGGTAGCTTTTCTGGATATCGAAGGTGCCTTTAGCAATGTTCTTCGGGGGGCAATCATCAGCGCGCTCATGAAGTTTCGGGTGGATGAGACACTCTGTGTACTGATAAAAAACCTGCTGACCAGCAGAGTCGTCAGTGCATCTCTAGGTGACTCATAGGCCAGGAGATTTGTGAGTAGAGGCACTCCTCAGGGGGGTGTTTTATCACCTTTATTATGGAACTTGGTAGTCAATGAACTTCTGAGTAAAATAGAAAAGGTGGGTTGCAAGGTGCCTATGCAGATGACGTAGCTATTGCTACTCAGGGCAAGCTTCCCAACAATCTCGGAGTTGCTTGGGCCAGCGCTCTCCGATCTCAATACTTAGGCCAGAAATTGTGTGCTGGGGGTAAATCTCAAAAAACTGAACTGGTCCGTTTTACGAGGAAATATAAAATTCCGCGCATAATTCCTCCACGTCTGGATGGCACTCTGCTAAACTTCGTGGAAGAGGCTTAGAGGTTATTTTGGATAGAAAGTTAAGCTGGAAACCGAATATTCTTGAAGCGAACTAGGAAGGCCAAAGAATCTGCATATGCCTGTAAGAAAGCTATAGGTAAAACGTGGGGGCTTACCCCGAACATTGCACGCTGGATTTACACAGCAATAGTGAGGCTAATCTTGTTATACGGTGTATGTGTGTGGTGGATAGCACTAAAAACACAGTCTAATTGCAAATTGTTAGGGAAAGTACAAAGAACTGCGGCCGTATGTATCAGCGGAGCGCTTATGTCCACTTCATGGGAAGCGCTTAATACGGTTCTTTGCTTAATACCCCTTGATATTATGGGAAAAAGGATGGCGCAGGAAACAGCCATTCGCCTGAGAGCAACCTCGCAGTGGACTAACACTCATACAGGTCATTCCTCCATTATCAATCTTGCAGAAGCAGTTCCCAGCAGCATCGATTACACTATTGCCACTCCCTTATTCGAGAACGGCGTTCACACAGTTATCCCAACCAGAGTAGAATGGGACGGGTTACTGCCCCTAAACCAAGTTAGCGCGAATATTTTTACTGACGGCTCAAAACTTGACAGCAAAGTTGGGGGAGGCGTCGTTTCAACGGATCTGGACATCAGAATATCATTTAGACTGCCAGATCTTTGCAGCGTCTTCCAGGCTGAAATAATGGCTATATATAGAGCTGTGGAATGGCTGATGTATAGTGAGATATCAACTAAAGATATCTACATTTTTACAGACAGTCAAGCAGCGATTAAATCCCTTGCAGGTGTGTTATTAACATCACCAACAGGACATAAATGTCGCTCGTCTCTTATTGAGATGGCTGATAAGTTCGACATTCATCTGGTCTGGGTACCAGGGCATAGGGACATTCCGGGAAATTGTAGAGCAGATGAGCTCGCTAGCTAAGGTACAGCGGCTGCTGCCGGACATGGAAACATTAGGCATGCCACTTGCGTCTTGCAAGCAAATGGTTCTAAGGTAACATGCCACAGAACTGGCTAATTTCAGGTGGAAGCACAGCACCACCCTTATTATATCTAGACAGTTGTGGCCTAGTTTTACTGAAAAACGAACGATTAAGCTCACGCAAATGGCGAGGAAAGATCTCTCCATTTTGATATAACAAGAAACTGTATTATAGGTAGGCATGCCCTTAGAATGGGGGTTCATGCGAACGACTTCTGCAGGAGTTGCAGGGATGAGGAAGAGTCGGTATCGCATCTCCTCTGTTCATGCCCCGCTTTAGCCCGCAGAAGACAGAAGCATCTAGGAAGCCTCTTATAATCTTAGAGATCTTGAGGTGGTAGACGTTAAGCGTCTACTGCTTTTTATTATTAGTTCAGGGTGGTTTCACGACAGTACATAGGAGAGGAGGAGTAGATCCCCTGTGGTACCACAACGGACCAAATATCTGGTCTATGTGGGCAAGTCTTTGACCGGCCGCCACCTTAACTTAACCACTAATTGCATTTTTTGAGGACGGTGTGGGTGTGTTTAATAGTAATTACAATTTTAGTAAAAATTATAATAATTTTCATTATTGTCGTTGTACATTAGGGGTGAACGATTGTTCTAGATCAAATTTGGTAAGTGATAAAAAATTGCCATAGAAAAAATAAAATGTGAACTGCACAGTCTTTGCGAAGTGGAAATAAATAAAAAATGTTTGGTCTCGGAATTGTACAAATTTGATATCATTCGAAAGATAATACTCCCATTATTATTTTTATTATTATTAACAAAAGCATTAGTGGAGTAAGAACTAAGTTCTTTTATAGCACAACATAAATACATTCAATATAAGTATAATAACAACTGTTTAGTGATTTTACTTAACTAAAGATACAATATATGTTTAATATAAATTTTTTAATTTTTTAACAGTTCATTAAATTAAAAACAGACTATTTAATAAGAGATTGTGAATTTAAAAAATTATTTTTCGATGTTTGGACAGAAAAAGAAAGAATGAAGTAACTTAGTTGGATGAAAAATAAGTAAGAATAGCTTGCCTAAAAACACCTCTCCCTGAGACCTCTCTCAGTCCACGTGGCAGTGCATTCCACAGTCTGATGGCGTTAATGAAAAACAAGCGCGAGGAGGTTAATGAAGTATATCTTGGAACTATATGTACATTACTTCGTCTAGAAAAGCTTAATTGAAGTTTATCATATAAGTAGGAAGGTGTTTTTGTATAGATCAGCTTATGCAGATAAATACAGTTTCTGGCATCAAGGAAGGATGGTAAATCACACCCAAGTATGGCGTTTCTGAAACTAGATAAGTGGTCAAACCTACGCAACCCATAAACATAGCAAGTAGCAAAATTAAAAGCAATTTGTAATTTTAACTGAGAGGATGAGTCGGGCCTACTATAAACCAATTCAGCGTAAGTTATCACAGGTAGTACCAACTGTGTTACCAACTTACGTCTAATATTGACAGGAGTGGCACTAGCAGACATTCTTAAATTACGCAGGACAAATAAACTTTTTTAACTACACTATTAGTATGATCAGAACACGACATAGAAGAATTTATATAAAAACCCAGATTTAGAACTTTTGACACTAATTTCAGCTTGTTTGTCCCAATAAACAAGTCAGGGATATCAACAACAGGTTGATATCAACCCATTAAGGTATTTCCTTAAAAATTAAAAATCTAGGCACGGCATCATACAAAACTTGTCAAATTTTTTAGTAATTTGCAAGGTAGTGTCCGATGTGTTCTTGATGCTCAAAGTAAAAATTCTTCTAAAATGAATTTTTTAATCGAAAATAAAAAAAAGCTTTAAAAGAAAAGACTTTAATTTCTGCTTTTTAGAATTAAAAAAAAATACAAATATAATTTTGGTGAATTTAAAAAAAAAATTCAATCTCATCGCCTCTGTGGTGCAGTGCGTTATTGCGCGCTTGCACGGGTATCACAAAGATTTCTGATGAAGCCTTTAGCACGGCCGAAATTGCAATAAAATCAGCTAGTGATTTTTTCCTTTTCATATTGAAAAAACTTTGTTGTTGTTGGTGTTTCTTTGGAAAGATTCGTTAGTACAATTAATTGTTCTAACTTTGACCTTAAGCTCAATAAACGATTTTAAACTATCAAACAACTAGAATTTGTATTTAAAATCAAGTATGATTTAAACTATCAAACATTTAGAATTTGTATTTAAATCATATAAAATCAACATAAAAAAAAAACTACAATGAACGACAAATTTTGAAATTTGTGTAGAAATTTTCTAATGCAATGTAAATTATTAAAGTCTTTTTTTTTAATTGATAACCTTGGACCTTTAACTTATTATTATTATTAAAACCTTAATAACAGTACCGGTAGCGTATAAGCATAAACACTAGAGTACCCATATGTGCCTTTTTCTGATTTAGTTCGCTCCCCGCCCATTTTCTGTTAGATTGACGCTAAAAAATAAGATCTGCATAAAAAATTAGACTTCGGTAGTGGAAAGGGCCAGGCCCCCTGGGGTTAAAGGCCCAAAACGGCTTAAAAATGGTACTTACTTATTTACTCTGTATCTCATAAAATAACAGTTTAACGCTCTTAAAATGCATAAACATTTTTATGCACAACAAACAGATACACATTTTTTTCATAACGAACTTTGACCTTGGAATGACTTTTCGTAGTGTTTTACGCAGGCAAAGTCACGATTTGTAAGTAATATATTTTTTGAACGACCCTTGTAAATTTTTAGAAACAGATATTTCTGAACAGTTAACACCATATCAAAGAGCATTAAATTAAGTTTAATTCACAGTTAGTTTTTTTCCAATGTATTGATGTTTGGAGGTATGTGTATTTTTCAAAGCAAGTGACTAATTTTCTTCATTGCAAGCACATTTTCACATGGATTGACATGCTAAAATATAATATTTTCAGAAAAATTAATACATTTAGCTCAAAAAATCTAGCACATTTTTGGCAGCTGCATTACTAGAAAAAACAATAGTATTTTTTAATATTGTTAAAATTAATTATCGTTTTGAAGAGGTGACCAAAACACAATGAAAACACAAAACGCTTATAAACAGAACGAAAAAAGAAACCTATTTTCTAGAGTGCATGAAGTTTAATATAACTGTTTTCCGAACAATTTTTTTTTAATGTGTTATTATTTCAAATAGTTAATTAATTTTTTTTTTTTTTAATTTTTCTCGGGATATAACGAATGGATAGATGTATTAAAGAATCAATAAATTTTTTTGCTCGAGCTAGACTTTTTTCTTTCTCATTTTGTTGTAATTCGTAAAATGTCTTGAAATCATTTTTTCGAAGTCGTCTTTTCTTTTTGTTGGAATTTCGAAGGCCTTATAAACTTTCAATAATTCGTTTGCGACAAAAGAAACTCATTCCTTAACATTTATCTTGTATCAAGTATAGTATTTTAGCGAAAACGTCTTTTTTACTAGGGAGCATATGAACATTGGAATTATCTTATTTTATTAAACGAGCAATATTTGTTTGTTATATTTGACCGATTTACGAAGTCAAAATTATTTTATTCGGAAAATAGTTTCTATTGAAGTATGTTATTTGATTTTAACCCTGTACGACCATTGGAACATATTCAACATTATTCAACATAGCAAAAAAAATATTTTAGCAGCGCGCATTGGGGTCGATTTAGGCTGCCAAAAAATTTGTTTTTGCGTAAGCCATCACAATTAGAAAAAATTTCACATCCGTATAGCAGTGTGAAATCTGCGTTTGAGATATGTTTTGACAAGTAGCATTCGTATATGCAGAGGTGTAAAATGCTGCATCGTCCATAAATCACGAAGCATGCCGTAGACCTTACCGACTGTGTTACTTATGTGGTTATTCCAAGTAAGCGTTCTGTTAAAGGTTACCCCCAGATTTTTAGCAGAGTCTACGAATTCGATATTGCTACCATTTAATAGAAGAGGAGTTGCTGTAGAAATGTCAATAATTTTCTTCGTAATCACTAGACATTTAGACTTATTAGGGTTAAGGCTTAAACCATTCTTGAGTGTCCAATTACCATACATAGGCACCCAACAATTATTTAAAACAGTAGGTAGATCATTAATATATAAAGAACAAAAAAGGAGGACCTAAGATAGACCCTTGAGGAACACCTCTATTAATGGGAAGAAAGACCGAGGAGACATTATTGGCGAAAATGGCGCGAAAGAAAGATATGAAAAGATAATCTCCGCTTTGTTCTGCCTTTTTGCAAAAATCGATTTTGAACATACCTCTAAATCAGGGGTGCGCACACATATACATACACATTTTCATGTTTGTGTTGTAAAGTTGCACTTGGAAAAAAAGCACGAGATTAACAACGAAATGCGTTTGCTGGCCGCTCCGTGTTTTTCTTTTGTATGCGCGATCTAAATGAGGTAAAAATTAAACCCAACAAAATATCTTTGATTCATTTCTTGTTGGGACTTATATTTCTTTTTTACTCTTATTTTTATAACCGAAAATAAAACGTATTCAAATATTTAGAATTCTTTTTTATACAAGAGTTGTTGAATTGAAATTTTTAAAAGTTATATTTGGGTTCTTGAGAGACTTTAGCCATATTAAAAAAATAAATTTACTTTACTACATTTATGACACTTTATGTTTTTATTCTTACTTTCAGAGAGTGAATACTCTTTGTAATATTATACAACAGTAGCAGATAAAAAATTGCATGGTAGAAGAATAGAGGTAGTCGCACGGCTGAGAGCGAACTACCATAACTGTCAAAAGGCAACTGACAGCTCATAAAAAATCTGCAACCGATGAGAATGCGATGAGAAAGGAAAAATTAAAAAGATTCTGTCATGGCTGAAATTATTTTGCTTTTTTAATTTTTTATAGATCAAACAATTAAAATAGGATTTTGTGCAGCTGTTGAAGTAATTTATATGAGGTTCCAAAAAATCATTTTCGTGGAAGTGTCTATAGCAAACGCGAGCATCTTTTTAAAATTTTTGGCACATGCCATGTTTCATCGTTGTCTTCTAGGCTCGTCAGCTGAAACACGAAAACTCAACCCATTTTCCTTGCCAAAATGTTTTTGGCACAACACGCACTTCATTTTAATAAAAAAATAAGTAATTCACCTTTATTTAAGTTTTTAAACACATCACAAAAATATCCAATTGGAGTAATTTAATTTTTCTCTATAATCTTTGTTTTCTTTTAAAGAAAAACTGATTTTGACAATTCTGGTGGTATTGTTAAAGAGATCACGATTAGCCACGAGACTACCTGTATTATACTACCATGAAAAATTGCTTCAGGTGAGGAAGGCTCTTTTTTAATAATAGCTGAACTGTTGTCTCCAGTGCTATTTTTTTACCGGCACTGTAAGTACTCATAACGTTTTCATGTACTTGCGCTTATTGTATTGTTTACAGTGCTTTTAAAATCGTATTTCAGCAAAAAAATGGAATTAAAACGTCAACATTTTAAATCATAAAGGAGAATGAATATTTACAAAAACAATAAAGCTATTTTCAATGACAAAAAAATTGCGCCGTTATATTTATTCCCGAAATATATGTGCACAATCGGTCTTTTAGTTTGTTTTTAAAACTCATTTTCTGGAATCAACTTCAGTTCTCTTCAGCGAATTCTCTTTTATGTTTCCTATCGACTAAAAAGGTTTGGAGAGAGAAAAACGCGTCAACTGGACGCGTATCAATGAGATTATATCCAGTCACATGATTATTTGGACTATATGGGCTCTGTGGACTCCGTGAACGCATGAAAAATAAAATAAACATCCTGGGTCTCAAATGGGTCAGGAACAGATTGGCGCAACCATTAATTTCAATTTAAAAAATTAACTTCCTGAAAGTATGCAACAATTAGCCCATTGCTCACTGTTCAATTGACAACTTGTGTATTGGTATAATAAGCTGAAAATTGCTAGCACGTGTTGTAGCGTATGCATCTATTTCCCTTATTGTTATTTTATTTTAATAATAAAAGAGATGCAATTTTTTCTGAATTTTTGAATGCTTAAATAGAAGAAATTGAAGACAACGTAGCTCACCTTGTTTTCACTCATAAAACCATCGTGAATACTAAATGCTAAGCTCGTGACTTTCTGTGTTATAATCATCAGTGGTCCAGTGATGTCCAATGAATAGGAGCCATAGTCATAGATTTGCCTAATCAAGTGAATGCACAGCAGATAAGTCATGGCAACAAGCAAGACGCTTCTGGAAAATATTAAAGAAGAAGAAGAGCAGAAGTTATAACACAGCAAATAAAAAATATATAGCGTTAAATTTACCGCTGTACAACGGCTGGACTCTGTGTGCGTATGACAATATAGCATGCCGCCGGGAGTCCTGCAATGTGAATGGCTTGTTGGCCAAAGCAAAAATAGCCAAAGGCCAGACCAAGTGTTAAGGCGAATGTATGACGCACAGCGGAAGACACCTTGGAAGGATGTAGTATCGAGCGAAAGAGTGAGGCTAGGAAGATGGCTGATATTTGGCATAGTAGAAAATTTACCTGAAAGAAAGCAAAAAAGAAACATATTAATAAATTAAAAAATACTTAACATACATTAAAAAACAAAACAATTAAGCTCTAGCTGGAAATAAATGAAAATATGTGTGAATGTCATTAGAAAGCAGTCACGTGTAGCACATTGTAGATGCTTTGCAATTTAGTTCTAATTAAGAGCAATTTTGCGTTTATTATTGTATAACGCAACCTAAGTAGCAATTCATACCAGACTTCTGTATAAATTTCATAAATACTATAGAGAAAAACAAAAAAACAAAGACAATCATTTTAATACTTGTCATGACGATGTGACGATGATGACAACTTCATCTACTAAGTTGTATGTGCTTGAGGCTTTGGCCAATTTATTTCCACTTATTTTTTTGCAGAAATAAGTCAGAAATATAAAGAAAAAGAAATAGTGCATATAGTTTTTTATTCATAGAATTTTGAAGAATCTGTTTATAGTTTTTGTTTGACACAATTGATCATAAAAAGCTCGATCAAAGTCTCTTCTAGGGCTGATTTGGTTTAGAAAATTGTTTTTTAGAAAAAAATCCAGAAATTTTTATTCATAAGAATTACATCATGTTTCAGTTTTTTTGTCAACTTCTAATATTTAATTTAAGTTAATTTAATTTCTCTGTGGACAATTTCGATTTCTGAATCGGAATTATGGTTCCGATTCAAAAGTTAGGTGAATAGGAGAACAGTGATCAAATACTAGGGGGTCGTCCATAAACTGCGTTACTGATTTTCCGGTTTTTTTACCCCCCTCCCCTGCGTTACTTTTCGTAGTGCTTTTCAAAACCCCTCCTCCCCATAAAGTAACGTAACACATGAAATTAATTTATTCGAATGATTATATATTTTGACTAGCTCTGACAATTTTCACTAGAATTAGTGTCTAGTATGACTAGATAAATTAAAGGAACAATTGGAAATAATCAATAATTAATATCATCTGTAAAAGCTATTTCATTTGCGATCCAAGATTCGATGCTCTCAATCACTGGGATAGAAGAAGCTGGTAGCTTTGTTGAGGATTCTTCAAAATAGAATTTTTCATCGGATTCTATGTCGACCCATTCAGGTGAATCCACATTTCTAACGGAAAGAAATTCACCTGGTCTTTGACAGAGTACCCTTAAAGGCTGCACCCGAGCTGCACCAAGTTCTGTGTTTTTGTGTAAATGCTTTCTGAAAATTGATTTATTTAAATAGTATGTTTTAACCCGATTTATTGTAAACGATATAATACAAAGTTATGACAATTCATAGAAGTTTTTAAAACGAAATACAAGCCGCAGGTAGGACACGACCTGGAACCGATTTATTCTTTCTGAGAAGGACAGTACATCTCATACGGTATCTCCTTTGATCAAGAACATTCAGGCCTTAACGTCAAAGCCTGTCGCAAAAGCAAAGACCCAAATTTTTCAGACGTGTGCTGAGATGGTGAAGGAATACCAAAAGGTTCCTGTGTCGAGGGAAAAGGCGGTGGAAGAAATCGTTGAAACAAAAGTTAACCATCAATTTAGACGATCATACATAAACATGTAAGGTTAAAAATTTTTGAAATGATTGTGTTATTAATTAGAGGTTTTTCGTAGATTTTTTTAATTTTTGGTAACGTTACAATATCTAAACACCTCCCCCCCTACCGTTACTTATCGTAGTGCATTTCAAAACCCCTCCCCCCCCTAAATTGGTAACGTAGATTATGGACGACCCCTAGGGCGTTCAAGATGCTGCCGGCCTAACAAAGAAAACACACGTTTTTTGCCAAAATTATTGTTTGTTCTTCTACATAGTACACTTTCAGCTCGATACACTTATTCCAACGGTTTTTTAACATTGCGATTTCCTTTGAATAGTAAGATTGCTCAAGATCTCCGAAATACGCTTCAGTTTCCAATTCGTCCCGTTCATTCGTCACAAATCTCCCTCGGTGAAGACACATTTTTAACTTTGGGTTCAGATAATTGTCGCTGGGTGCCAAATCTGGAGAATATGGGGATGCGGAAGCAGTTCGAAGCGTAACTCGTGCAATTTGGCCATGGTTTCGATCGACTTGTGAGCAGGAGTACAAGGGCGTATGCAGGGGAAAAGAGGGCAACTGTCCCTTAAATCTGGGATTTTTTCATTTAATCGATTTTTTATGAGTAGTTTCTTTTTCTTTGAAACTAAAGCTGGAAAAGTCAAAAGCGAATCAGTATTTTTAAAGCGATATTGTATAATTTTGTTTAAATCAGTTAGTATGTCTTTAATGTTTTCTGGAAATTTAAACTGTTCAAACGGAATATTAAAAACTTGGATATTTACATGGAGTAGATAATATGAACATTTTTATTTTATTTTTCGTTATAGAAAAATGAAAATAACCTTTTCAATACCATTTGTATTAGAGAATTGAGTATCGGTAGTAACCAAATAAATATGGGAATTGCCAATATCGAAATGCTTTAAAATATTTTCCACTTCCGTTTTTTTGGCACTTGATCACACAAAACAAAAGTAAAAATTTAAAGTAATTAAAACAAAACAGGCAAACAATCCGAGCGGGATAATGCTTGCCAGTGGTACGTGAATCGTAGCAAATTTTATTTGAAATTACAACTAGAGTGACATTTCAAGTTTATGCATGTTGAGTGTTCATCGCAAATTTGTGGCAGAAAACCAGGAAAACCTGGAAAAGTTCAAAATATTGACCATTTTGAGGAAAATCCTCGCCGATCGATATTCAAATAAGAAAAAAAATTATTTTTTCACTTCATTTTTTGTCTAATTTTAAAATCTGAAAACAAGTGGCGCGTGGGCTAGGCAGATATATACTGCAGGAAAAGAATAAAAACACACATCGTGCCAGTTTTTGACATCTCCGCAACGTTACTATCTTATCACTCTATTCTTAATGACTGCGGAAGAGCTCAAGCTTGTTTTTGACACTAAATATTTGATCGAAACTTAACGAGTGACGAATTGAAAGAAACGTGATAAACAATGCATTAAAAATGCTGTCTGTCGTACATTTTTGTATCCAATTCGTACTTTATGCGTATCAGTTACACTTCTTGAATATAGCTTTAGCACTACGTCTGTTTCTGTACTAACTTCAAGTAATTGTAATAGAATAGAGAGTGACATTTTGCATGTTATTCTTCTCTCTTGAGATCAGATCAGTAGGTTTTTTCCCTTCTAAATTTGTTTTGCAAAAATTAATAATTTGACATGATCAATCTGTTTTATGCGTATACAAAATATCAAAATAATTAGATGTTTGTCAATGAAGCCATCAACGAGTCTGCACACACACAAATATTTACTAGCACATATAAATGATTTATGTCCAATGATTGACCGTGTAAAGTCCGCATTTGGGCAAATGTTTAGGAAGCCTTTTAATAAGTAGCTTATTTAGCCAAATGACTGTTTTACTCACTATTTTTTATGCAGTTATTTTTCCTGTTCTGTTTAAAAAAACAATTCGAAATAAAAACGAAGAAGACCACAAAAAACAGCACAAAACAACTGCAAACAAGTCGAAACAAGCTGTAACAGCAAATGACTCAAAGCGACTTACAGTGGCTTTAAGTGCGTTTCAGCATAATTTTTCGCATTTTTGTCTCTTGACTTGTTGTCCGCTGGTTTGAGGAAAGCAAGAAACACACACGAAATCACGTGACTTGATTGCAAACATAAACAAACAAAAAAAAACGTTTTATGTACTAACAAACTCAAAATAGTCAAAAACCAGCTGCAACAAGTCACCGACTTAAAGTGACTTAAAGCAACTTACAGTGGCTTATAGCCCTATCCTGGTTGTTAGCTTAACAAGAAATAGTTAAGGAGTTCTTGTTAAGCTGATTGTTATGTTATGGAAATGTTGGTATTCTTAAAAATCATTAACAACATAAAAGCTTCAAAAGCTTTTAAAGTTCACCATGCATGGTGAAAATCGATATGCCTATTGAAAGAAGAGATGCGAGTGCAGCTGTGACTTTGCAAGCGCTTGAAAAATTTGCCACGGCTACTGAAAGATTTCATTATCAACACTTAAAATAAGTAAAAAGTTCTTCCATTTTTCAGTTTAATGTAAAATTAAACTCAATATTATATTATAATTTGTATTTTTTTATTATTTTCACAACAATTTTCTATCTAAGCACATACATTTCATTCGTTGTTAAGACTCTTTCTGTTATTAACAAAATTGTAAGGAAAAGAGCTTTTAAATTTGCAGCAGAATACGAAACGTTAACAAATTGTTAATATTAACTATTTTGTTAATGTGGTGAGCTTAGTTAAGCTGCCAGAATAGAGCTGTTAAAGTGTGTTTCAGCACATTTTTTTTTTGCATTTTCGTCTCTTCACTTGTTGTCCGCTGTTTTGAAGAAAGCGAAAAGCACACACGAAATCAAGTAACTTTTTTCAAGCTTCAATTGCAAAAATAAACAAAAAATAAACGTAATATATACAAACAAGTCAGCGGCGGTAAGCGCGCACAATACGCACTACCAGCTGCTTTTAGCTTGACGCGCTTTCAGCTCGGCTCGGCAAAGCAACAAGTCGCCACTATAAACGCGCCCTTAGAGCGTAGTTTTCTTACATTTTGATAGTAAGTCTATTCTTTTTTTTTGACGGGCGGATTGAGTCGTCCTTCTAGACTTATTCTAAGGCTGAAACTCTGAAACGTGTATATTATCGGTCCACAAATTAGAGTTTAGTACAGGAGCAAACTCTTCAGCTGGAATTGTGAGACTAAAGGAAGCGTGGGAAGGTTTATTCCCCATTTTTTTTTGCATGAACGAAATGTGTTTTGACTCAACAAGCTATTATGTGTAACAAATTTCAATACATTTTCAATGTTGAAAACACTGTGCACTGCATCTAAACCTACGAAAACTGTGTAAAACGATTTTCACAATTTCCAACCACGTTGTTTTTGTATAAATCTTTTCATGTAAATTTTGTACACAAGACTAAACCCAAATGTCAATAACAGAAATCAAATTGATAAATGGTTAAAAGGCCAATCCTTTTGAAAACTATAACAATTAAAAATACACCCCTTCCAAATAAAATCCCAACAAACATTGGAGGGCATGTGTTTGTGTGAATCAGTGTTTACATTATAAATACACATGGTAGTTAATGGTGCGTTAAATTCAGAGCGGAAATACAAATTCATTAGGTAGCCTTTAATGGCAAGTTAATCATGATACAAATCTATAATTAGGCTAGTCAGTAATCTGACGACAGATCGAAAATGAAGGCCATTTAAATAAACAACTAACAATAACCACAACAACAAGAAAAAATTGGGATTTGTACAAAAATAAAAATGAAATTATGTCTAGCCTGTTGACCTCTTACATGTCTGAGGAGTACCTACTTCATGTAAACACAGAAAAATATTAAAAAAGCGGAGTCTCAGAGACGGTAAGGTAAGGCAAGGTTATAAAAGTTGATTACACGTCAATTATTTAATAAAACTCTTACTTAGTTTTATGAAAATTGCGTGAAACACCTTTAAACTCGATTACTCTTTACATATAGAGTCAAATTTAAATATATTCTAGATCAAAACAATCTAAATAATGGCCAATTTTGGTGAGACGAAAACAATTTTGACATATTTTATAAATAAATTTATATTCTACGCGATGAACGAACTTCAAATCAAAATATTTTCGAAAGAAATATTTATAGCCTTATAACACAGCACATGTATAAACAAATTTGGAATTTTTTCAAAAAACAAATAATATAAAATAATCCATATAATTTTAATAATTTATGCGCTCGAAAACGCGCCGTTACAGTGAAAGCCGAATTTCCATTCAAGCATTTGACGTGTTGAAATGACGCAGTATAGATAAAAAGGGTGTCAAAATAAATTCGAAAAACACCAAATAAGCTAAACAAATAATTGGCCACATATGCATTTGTTTGACGGATAAATATGAAGAGCAAAAAAACTTTTCGAATGCAAGAAAGCGTGGTCAAAAAACCAACTGCAATTGACGCACGCCACAATCAAAATCGTTGTTAATGACATTCAAATCTTGCACGAAGTCACGTAAGTTCGCTTGCTTTTTTTAAATACCTATAAATGTTATTATGATTATTCTCATAATTTTTTTGGCTTAGTGAAAGTGAGTGCCAAAAATTTACGAGTGAACGCAGATATTTTAATATGTTGGCATAAAAATAGAAGTGGAAAAACATTGACTCATCAGCATTTTTTTTTTTTTTGAATTTTGTGATGGAATATTTTTAAAGAAACGTGCAGAAGTTTTCTTTCAATTATTAGTGAAAACAATTGATGAACAGATTCTAGCCTATTGCTAGAACATAATATGCCACATAAAATTCAAATTTTAAATAATAGACTTTAAAGTTTAGAGAAAATTCATTTTTGTGCACGCAGAGAAAACTATTTTTTTTTGTCAATCTAAAAGGTTCACAAATAGCATATTTTTATAAGAATTAATAACTGTATCAAATAATAAGTGTCCGACTGAAACCGGAATTTTGGCCGAAACCGAATAATCGGCCATTTTATAATATTCGACCGAAACCGAAACTGGTTATTAATATAAAAATTTAAGTTTTTACAAATATTTTTTGTTATTAAAAGGAAACAACAGTACTTTCATAAAGTTTTCTGCTGCATCAACTCGTGTTCTGCTCATTGCGTTTTGGTTAGATTAATAGAAATTGTATAATCACCAAAGTGGTGACCTCGATTAAGTTAATAAAGTAAAATTAAATTTTATCGCATTAAATTTGATAGTTATCAAATTTTTGAGCGAACACGAGCGATGACCGACAACGAACAAAGAAGACCAACGAAGATTCTGCCGGCGGGCAGCAGCCGCAGCACCCGTCGCCAGCAGAGACGAATGCAACAAGCGCAGCCAGCATGGAGACCATCGTCAGCAAGGTTTCCGTAAAAGTCCCGCCGTTTTGAACAGAACGCCCGGAGATTTGGTTTGTACAAATTGAGGCTCAATTTGCCATTGCAGGTATCGTCAGTGACTGGTCGAAATTCAATACTGTTGTAGCGGCAATTGAATCGAATGTTCTATCACAGATCTCAGACGCCATATTGAAGCCACCGACGAACGGAAAATACGACCATCTGAAGAAGTGTATTATCGAACGGTTTTGTGACAGTGAGCAGAAAAAAATTCGTAAGTTGCTTTCTGAAGTGGATTTGGGGGACAGACGTCCCACGCAACTTCTGGCCAATGACAAGTTCAGTGCAGAATTTTTGAATCGCTTTGGCTGCAGAGGCTGTCACTACATGCGCGAGCTATACTTCAAGCATCCGATGCCAAGCTCGACGAGTTAGCAAAGTTGGCTGACAAAATTTTGGAATTTGGCAATTTTCAACTTTCAGCGAACGCCGTCAGCAGCACACCGACCGCGCAACCAGCGAACGTCAACGAAATCTCTGTGCGCATAGAGCTCATGGACGTTTTGAGGAACTCCTAAGAAGCAATTCACGAAGTGACCGTAATTTTGTACGTGGCCGTTCGGCATCGCGACGAGGTACGAGCCGTGGTCGTGCATCCACACCATCGCGAGACCTGGATCTTTGCTGGTACCACTCAATACATGGCGCTGAGCACGAAATTGCCGCGAACCATGCAAATTTTTCACGAAAAAAAACTATATTCGCCGCCTGTTTCTGCAGGCGGTCAAAACAACGACTTTCACCGCAGCGTAGCGCGCATTCTATTAACCGACATAACCTCAAAATTTAAATTTTTAATCGACAAAGGCGCTGATGTTTCTGTGTTCCCCCCGCGAACTAATGATAAAGTTAAAAGCTCTCATTCCAGCGACGCATTCAACTATCGTTTGGGCTAGGCCGAGCTTTCCAATGGAATTTCTTAATCGCAGACGTGACCACGCCTATCATCGGTCACGACTTTTTAAAACATTTTGATTTACTTGTCGACACCAAACGCGTAATGCTGATTGACCGTAGAACGCTAGTGGAATCAAAGGGTACGGCAGAGGTAACAGGTACAGTGACAATTTCTGCTTTTTTAGTCAAAGATAAGTTTTCAAATCTTTTGCTTGAGTACAAAGACCTTACCGTTTTGAATTCAAATCGTAAGCCTGTCAACACCGAGGTTACACACCACATCGAAACTAAAGGTGCTCCTGTGTTTGCGCGCCCCCGCAGATTAACAGGCGACAAACTCGACGCTGCAAAAAAAGAAATTCAATATCTCATCGAGCAGGGGATTTGTCGCCCATCGAAGAGCAACTGGGCCAGTCCCCTCCATATGGTGCGTAAAGCGGATGGAGCGTGGAGGCCGTGCGGTGACTACCGCGCACTAAATGCGCTAACAAAGCCGGATAGGTATCCTATACCATTTTTACAGGACGTCACTAGCATTTTGCATAGAAAAATTTTTTTTTCATCGATCGACTTGCAACGCGCTTACCACCAAATCGCCAATTACCCACACGACATTCCGAAGACTGCGATAACTACTTCGTTCGGCTTATTCGAATTTATGTATATGACCTTTGGTCTTCGAAACGCAGCGCAAACGTTTCAGCGACACATCCACGATGTTCTTCGAGGGCTCGATTTCACCTTCGCGTACATCGACGATATACTCGTCGCTTCGGAAAGCGAATCCGAGCACGAAGAGCATCTAAAACTCATTTTTGACAGCAATAAACGTGGCTTAGTGCCATTTTGGCAAAGCTAAAATAAATTTTCTCGGCCATACTATAACCGAAAATGGTTTTGGACCCGCAGAAAATAAAGTAGATATTATTCGAAATTTTTCAAAACCGCAAATAGCAAAAGATCTGAAAAAATTCTTAGGAATGATTAATTTCTATCGTACTTTTATTCCCAAAGCGACTCTTCACCAATAATCATTGCTGCAGAGTTTAATATTCGGCAACAAGAAAAACGACATGTCACCTGTACATTGGACACCTGATGCTTTGAAAGCATTTGAAGCCTGCAAAGATGAATTGGCGAACGCCACACTATTGGGCTACCTCGCTCCCAATGCTAAGCTGACGCTTAGTACAGACGCCTCCGATGTTGCAGTAGGCGCGGTAGTCCACCAAATCGTGGGTGGTGTAGTTCAACCGCTAGGTTTCTACTCGAAAAAGCTCACGAGTGCGCAACTGAAATATTGCACTTACGACAGGGAGCTAGTCGCAATTTACCAAGGTATCCAGTATTTCAGACACACGCTCGAAGGCAGAGAATTCGTGATTTTCACCGACCACAAGCCGTTGGTCTACGCCTTCCGCCAAAAAATTGAAAAAGCAGCGCCACGAAGAGCACGACAACTCGATTACATAAGTCAGTTTTCAACAGATATACGCTACATGCCGGGTAGAAGCAACGACATAGCAGATTGGTTGTCTAGAATTAACGCGGTATTCACGGATGCCATCAATTTCGAAGCGCTTGCTAAAGAGCAAAACAAAGATCCGGAACTGGAAGAGTTGATCACCTCGCGAGGGAAAAATTCTTTGGTGCTAAAAAATTTACCCATTCCACATTCTTCAGCGACACTTATGTGCGATACAGCGCACAACAAAATTCGACCGTACGTCCCAGCAATTTCGAAGCGCTTGCAAAAGAGCAAAACAAAGATCCGGAACTGGAAGAGTTGATCACCTCGCGAGGGAAAAATTCTTTGGTGCTAAAAAATTTACCCATTCCACATTCTTCAGCGACACTCGTGTGCGATACAGCGCACAACAAAATTCGACCGTACGTCCCAGCAACTTTTCGTCAGCAAGTTATGCACACTTTACATCGATTGGCGCACCAAGGAACAAAAGCGATACAGAAACTAGTTGCAGCACGCTATGTTTGGCCGGGAATGCGCAAAGACATCGCCAGACAAAGGTACATCGCCACACAAAGTCCACAGTAGGGGCTTTACGCAGCCACTGATATGCGATTCGACCACATAAACGTGGATTTAATCGGTCCACTACCAACATCTCGAGGTTCTATTCTAAATATTAATACAAATAGTTTATCTTCTCAGATTCTTGATGATGCGGTATATGCGTTTAATAGAACGCTCAATGATTGTTTTCTTAAAGCTGTTCCGCAAAGGAAAGCCTCCTTGACATCGGGTCCGGTATGGTATATAAATGAATTAAGAAAAATGAGGAATTTGAAATCTAAATACTATACAAAATATCAAAAAACACATAACATATGCGATTTTGGATGCTATACCTCGATTAAATACAGTTACCGACAGTTATGCAAACAATCCTATAATATCTACTTAACAAAAGTAAAATTAAACATCAAATATGATGCTAAATCTTTCTGGAACTTTGTTAACACAAAACGCAAGATTGATTCCTATCCTTCTTTTATGAAGTATAATTCGGTTGAGTCTGATAATGATAATAGTATTTGTAATCTTTTTGCTGACTTTTTCAAGTCGACTTATTCATCATCGTCCTATAATTATTTAAGTTATCCTTTCAATATTCAATCTGGGGATATATATAGTTCCCAATAATTGACACAAACACAGTCTTATCATTTTTAAAAAATATTAAAACATCATATAAAAGTGGTCCTGATAACATACCTTCGTGTATATTAAAATACTGCTGTGAAGAATTAGTAACTCCAATCTCTTTACTATTTACTTCATCATTAAAATCCTGCTATTTTCCTGCAGCCTGGAAGCATTCATTTATCATTCCGCTGCATAAATCCGGAAATAGGTCTTTAATTGATAACTACCGTGGCATCGCAAAATTGAGCGCTTTGCCTAAACTTTTAGAGGCAATTGTTACATCACGACTATCGCATAGCGTTAAATCTTTAATGTCTCCTTTCCAACATGGATTCCTTTCTGGAAAATCCACTGTTACTAACCTTCTCGAATTTACATCAAAAACTATAGAAAACTTTGGAAAAGGCATGCAGACTGATGTTATTTACACGGATTTTAGCAAAGCTTTTGACGTTGTAAATCACAAACTACTGATCTTAAAATTACATCTTGTTGGATTTCCTATACCGTTGGTAAAGTGGATTGAATCTTACTTAAGCAATAGAACACAATCTGTTCTTTTTAAGCTCAAGAAATCACACGAGTTTCCTGTTACTCCAGGAGTACCTCAAGGAAGTCATCTTGGGCCTCTTCTGTTTCTACTTTTTATAAACGATTTGCCATCTGTCATAATGCATTCCAGCATCTTAATGTTTGCTGACGACGTCAAACTCTTCCTTTCTTTTAAAAATGATAATGACGCTGTATTTTTGCAAGCCGACATAGATCATCTTCATAACTGGTGCAAAACGAACCGTATGAACCTCAACATGAAGAAATGCAAGCATATGTCTTTCTCGCGCAAACCACCAATTAAATGTACCTTCAAAATTTGTGGTTATCCATTGGAGTCCTTAGATAGTTTCAATGATCTTGGAGTTACAATGGATCCTAAACTACGCTTTAATATTCATGTAAATAAAATAATAAATAGAGCAAATAGTACTTTAGGATGTATTAAACGTTGGGCAAAAGAGTTTAATGATCCTTTCATAACGAAAACCTTATTCACGTCCCTAGTGCGGCCTATCTTAGAATACGCTTCAGATGTTTGGTGCCCACGATACGGTTGTTACATAGACGACATTGAATCAGTGCAGAAACAATTTCTTTTGTTTTGCTTAAGCTATCTTTATTGTAATACTGATTTTCACTTACCACCTTATGAATATCGGTTACAACTCTTAAATCTTCCTTCTTTAAAAAATCGGAGAATTATGATAAATGTTTGTTGGATTATAAAACTTTTACATGGCTATGTAAACAGTCCATATTTATTGAGTAAAATATATTTTAATATTCCTCTTCGTCCTAGAAGATCTTTTGAGTTACTCCACATGAACTTTTGTAGAATTAATTATTTGCAAAATGTACCTCCTAGAAGCGCTTGCGGTGATTTTAATTTTGTATCTGATATTATATCCTTAAGCGAATCCATGGACTCAATCAAACATAAAATTATAGATTACCTGCAGTACCGTCGTTGATTATGTAAAGTTCTTTCAAACATATATCTGATGCATCTGGTGATTTGTAAACTCATTAATATAACAATCTAATGGATAAATGGACCTAAGCGTAAAATGGAAAATTTTGGTGGATAAACATCTAAGTAATCTGAATGGACCTAAACCTGGGATCTTCAGTTGCCTCATATCTTCATGATGATTGTAACTACACTTGTCGACGGTACCGTGGTGTCTTGGTGTCTTTTTACCTCTTGAAACACTACGTTAGATCGATTTGTAATATATTAATATGAGTGGCCGATAAGACCTAGTTTGGCTTGGTGCCTGCGTTCGCAAGTGGTTTTCTTTATTTTATGAAAATTGGTTTGGTGAAGTTGACCTAGTTTGTCGAGTAACCACCCTGTCAAGCCAGGATTTCACCGGCTTCAGGGAGACAGAACGATATATATTATATATATACCTATTGGAGTGGTGTTTTATTGGGTATGAGACCCTGTTTATCACACGACTCCGCCGTATACAAAAATTGTTGCTGACTTGACCTTGTTTGTCTTGAAAACGCAACCCTGCTATGCTGTCTGATTTTATCGATTTTTACTTAACTTTTTTTCTATTATTTCTTATACTTTAATAAAATTATATACTTTAAGCAATTTACTAAAACATTTTAGTTTGTTAATAATACATTATTTCATTCAAAATCATACTTTATATTTTTGAATTGTATTAAATATCTTATTTTATAATTTTAAATTTGCTATAAAACCCGTTAAGGTTTAGCAATCAAGTAAATAAAAAAAAAATAAATAAAAGATATTGCTTAACTTGTGTTGACAGATTTTCTAGGTGGCCGGTGGCAGTGCCTATTCCAGATATTTCAGCCAAAACAGTCGCTTACGACCTACTCACAGGTTGGATTTCAGCCTACGGCGTTCCTGCGCGCATAACTACGGATCAAGGTCGACAATTCGAGTCCAGTCTCTTCCGCGAGCTCAACCAGCTATTGGGCGCCAAGCACTTGCGAACAACAGCCTACCATCCGCAGGCCAACGGCATGGTGGAAAGATGGCACAGAACACTGAAAGCTGCCATCAAATGCCACGCGTCCGGAGGCTGGAGTCTCACCATTTATCTGGTCATGCTAAGCTTGCGAGCAACAATCAAGGAAGATTTCGGTGCTAGTCCAGCTGAAATGCTATACGGCACACCACTGCGTCTTCCCGGCGAATTTTTTCAACAGCGAAGCAACGACAACTGCACACCGGAAACCGAATTCGTCAAGGTGCTTCGAAAAACAATGCGATCTCTTCAACCAATTCCAGCGTCACGTCACATTTCGAATAAATCGTTCGTACAGCCTGCTCTGCAAAGTTGCAAATATGTTTTTGTGAGAGTTGACCGGGTTCGTCAACCTCTGGAGCCACCATACGAGGGACCTTTCGAAGTTGTGAAAAGGTCCGAAAAATTTTTCAAAATCAAAATGCTACGGCGCGTAGTCAGCGTTTCTATCGACCGCCTCAAAGCAGCTTTTGTATATGACGAACAAACCAAATCTCCGGCCGAAGCTCCAACATCGAGGGATTTTTCCAGCGAACAGCTCGAACAGCAAGAAAACGCAGCGAGCTCTTCTGAAAGAACTACCAGAGCGGGACGACGCGTTAATATTCCCCAGCGTTATCGTTAGTTTGCAACCAGGAGGGGATACTGTAGCGATTTCATTTAATAAAATCCATATATATTTTTCATTAATAAATATTTAATTAATTTTCACATATATTTTTATATCTTAGTTAAGATTTACTTTTTATGTACATTTACATTACTGTATCACTTTGAGTTGAAGTTCACTACTTTGTAAACATAGTTACTACTTTCGAACTTGAAAGCAACCCTGATGCTTTCATGTTATAAAATGAAATTAATAAAAACGATTGATTCGTTCTAGTTTTCTGCTGCATCAACTCGTGTTCTGCTCATTGCGTTTTGGTTAGATTAATAGAAAATTAAATAATCACCAAACACATAAGAGAAAATTTAATATAAAAAAAGTATTATTTGAATATTAATGTTTATAATAATTAATTGAAGTTTTCTATAATAATAAACATTTTTATAGAACTTCGAAACAAAGTATTTTTTTTAAGGTTTAGTATTATAAAAATAGAAATATTTTGTTTTCTTTTCCTTTATTCCACACACACACAGGATTCGTTAGGAAGTTTAATTATAATTTTTTTGCTTCAGTACCTATAAAACTTTAATATGGATTGCAATAGAGATGATAGAATCGAAAATGATAGTATCGAACGCATAAAATTAACCAAAATGTTTTGCGTTAACACGAGAAATCAAATTATAGACGAATTAATAATTTTTGTTTTGTACAATGCGTTGTAAATTTTTTTATATTTGAATTTAATGACTGAGGCAAAAGTTTTTACCAAAAGTTTCAAAAGCCTCAATGTGGCCGAATAACCGAAACTGGCCGAAACTGACAAAAAGGGCCGAAACTGGCCGTAACCGAAACCGAAACCGAATATTCGGTCGGACACTACAAATACTAGAATGGAATTGACTATCGAGCGGGCATCTCTCTCTTATATATATATTAGAGTGGGCCGATTTGGTGAAATTATGTTTGTACAAATTTTCACTAGCCGAGCAAAAAAATCAGGAATTATAAAATTTCAACAGATTCTGTCAATGTAAAGAGCTAAATTAACGAATTAATAACAATAAAAAAATAGAATATGGTAAACAAACTAGTTCAAAATTTCACCATTCAATAAACTTATTAGTAATTTAAGTCTATTCCTAAAAAATACTTAGAACATGCATTAATAGACTTAAGGGGGGAACCTCGGAAAAATTTAAAAAATTTTAAAATCAGGAAAAATTTGTTTGCTTAAAAGATGCCTTAGGATCTTTTAAATAATATTCCAAGAGGTAGAATTCGGCAAAAGTTTCTGAATGCCTAAATTTTCCATTCTGCGATTAGAGGTATATGAAAATATTATACGATTCTGAGGTACTTAAAATTTTAAACGCGTTTTTATCGAAACGACTTTTTTGAGACGTCCGGACACATAACTCGAGCAAATCTTAACCGATCGATTTAAAATTTTGACCGTATATCCAAAATACCTTTATTTATCGACACATGAAGATAATATGTAACGACGAAAATATATAAATCAGGTACTTGCCTGTACTAGAATTATTAAGTTTGGCTACGATTTGGCCACTATAGCGATCTTAAAGGTTAAAAATGACACCATTTTTTAAAAAGTCGCGCTAAATTTTTACAATTGGGACAAACTTTATAATACTAGTATAAGTTGTCGCGGCAAGTACCCTTATTTATCTTTTTTCGTTTCCGATAAATTGGGACCAACATTTCTTGATCCCGGCTGAAAACGACTACTTCTACGCCACCTAGCGAGAAGAAGATGCATTAAAACCACAAACATTGGTTTTGCCACTTTACCGAAGACTTTAGTGCAAAATTTTTTTTAATTACTCCAGAATAGATTTTCAACTGATCAAAATTTAAATTAAATTAATTTTGGCCTTTTTGAAATATACGCGGTATTGCACGCGCAACGACAATATAATGTTAGCATATTTAATTTCATACCCAAATTTATTTTAAATATACAGGAGTAAGAATATTTCTTGATTTCCAATTGAAAAATGCTTGAACAAAAATGTTTCATTACCAGTTTCTAATTTCTTATTAAATTTTCGTGTAAGTTTTCAAAAATTAAAAAATTTTCCGACCGGTTAAATAAATAAACTGGCCATTTCAGCCCTTGGAAGGACTTTGATCAAGCTTCTATTGATCAATTGTGTTGTGCGTGTTATTAAATGTTTGATCACAAATGACCGAGAACTGAACCTACGTGTTTAATGCCGACTCCGAACGGCTTATGTTCTCAAGAAGCTTTACATGACAATGTTTACTCTCTGAGGTTTGCCATTGTCTGCAGAGAGGTGACGACCGAACAGAAAAATTATTACAATTGAAAAAACTTTCTGTCTGAGCTGAAATTGAACCCGGGCTACCGCGGTTCTTTAGCTTAGGGGCCACGCACTGTACCCACTAGGCTACGGACGTCACTAACTGTAAAAATCTTTTTTCAACTGTAAGAAATTATTTCAGTATCACTTTGATATTGAATATATCAATTCATAGTTTTAGCTGTGAAATTATAAAAGATTATTCGTCAGTATAACAGTTTCATAGCTATAAGCCGATAGGTGGCGCTAAATACCTCACATATTTTTAGGCATATGCTGAAATTAAGAAGAGAAAAAGCAACATAATAACAACAATTATATGCAAACTTTAACTCGCTATAAATGAAAACATATAAATTTTTAAGAAATAAAAAGTCCAGTTTGCACATCTACAGATCTAAGCCTACGAAACCATACTAAATTTATTAAGATTGTACTTGTACTTACAAAGCCTTACGCCGGACAAAATTTGAGTTTGCGTAATATATATAAGATTTGAAATAAATTAAAATTTAATTATTTTTTTTAATATTCCTTATATTTTTGTTTTTTTTTTTAATATAAAAATAAAAAAATCTTAAATAAACCTTTATCTAAAATACATATAGGGTTTTCTCTATGTCTAGGATATGACCGTTGCACGGTGCAAGAATAGGAAATATACAATCCGTGCACCGCCGCAACAACAAAATACAAGTAAAAAAAACCGTACAATATTTCCTATGTATGCTACACTGATACCCATGTATATGCTATTTAAACATAGTTTATGAAATGCAACCCTGTGTTTGTAATGAGAGAGAAGGGAGTAACAGGAGAGCAGCCAAACAGAAGGTGAAATGAGCGTGAAGTGAAGCTCATTATAGAGTTCTTTGAACTGTTGATTTTACTATGCTACGCTTGTACAATTGAATTGTTACAATCCGTGCTCTTATGCAATTATGCTAGACATAGAGAATACCCCTATAATATAAATTGTTATTATTATACATGCAATTTATTTATCAATTTTGAAAACATCACTTCAATAAAATACATCGAACAAAATTAATATTGGGGGTTGGAATTAATTTTAAAGGTTTTTTTTCGGTTTTTGAGCATTTATTTAGAAACAACGGTACAATGTATATTATTCAAAGTATTGTCCATCGTTAGCTACAACATTTTCCCATCTTTCTGGCAGCATACGGATTCCGCGCCGGAAGAACGATTCGTCTTTTGAGGCAATCCACGAATCGACCCATTTTTTGGTATCCTCGTAAGAAGTGAAGCGCTGCTCAGCCAAGCCATGCGTCATCGATCTGAATAGGTGGTAGTCGGAAGGGGCTATGTCTGGGCTATAAGGCGGGTGGGGTAGCACATCCCAATTCAGCGCCTCCAACGTTTCCTTGACGGTTCTTGCAACATGTGGCCGTGCGTTGTCATGTTGAAAAACCACTTTGTCGTGTCTTTTGGCATATTCCGGCCGTTTAACCTTTAATGCTCGGCTCAATTGCATCAATTGTTGTTGGTAGCGTTCCCCAGTGATGGTTTCGTTAGGTTTTAGCAGCTCATAGTACACGACACCCTTCTGATCCCACCAAATACACAGCATAGGCTTGGCGCCATGAATATTCGGCTTCGCACTCGATGTTGATGCATGGCCGGGTGGTCCCCACGATTTTTTTCGCTTAGGATTATCGTAATGGATCCACTTTTCATCGCCAGTGACAATACGATGCAAAAAACTCTTCCTTTTATGCCGTTGAAGCAGTTGTTCGCACATGCAAAATCGCCGTTCAACGTCTCTCGGCTTCAACTGGTACGGCACCCAATTTCCTTGCTTTTGAATCATTCCCATGGCCTTCAAGCGTTTGCCGACCGTTGATAAGTCGACTCCCAATGATTCTGACAATTCTTGAAGGGTTTGACACGGGTCTTCATCGAGCAAAGCCTCCAATTCCTCATCTTCAAACTTTTTCGGCTGGCCCGGACGCTCTTTGTCTTCCGTATCAAAATCACCACTTTTAAACCGACGGAACCAGTACTAACAAGTAAAATCGATGGAGCATAGTCCCCGTAAGCCTCAGTAAGCGTGCGTTGTGCTTCAACCGCTTTTTTCTTCAAATGGAAGCACAAAAGTAAACCTTCCCGCAAATTGCGTTTTGTTGGAACGAAAGTCGACATGTTCACAGAGAAAAAAATATATGTTGTTTACACTTCAGTGGAATGACACATACTGAAAAATGAAGCTTAGACAATGTGCTTTGAAATGAATATAGTCACAGGTGTGCCCGATGCGATCTATTGATAGTTACGCCATCTCTTAGAAAACCTTTAAAACTAATTCCAACCCCCAATACATATAGGTAAGTCAGTCATTTTCCTTTACTATTTATTTTGAAAGTGGCGTAAGTCACTTTCCGTAATTAAAAATGGTGATTCTTTTAATGACTGTACGAAATTATTTAAACTGAGAAAAATATAAAATAAATATCCTGAAATCACAAATGCAAGTAAATCTTCTCGAAAGTTAGCCGCAATATTTTTAAACATGTTAAAACGAAAACCCTTAAATATCTTGATTTAAAACCAAAGTGATTTACACCACTTTCAAAATAAATGGCTCATTTGTGCCCAGTTTATTTTCAAGAACATATAATACGCTCTATAACCGACCAATCTAACCATTTTTCAAAGTAACCTGAAACGATTTACACATTGACACCTTAAATAGGGGAAATTTATTTTCATTTGAAGTTTTCTTCCACTCCAAATCATAATCAATAAAATCAAGTGTTTCTTTGAACTATTGATAAATTTGACACGCAATACACGTCACTTAATGTCATAACAATGCGAGAAACTTTCCGTTTCGTAGAAAGAAAAAAAATACCTTTTATTACTCAATCATTACAACTAAAGAACAGTTTGATATCATCGTCATAGAAATAATTGAGTTAAATCATCAAAGCGCGCTGTCCGGTGGCTTTACATGACATTCAATGAAGCTTTATCGCAAAAAAAAAACAACATTTTACAGCATCAAACAGAAGTGGCTTTTAAATCGAGCAGTGTTTAGCATTTTTAAATAATGCTAATAACAAATAAATTTTATAAAATAAACTAAATACATTAAAAAATTTAAAATTTTATCTTATATTTTTTTTTTATCCTATGTTAATTTTTGTAGAATGCTCATTTTGGAAAATGCTTAAACTTAAACGATTTCTAAATATTAAACGCCCTCAATAATAACTATAAATGCATGCATGACTAAGAAACTTAAGGCCCAACCAAAATAGACGAAACGAGACGATAGCATTTTGACGAACGTCTGCACTCGTTACGGATTTTTACGGATTTAACCCAGAATTAAACGATTTGCTCAACTCGTCTTAAACAGCTGATCAGTAGGCAATCGAGTATTATTTATTTATTTATATTGTGCATTTTGTAATTTTTTTTAATAAATATTTGTGAAAAATGAGTGAAAAAATGGCGAAATTGAAACAAATTGATGAAAATAAAATAAAAACGCACTCTGCTCAGCTGTTGTTGACCAGCTGCTACGCTAGCAGTTCGGTTCTTACGGAATAATACGTCTTGTCAAACTGTTTCGTTTAGTTTCGTTCAGTTACGTTTGCTCATTTTGGGTAACATCGTTAAAATGCATTTAACCGAACACTTACGTTTTTACTCGTTTCGGAGCAAATCGTCTATTTTGGTTGGGTCTTTAGTTGTAAGTTTCACGTTCTTCGCGCCATTCGTTTTGCTGTTAACAACTTTTATGCATGCTGCTTACACAGCAGCATGTTGCCCAGACTTGAAAACGTCGCAAACGGCTGGCTCGACTGGTTGAAAATTGGTTGGAAAGCATTTGTTCAGCACTAAAACAGCAACACGCGGTGACTCAAAACACTTTTGTTTTCAAAGAGTTTGATTCAATGTCAAATGAAAAAAAACAAAGTGTAAACAAAACATTTTATAAGTAAACAAACACACAAGAAGTCAAATAAAGAAAACCGCTTAATAACGGTTGAAAAACGGGTGCAAACTTAGCCGGTTTTCTATTTGCCGTTGCTACCATCTTGAATGCCAAATAAAAACAACAGCTGTTTTAATAACAAATAATAAAATACTTTTAATGTTATTCATTATTTTTGGATACAGATGGTTTTTATGGCTATTTTAAAATGATGGTTAATGGTAAGGATGAGATTTAAAAGAAAAAATTGTAATTAGTTTTTTAATTACCGCCTTTATGTTTCGGTATTTAAAAATTGTAACATCAATTAACTATATTTAGAGAAATATTTGACCATAAAAAGTTAAATTAAGCCGTATTGTCACAACAGTGTTGAGTAACTAACAAAATTATCATGAAGCAGCTAACGATATCTAACCTAAGGTGACCATCTCGTAAAAATAGCATTTCGTAAAATTTTTGTACATTAAAAAAAAAAAATTCACCACCACTGCAATATTGCTCAAAAGAAATATTACCGGCACAGAGCTTTAAACTTTGCACAAGATCACTTTATTAAGCTATTTTATTAGGTTTCCTTTTTAATGGCACCAAAAAAGAAAAATTTACCATAGAGAAATCTTCTTAATTCTAAAGATAAAATTGTTTTAAACTGATTAAATTTATATGTTTTTCTAGTTCAATTGAATAAATAAAACTATAGAAAATGTGAAGGGAAAAATTTGTATCGTTTCGTATCATATTATGGTTTGTATTAAAATCATTAAGGGTTCTCATCTAAGCATGTAAACATGTAAAACATTTAAACTTTTCATAAGCGCTAAAGAGTAAAAAGCGTAAATGTCGACAAAATGACAGCTGCGGTTAGGGTTGCAGAATCATCTTTATTCTATTTTAAATCTTTAAAAAACCTTTATTAACATATAAAAATAAATAAAATTTGTCTTTACTTCAGCTACTTTCAGTATATCATGATAAGCGCCAAAAGCAACCCCTTATTCACTCACGTGGATTTACATGCTAGTTTACACTACAAAATAGGCTCGAAAATGATGTAAACTCACGCCAATACAAATTTTGACAGATAGTTTACTCGCATGTAAGTTCACAAGGTTTACAATGTTTACGAGTCAGTTACATGCTTAGATGAGAACCCTTATTAAAAAACATTTTTCAACGAAACAATTATGAATACATTATAGCACCAGAGCTGTAAAAGAATGCATTCAATTTGATTTTATTCACAAAAAAGTGAATCAGTGAACAACGAAATAAGAATGCATTTAATGAATTGATTTGCAAAATTGATTTATAAATAAAATTTTTAATTCACATTAATTTCTAAAAAAATAATTAATTATTCATTTTCGTTATTCAGAATAATGAATAATTTTGTTATTCATTTGAAAGCTATTCACAAAGAATGCAATTTAAAAAGAATTTCAGAATTTTCAGTTATTCTTTTTTTATTCATTATTTATTTTTTATTCGTTACTCATTTTTTATTCATTATTCTTTTGTTATTCATTATTCATTGTTCATTTTTTATTCTTTATTAATTTGTTATTAATTTTTGTTATTAGTTGTTATTCAAAATGAATAAAAAATGAATAAAGAATAACAAATGAATAATGAATAAAAAATTAATAATGAATAAAAAATGAATAATGAACACAGAATGAATAATGAATAAAAAATTAATATTGAATATAAAAGGAATAATGAATAAAGAATAAAAACAGAATAATGAATAACAATAGAATAATGAATACAAAATGAATAACGAATAAAACATTTAATAATGAATCGAAAATTCTGAAATTCTTTGCGAATTGCATTCTTTGTGAATATCATTCAAATGAATAAAAAACATTATTCATTATTCTGAATAACCAAAATGAATAATTTAAATGAATAATTAATAATTTTTTTAAAAATGAAAGTGAATTAAAAATTTTATTTATAAATCAATTTTGCATTCATTGAATGCATTCTTATGTAGTCATTCAGTTGTACTTAAAATTCTGAATATGAATGCCGATTTTACAGCTCTGATAGCAACATTATTCAAGATTATATTAAAATAACTTTGATAATAAAACTCGTGCACACTTTGCAGATTTTTTCATTCATATTGATGCAGATAACAAAAACTTATATTTTTTTGTTACGTAACGCGTCCTCTTTTGTTTGATTATGTCTTTAGACAATACCTTCGATTGCTTTCACCTTTTACACTAAATGTAGTACTACTAGAGTGCTATCCGAAAATCAAAACATTTTTCTTTGCTTTTTTTTAATTTTTAACGACAAAAAAGATGCACGAACGTTACGTGCGCGACCATGCAAATGCCCATATTCAAGAATATTTCCTTAAAATTTTTTCGAAATGGGAATTATTTTAAAAGTTATAGCCATGTTAGTGTCGTCAGTTAGACTGCCTGAAACCTTACTTAAAAACTTTAAACGCGTTTTTCTCGAAACTACTTTTTCCAACATGTTTGACATGATATATCAAGAACTAATGAACCGATTAACGTAAAATTTGGTGCAGGCTTTTTTCATATATCCCTCTATGGCCCGAACGAGGATTAAGTAAAAAGTTTGTTTTTTAATATTTTTAAAAAATTCATAACTTTGAAAAAAGGCCAAAAAATTACTTTTTTTCAAACAGTCGTAATTTCGCGAAAAATTCTTATGTCGCTAAAGCCCACATAAAGAAAGCAAGGGATTCTAAATTAGGGATGCCCGGTAAGGAACATTCTTACTTATTAAAAATACTTTTTTTCAGATGGCTAAAAGGGTTGAAATCGTGTCAAGATGGAGGCACCCTTTTTGGGTAGAGTCCACTCTACCAGCCTGTAATTTTTCAATTTTTAAAATTTTTTTTTTGTAATTTTTTTTGTATTTTAAAAATATTATTATACATATAATAAAAAAATAAATTTGTTCTTTTTTATCGACCGCCAAAAGAGGTACGAATTTCGAGGCAGTATTATTTTAAAGTATAATAATGCCTTAAACTTTGTATTATACGAGTATTTATTATAAAGGGTTTTCCAATAAGAGGTGTTATTGTGGATAGCCCGCTATTTGTAACTATTAAAGCTGTAGTTTTTTTATAAATTTGACAAGTAGAAAATACGCTATTAATAAAAATGGAACGATACACGCTTCAACAACGCATTGAAATTATTAAAATCTATAGTAATAAACTCATTTTCTGTTTGTTTGTTTGTTTGTTTGGCCTTTATACAAATCTAAACGGCTCAACGGATTTCGCTCAAACTAGGTATAAATATTAAGTGCATCCCAACTTAAAATGTTACATACTTAGTTTTTGCCACGCCCCCTCCGAAACTTTCCAACTAACGGTAATTTTGTTATTATAATACTTTTTAGTATCGGAGTTTTTTGTGTATTTAATTTTAAAAAACTTCTGTTATTTTGACATCAAAAACATTCACATATATTCAAAAATGTAGAAATTTTCAGTACAACGACTTTTTCATAAAACATCGTTACCTAAGAATGAGAAAAAAACGACATGAAAATCAAAGATTGGTCTTTCCGCTGTCCATTAATATATTTCATTGAAATTTTTTTTGGTTCAAAAGTTCAATAAAATCACTTCACAAAAATAGGTTGAGCTGTACCGTTAAGTCAGTGTATATATGTTTTATGATTATGTCAATAAAAGTCCAAAATATTGACATTTTACTCAAAAAATGACTCAAAAAGTGTTGTTGTTGTAAAAATGAAATCAATTAAAAATTGCACATCTGGCTACCTTTCATATGACATAGCATTAATTTGCAAAAATTCTTCCAGCTAAGCGCAAAAATTATTTTACTGTTTTTGTCATCAAAACAACAAGGGTACCCCCCTCTGATTTTTTTCGCGAAATTTATTTTTTCCAAAATGTTGTTTTTATATTTTTTACAAAAAAGTCAAGTCTCAAAAATAATTTATGTGAAAAAATGACCCCAATATCTCTTTCCAATCAAAAGTTATGGCTAAATATCTATTTTTTCATACCAGACTATTAATAAAACTGAGTTTTGTTTTAAAATCTATATATGTATATAAAATAGGATGTGTGTATATATGTAACGTATGGACTCCAAAACGGCTGGGCCGATTTTGATGAAATTTTCAGGTAATGTTCATCTTGGTACGGTGGGTAACATAGGCTATATTTGGACCCGATAGGTGGCGCTGGGGTGGACTTATATCGAAAATTTGAATTTATGGACCAATTTAACTGAAATTCAGAATGTATGTTTGTTTGATCATAAGAAAATAATTTGTGTATAAATGGACACAGTAGGTGGCGCTGGGGTGGACTTATTTCGAAAATTCGATGGCGTGAAAAATATATAAATACTTTTAATTTTATTTTATAACGAGGGGAGTAGCGAAGCACACCGGGTTCAGCTAGTTCTCTATATAATTTGAACGTCCCCATTTATCTCTAAGAATGCAGTTGTTTGTCTAGAGTAATTTTACGAACATTTTCGTTTATTTTATATTTATCTTCCTTATAGTAATCTATCTACTTAGTTTTTTTTTTTGCTCGTCATTTTTGATATTTTTTGGTCGTCGTGAAGCACCTTGTCGGACCGCAATTTAGAAATTGGTGGACAAATTTGAGCTGTTTGGACACTTAAGCGATGTGAAGAATAAAACCCGTGCACGTCGCTCAAGAAAAACTGAGAATATTGGTGCTGTAACCCAAAGTGTTGAAGAAAACCCAGGTTTGTCCATTCCTCGTCGTTCTTTGGAATTGGGCATTCCAGAAACGTCATTACACCGTATTTTGCATAAAGACTTGGGTCTTAAGGCTTATAAAGTTCAGTTAACACAATAACTCAAGCTGGCCGATCATGAACAACGTCGTGTCTTTGCTGATTGGGTCCTTGAAATGCATGAAAATTATCCGGAATTTCATCGAAAAATCATCTTGACTGATTAGGCCCATTTCCACCTCGGTGGCTACGTCAACAAGCAAATTTCTCGCATCTGGGGATCGGAAAACCCAAGATTTATTGTTGAAAAGTCTCTCCATCCTCAACGAGTAACTGTTTGGTGCGGTTTATGGTCCAGCGGGGTCATTGGACCTTACTTTTTCGTAAATGAGGCTGGAAATCTATTCAACAGATCCGTTGAATAGATGTCGCTATCGAGAGATGATTAATAATTTTTTATGGAATTGGATGGTATTTATCTGGACAACGTTCAAAGAAACCATCGATATTTTACGGAAAAAGTTTCCGGACCGTGTTATCTCTCGAAGAGGAGAACACAATTGGCCACCGATATCTTGTGATTTAACACCTTGCGACTTCTTCCTTTGAGGCCACGTGAAAGATAAGGTCTACGATAACAGCCCAGCGTCGATTCAAGACCTCAAAGATGGAATTCGTGAAGCTATTGAGGGCATACAGCAGCCACTTTGCAATTTGGTGATGGAAAATTTCATGAAAAAGATATTGTTGTGTAACTGTAGCCGAGGCCGTCTATTGGCTGATATTGTTTTCCATTACTAATGCTATTACTAATACTTTAATCTTTACATTGAAATAAACATACGATCATTTATCTCAACAAATGCCATTTTTCTTTAAATATCAAAATAACACCTGCTATTGGAAAAACCTTTATTTATAAAATTCCAACTTTCGTTAAAATTTTTCAACTTTTGTCACCATTTTTCAACTGTTGTTGCCATTCATCATGTTTGTTGCCATTTTTAAAAAATTCAAATTGAGATCAGCGCTCAGTACTCTCAAAATATAAATTTAAACATTTTTTTTTCTATTATGGAGGTTTAAAAAATTTTCAGCAACATTTAATTTTTCAGTCGCGCTGGACCTCTTGGTGGAAATGCCCACATGTAAGGCCTTTTCCACACTTGGTCAACGCAACTCCAACTCAAGTTGCTAGCCTGTGTATTTATACCGGAACCTTCAGATTAAGCAACTTGCATGCAACAAGTTCTCGACACGTTCTCAACCTGTTCAACGCAACGCGGCTTTCCGCAATTTTCATCGGCGACGTGTTGCATCAGTTTGTTTGTTTTGTGAATTCAAATATTTGTAGTGCAGTAGGCTTTAATTAATCAAGGTGAATAAGCTTATAAATTAGTTCCTAATAGAATCTTAAAGAAGAAGAAATAGTTTGCAAGATGAATGAGCAAATGTTAAATATTAAATTAGTGCAAGAAGTCGAAAAACATGAGTTATTATATAATAACAATTACTATAGGTTGCATGACTTTTGAAGCAAGTCTGAAAGCATTCGGTTTATAGTTGCATTGCTTTTCAACTTTTTCGTTGTTGCGTTGAAGTTGTGTTGGAATTGCGTTGACCAAGTGTGGAAAAGGCCTAAGTATACAATTTTTTTATCTCATGTAATATGTACAACAAATAAAAAATTTCAATGTAATATTTTCATATAAAAAATTTAAATTTTATAAACAGAAAATATTAGTTTTGTATTGATCATATATGGTTTATTTTTTTTAAAATGTATAATTTTTATTGAAATTTTGACAAAGAAAATTTAGACTGTGAAGAGCAACTCTGCTACTCAACGCTGTAAATAAGGAATATAACTAAATCATTTCTATTCTACGTGCGTTCTTCAAATTTTCATATCGAATAAAAAAACAAACTAGAGCAATAAGTTGCGTGTCAAATACCGACAATTTTATCAAAAGTTTCCTTCTTTTTATATTTCTTCGTCTTCTGCTTCCCCTACACCTTATTTTATGTCATTTAATTATAGACCACAATTTTGTATAGTTTATTATTAGTAATAATAAAAAAGGGAGCGTGTGAGCCTCAAAACAATGAAAGTGTAGAAAATTCACAGAAAGCGGAGCAGCAAATGAAAATGAAACTTAAAATAAAGCAAAATTTTTGTTGCAACAACTATAACACTGAAAACCACCAACACCACCGGATTCGCGCGGCGGTAGCTGAAGTTGCTTTTTTTGCTTATAGAAACTTGTTGCTTTGTGTAAGGTGGCGCTATAAAAGCTCAATTGCTGTAACTTGAACAAATAAGCAAAACTTTGTTGAAGCTTTGCAACCGAGCTCTTTATTTTTTGACCAAGATTTGCTGGTTTGAACACCTTTTGAAACAACTTTCCGCTGTCGGAAAGGATAAACATATTATAGTTCAAAAGTGTAAGAAGAAGGAAAAACTTTCGCAAAGACCTTTATTACAAACTTCACAATCCGCACAAATTTCAACACACGTAACGGGCATAAAAAATCAAAAAGAAATAAGTGCTATTTTCTTATGGCTTATAATTAATGCTATCATAATTTACCGATAATTATTTCATCAAATTGACTTCACTTATCAATTGTGCAAAAAAAAAAAAAAAAAAGAAAGACAGATAATGCAAATAATCGCGCACTTTTTATTTTTGTAAACAAATCGATCTATCAGTCGAGCGACCAGTCATGCTGCTGATGCAAAGTGACCAAAGAAATGTCTTATCATAACAAGATTTACAGGACAGTTGTTGGCTTAATTGGAAAAATTGTGATGAATAGCGGCAAATTGATAGATTTGCTTATTTTTTAAAGAAAATTAATATTTTACAAGCTTTTTGTTGATAACTTTACTTATTTTCCCCGTCATTTATAAAACTAAAGCAATAGTACAATTGAGTTTCACATCAAAATAAAAGAAAAAACTTGTGGTTTGTTGTATATACTTTAATCTCTGTTTCGCTTTTAATTTTTATTTTTTTTATTTCTTTACAATCATAAGTTATTTGCCATAAATTTCTATGGCGGTTCTGATGAAACAACCTATTTTGGCTATACTTAGAAATTGCAAACAAATTGGTTTATAATCATTACTTCAAATGAATCTATACACAATGAGTCAGATAATTTTTTTTAATTACTACCATAACATAATTATCATCATCATTATCAACGTCATCATCATTAAAAAAAGAACAGGTGATTTCAAGTACGCATTCTTATCGCTAAGCTCTGTAACTCTTACCGATAAGATACTGGTTATGGAAGAAAGGTTAAAGCATATGACAACACAGCTGACTTGATACCGATTTTACGCCTCAGTTATTTATTGCTGTATGCTTCTGTTTTTTTTTTAGTCATTTAATGTTTTTTTTTTTTCTTTTCAATTACATTATTACTTTATACTCAAGACGGCTTGCAGCTATATACGGAATAAAATAGCTTTGTTACCATGTCTTACTATAGCATGAAATATTTTGAGAGCTACATTTTTTTTATTGCGTTCTGCAAATACGTCTTGAACATAAAATGTTACTTTAAAATCATTTTTATCACGTTTTTAAGTGTTTAAAACATAGCTGTTAAATTGTGATTACGATTAGTTATCATTTATATTATATTCTTTAAAGAATTGTAATCATTATATAATTCTTGAAGGTGAAGCTTATGATCAGTAACTGATTACGATTACAAGTAATCAAAAAATAATTACGATTACTTGAAATTACGAAAATAGTCAAAAAGAATCAAAAGAAATCTAGAAAAAAGAATACGACTACTTTTAGAAATTATTTAAATAATAAAAAAGAATCAAAAATATATTCTTAAAGTAGTCGGATTAGTTTTCTTCTTTTGATTCTTTTTGATTATTTTCGTAACTGAAGTAATCGTAATTATTTTTTGATTATTTTTAATCGTAATCAAATTACGATTACAAACAGAAAAGAATCGTACCTTATCAATTATTTCACCTTTTAAAAAAATAATCGAGTTTTTCGAGTTATCGAAAAATTACGATTAGTAATCATTATTTAACAGCTGTGGTTCAAAAATTTTTTATATTAGGGTGGGCCGATTTTATGAAATTATTTTTGTACAAATTTTCCCTATCCGAGGGCAAAAAAAAAAAGGATTCTAGGGACATATTTTTTCTCCGTGAAATAAAACGTACCCCCCAGGGCCGCAGTAACCATGTAGAGATACCTAGGCAATGCATTTTTCGAAGACCCTTTAGCCTTTTCTTAACATCTTAAAGCACATGTTTTTCTACAACGCAATTATATTCACAATTACGCTATTTTTTTACCAGCCTACGGTGATGCAAAAGGATCGGTATATGTGTTTGACCAGTATGTATGTATTAAGTAGTGTCCGACTGATACAAGTGCGTGAAGATAAATTTGTCAATCGAAAATTTGTCCAAAACGCTAACTTAGCGAAGACACAAACCAATACTTTTGATACGCAAAAATTTAAATTCGTACTTTTTGCTAAGTACGAATTTAACTTTTGGGAGGAAATTAAATTCGTTCAACTTGCAAAGTACGATTTTAACTTTTTAATCGAATTTAGCTTTTGGCACAATTTTGAGTGCACAATTAAGACGTTTGCCATAAATATTTTTTAAAAAGTAGTGAAACTGGTACTAAGTTTCAATGCAAAAATTCTCAAAATCTGATCGAAGAATGTTTTTGAAATGCATATCATTGGGCAGGTGATTACCCCACCTTTATAACGATATATAGCTTATAAGTGCACAATTAAGACTTTTGTCATAAAATTTTTTTAAAAAGTAGTGAATGTTAGGTTCAAAGTACTAAGTTTCAACGCAAAAATTCTCAAAATCTGAACGAAGAATCATATCATTTGACAGGTGATTCAACCACTTTGCAAAAACAACGAATTCAATTTCCTCCCAAAAGTTTAATTCGTACTTATCAAAAGGAACGAATTTAATTTTGGGAGGAAATTTCTTAGCAAAAAGTACGAATTTAACTTTTTGCGGATACAAAGTATTGGTTTGAGTCTTTATATGCCATATATTAATAAAATACCTCAAATTGGATAGTTATTTTATTTGTATAGTAATAAAAAGCTAAATTGGGAGGTTCCCAAACACAAATTCTATTTTAAAGGATGCTCATAATTGTGGTTTTCAACTATGGCAAAAAACCACAATACCACACAATTGTGAATACCCTTATTGTTAATAAACACAAAAAACTTAAATGATATCAATGTCTAGCAAATTATATTAATTTAAGGAACAAAAAATATAAAAAATAAAATACAGAATAATTTAACCCATTTTCAGCTATTGGTGCATTTTTGCACCAGTAAATTTAGAATTTTCTCCAGGTGAGCGCGAAAGTGATATTACCTGGCACTGTAGGGATTATGTTAGTATGGACCTTTGACAATATACAGAATCTTTGGTTTGAGGCGATTCGGTCATTTACTTAGATTTTACGCCCACCCCGGGTCGCAATATTTGGTTTGATTTTTTTTTTTTTGATTTTTGAAAATTCCGGAAAAATTTCAAATCGCAATATCGAAAATTGCTTTTCAATAGTAACTATTATAAGTTCTAAATGGGCAGGTTCGGCTGTAAAGGTGTGTGATGCAACTAGTGGTGCAAAAATGCATCAGTCTGCCCAGCCCTTACCTGTGGAGGTAAAAATTTTAAATTTTACCAGATAAAGTTTAGGGCCATATATAGACTCTGGTTTCATCGATTTTGGCCCGGTAGCTAAGAAGCCGCCGGAAATGGGTTAAGGTATTATTATATAAATGATAAACAATTTTTTTTAGACATTTTTTTTTTTTTGGTCGGAAAAGACTTTTTAAAATTAAATTTTTTGTTTTATACGATAATCGCAAGCAATTTAAAAGTTTCGATCACGATTGCCTTCACCACACATCAAAAATATGTTCTAAGTCAGAATATCTGACAATTTTTAAATACATACCTAACTTCCCGATGTTGCAAATTCTTCTAAAACTTTTCAAAGTCTTTGCTCCAGTGATTCACACTCATCGTCCTTACAATCTTTTTCAGCCTCAATAAAAGATTTTTCTAAACTTTCTTATTATCAACTTAAATTGAAATGGTGCATTTACATGAATATTTGTAATAGAAATTTTTTATTTAAAAATCCCGGGATCCCGGAAAGAAAATTCCGAGATTTAAGGGGGCTTAAATCGTCCGGGATCCCGGGATTGACTTCCCTAGTATGTATGTATGTTAAGCCGGATCGATTTGTATGGAGAAAAAACAAGTCAGCCGGACTCCGACCCAAAAGTTAGAGGGACTCTTGAAAGCTAATTCGGCATAATTTTTTTTGGACCGGAGAAATCCACATAGTGTGGTGGTTTTGGTTCCCCTGAACCCCCGTTTTGGCCAAAAAATCTTGTCTTTTGCATGCAACTTCTTTTTCTTCAGAATGCAAACCTAAATGTAAAGCAAAATAATAAAGATTTTGATCGTACACAAATTTTGGATACAAAAAATTTTTTAATTTTTTTTTTCTTTACAAACTCTTTTGAGAGCCCAAAAAATCGAAATATCGTTATTTTCGAAAAAGTGGTTTTTTTTTAACTTCTATAAAATATGTATTTTCATGGTATTCACATAATTCATGTGAATACCATGTGAATACCATGAAAACATATTTTATAGGCGTTTAAAAAAAACCTTTTTCCGAAAATACTTAAATATCGATTTTTTAGTGTCATCTCAAAAAAGTTTGCAAAGAAAAAATTTCAAAAATTTTTTAAGCCAAAATTTTAGTCAACTATTTTGCCTATCTTCGGTATGCATTCTGAAAAAAAAGTTGCAGAAACATGATTTTTTGGGTCAAAAAAGGGTTTAGGAGAACCATAACCGCTCCATGGGGATTTCCCCGATCAAAAAAAAAATTATGCCAAAATAGTTTTTAAGAGTTCCTCTTATTTTTAATTCGGGGTACGATGAAATCAAAAGCTCGATCCGGCTTAGCTTTCACGGAAGAATAGCACGCAATAAACCATTGATTACGTCTAAGCAAAAAAACGGAGGGGGTGGAGTTTGCGAAAGCTCATGCTAGCTTGACTGAAAGTCAGTGGAAATTCGTAGTCCGGAATGTCTAAAACTAAGGTGGTCAATATTTCGGGACGTAAGGCGTCCAAAAAAGGTTGAGCTTTTAAATAAAGGTCGATAAATGTTTGCGGATGCTTTTCCTGTATATAACACTAATCTACAAGATTTTTTATCCAGAGACCTGAAATACTTTTTTAGAACAAAATTTTACGCTGATTTTCAGTTTTTCCCCAATAGATCGAATTTTTGAGATATGGTGATTTGCTTTTTTAGGCTCTGATCCAGTTTTTTTAGTCCAGAAACTAAACTGTTTCATGTAAAGCAATTATTTGTACGTCATTTGACAGATAATTAAATAAGCTATCTAAAAATGAATTAACCATTTGCATGTCATGTTTTTTCTCTAAGATATTTAAGTCTAAAGTACAAAGTTTAAGTTGTTGATTAAAAATTTTGAACTTTGACCGTCTTTTGCGTAATGTTTTAAGCTATTTTTAAGAATATGTTTTAGTTTTATTTTTTTTATATTAAATTTCCTTCATGAATATGTCAGTAACAATATGATAGAACAAGTAAAAAAAAACTAAAACAAGTTTTAAATTTTTTAAAAAAAAAATCTAGGTGCGAATGCAAGAAATGTATTTTAAGTGACATCCGCGCACCCATTTTGCGATAGTTCTCGAAAATATCCTTAATACTCTCTCTGAAGTTGTTGCTTTTATTATTTCCAAGAAAATTAAAAACTATATTCTTAAATGATAACCACGCTTCACCTTTTAATTTCCTAAAATATTGTTTAAAGGTTTGGTCGTTAGCCATTTTTTTAATTTGAGGTCCCACAAATATTCCCTCTTTGATTTTGGCATACGAAATTTGTGGAACCACTGTTATTAAATGCTTGAAAGCTGCTGATTCTTTATCACGAACTTTAACAAAATTTTTGAATAGTTCAAGGCTTATATGTAAGGGTGGAAGTAAGGAGTGCGCACGTAAAAATTGTTACATTAAAAAATCCAAAAATTAAGTACACCATGGAGAAATCTTTAAGAATTAAAATTTTTTTTTTAACTTTATTTCATGTTGGTTGTTGGTATATAAAAAAAAGTTTCAAAAACCGTTGTTAAAAGCAAAATTTTTAACTTTAACAGGAACTCCTTCCATCAAGGCCCTTATGGTACTTTCAGGGATTTTTTTTGATGCTGAAGTCCACTTCCTTTTGAAATCCTGCAGGTCCTTAGAAGCTCCTTTTGTCTCCTTCATTTTTCTTTTGATAAGGGCCCAATACCTTTCCACTGGTCTTAACTCTGGACAGTTTGGTGGATTTGCCTCTCTAGGTACAATATTTATATTATTCTTTGTGTACCACTCTTGAGCTTTCTTTCCATAGTGGCATGACGCAAGATCTGGCCAGAAGTAGTTGGACACCTTGTGTTGAGTCAGAAATGGTCGCAATCTTTTTTGCAAGCATTCATTAACATAGATTTCCGCATTTATCGACCCAGAAGTTACGTATGGCTGACTTCTTTTGCCACAACTATAAATGGCCTGCCACACAAGAAATTTCTTCGGAAATTTTGTTATTTTTTGGGTCCTGTACGTCTCTGATACATTTCCCCGATGATCTGCTACATAATAGTCCTGACCTGGAAGCTGCGAGAAGTCTGCTAGAACATACGTTTCGTCATCCATGATGCAACATTGAAATTTTTTTATGAAATTTGTATAGAGTTTTCTCGCTCGAGTTCTAGCCTCGATATTCTTTTTAGCATTCCGATCGGGGACTTTTTGGACCTTATACGATCTAAGCCCAGCATTAGCTTTTACTTTTCGGACAAATGCCTCCGAACAATTTGCAATAACAGCTGCTTTCCGTCCTGATGTGTTTGGAGCCTTCACTAATATTCGAGAAACTTGTTTTGCCTTCTTAACATCTCCAGATCCATATTTTCTTCCAGATCCAAGCTTTCGGTCAACACTGATGGTTTGCTTGAAGTTTTTCAAGACGCGGGAAACAGTTTGTCGGGACACTTTTACGGTTTTTGCAATTTTTTTAAAACTCCACTTGGGATTTTCTTGTGAAATTTGAACTATCGTTTTTCTAACTTCTTTTTGATTATCCATTTTGCACTTAGATGTTCACTAAAACGAAAAAAATGATATCATTAAAAACTGACATAAAATACGGTGATTTTGGCGTATTTAAAATTTAATTCGTACGCTTGTAAAGCAAGTAGTGAAGCCAAATGTATGTTACAATTTTTACGTGCGCACTCCTTATTACATCTTTAAGATCTACAATTGGCGTATTTAAAACGTTTTCTTGGCCTGACACATATTGATGTCTTGCTGGCCAATCTTTTCTGATGTAATGGTGGCTTGTTGCTCGACTGTCCCTTTCTACCTAGTACCATAGAAACTAGTACCATTTTTTTTTTGTAGTGTTGATTTAATATCACCTTTAAGCCTCCGCAAAACTTCTATTTGTGATCGCTGTACTCAATCATAAAATATAAGGTTAGGTTAGGTAAATGGGGTTGTGCACCGTTACCGGCGCTTCCACGGGGGCCCATAGGTCCATTGCGAATCCCTTTTTCATTTTTATCGTAGTACCATAATAACCATAATTATTTCGATTATTTCTCAAATCAGCCTGTGCTTTTTATGAACCTCCAGATGTCTAGCAGTGGTGTGTTCGCTAAATCTTCCAGGTCGACGATTCTGTAGAGTTGGACATTCGCATATAAGGTGAGTTATTGTTTCTGTTTCTTTTGGATCCTTGCAGCTCCGACAAAAGTCTGGGGCTGTTATGTTCATTCTATTGGCCATTACCCCAATGGGGCAATGACCTATTAGAACTTCCACAAGAATCCGGATCTCTCGTTTAGCCAAAAGCAGAAGTCTTTCGGTTTTCTTCTCATTTAGCTCCGGCCAGAGCCTTCGAGATATGTTGCAGTCACCTCTGAAGGCCCAGTTAGTGTTAGCATTATCTCTGGCTTTAATGTTTATACTCCTTTTGACGACGCCTATTGAAATGTGCACATCTGTATTAGCTGTTTGTACTTGCGGTTACTCCACGCCTAGCCAGTTCATTCGCTGCGTCATTCCCTTCGATATTGCTATGTCCGGGAACCCAGCAGAGAGTGACGTTGTGGGTATTGCAGATACTGTTCAGTGCCAGTTTACAGTTTTGTACCGTTCGAGCCTTCGTCGTTTTACTATACAGCGCTTTGATGGCCGCTTGGCTATCCACAAAAATAACTACCCTTGTGGGGGTAAGATTTTTCCTATGAATTGCCTGTGCAGCTTTTTCAATAGCGTATATTTTTGCTTGAAAAACGCTACAGTAGTCGGGGAGTTTGTAGGACTCTTTGATTTGTAGCGTTTCGCAATATACACCTGATCCAGTTACGTTTTCCATTTTGGAACCATCAGTATATAATTGGAGATTGCCATTGAATACTAAGGCTGTTTCTTCCCATTCTTGTCTGTTGGGGATGGATGTGGTGTATTCTGTGCCGAATCTCACACTGGGTATGATATAGTGGTTGCTCTTTTTGATTCTTCGGTTCAAAAGAGATTCAGAATAGATGCATGTCCGAGTGTGTTGTTTCTCCACGCTTGTGATTCGTTGAGGCGCATCGCGTTTTGGTCGTCGAACACTTAAGAACCTCTTCTATGGGAGAAGATTTAGAATCATTTCCAGACCCGCCTGTGGCGTTAATTTCATGGCTCCAGTTATTTCTATGCATGCTAACTTTCGGACTCCTGTTAGGGAGCTAAGGTAGCTCTTTTTGTGCGCTATCGTCCACCATACAAGAGAGCCGTAAGGTAAGAATAGGTCTCACGTTTGCTGTATATATCCAGTGGATTACACTATGCGACAATTAAAGGTTCATGGAATCTAACGAAAAAGCGACCAACACAGATCGATGGTACTGATCTAGACCAACAAAACACTAAAACGTTTTTGCAAAGTTAGCTCGCTTTTAAAAGATATAGGCATTGAAAGTTTGCCTCTTGCAGAGTATTTTTTAAAAATGAACTGCTCATTAGGTTGTATCGAAATAAAAATTATTTTCTTAATTTCTCATTCTAAAAGGTCTTAAAAGTTCCATAGGGTGGTCTCCCAAAAAAGGATGTCTCCCTCTCCCGCAAGGACAAGGTTGTTTTTTGAGAAAAACAATAAAAATTAACGATCTATAAATGCTTTTATTTTTGTCAGAATGACTACATATGTCTTAAAGCAAAAGTAAATATAAGCTGCGTTCCTTTCGCCTTAATATAATCGCGATAGCAAATTTTCTCAAAGGAACGGCAAGAAAAACGACGCGTAGAGGGCACTACCGTTGCAGTCAAAATTAAATTCAAACAAGCAATCATGATACAATAACTATTTGGTGTCATGAGAACGTGTGTCTTTCAAAACTGTTGTGAACTGTTATGGTAGCGATACCTTAGTGAACGATGTTTTTCTCTGAATGTGTTTTACTCTAAACGTCAGAAAAATTATAAATTATTTAATATAATTATTAATATTATGCAATTATATAAATAATTAAAGTGCAATTGTTGACTCCACTGAATGCGTCCAATGTGTGAGACACACGCGGTTTGTTTTGTTTTCTTTTGTTTAACATTCGATAGTCGCAGCTCGTGAGGAAATAGGTAGCTGTCATGACTACTTAATAGTCATTGTATCAAACAAACAAATAATTCAAAAAATGAAATGACAGCTCTTAAAAATATACAGATGCGGCACCTGTGTTTCAAATTTTTTAAAGGCTATATCACAATTTTATATGGATAGCAAAAATAATCCTATTTGTTATAGGATTATTATTTTTGTTTTTGCTTTGCATGTAAAAAAAAAAATAATCTGGATTATTTTGCAGCGAATGGAACGCAGCTATAGACTTTAACTATCAATATCTCGCCAAACAAGATGCCATTCTTGATTTTTACGCAGTGTCCTGTGTGAAGGATATTCGAATGTCAAGGTACACTCGAAATAGCACTTAACTTTTGATTGTTATTTGATTGTGTTACTTTTAGTGGTATTTATTAAAGTGTTTACGTTTTTCTTATATTTGGTGTATTTAAAATTTGCACATTTTTTGCCTATGTATTTACTCTTTTTTGAGAAAAGCATACTTGAACCCAATTTTTTAAATTTTTGAAAAAAATTAATATAAGGCTTTATATATCAGGCATCAGAAGTGGTAAAATAATTTTTTTTTAAACACATCTTAAAAGCATTTGTTAAATCAATTGAGACTCATCGAATGGCAGGCTCACAAACTCAAAATTTTAGTCTAACATTTTGGTAAATGATGACGTGAAGTGTTTTGACGAAATAATAAATTTCATGCTAAGCAGAAATTTTTTTTAAAAAAATCGAAACACAAAAAAGAATCGTGGTCTTAACCTGGTGTTTTAAAAAAATACTTTCAGTGTTTCGTTTAAGAATATTTTAAGAATCCAAATTCACAAAAATATCTTCGGTACCACTTCTGATGCCAAAAATATATAAAACCTTAACTTATTTTTTTTGAAAAACTTAAAAAATTCCATTCATTTACATTTACACATACATTTTTCGAAAACAAGAAAATGCATTTGCAAAAAATATACAAATATTTAATTCGCCAAATTTAAAGAAAACATAAACACTTCAATCAATAACACCAACATTTAGACAATCAGATAACAATCAAAAGTTCTGTGCTATTTCGAGTGTACCTTTGGATTCGAGTATATCTCACACAGGACAATGAGGGTAGAAATCGAGAGTTGCATTTTGTTTGGCGAGATATTCTTAGTTAAAGCCTGTATTAATTTTGCTTTAAGACATATGTAGTTTTTTTACAAAAATCAAGGCATTTATAGATCGTTATTTTTTACTATTTTTCTCAAAAAACAACTTTGTCCTAGTGTAAGAGGAAGACATCCTTTTTTTTCTCTTTTTTTGGTAGATCTTGACCACCATGCAACTTTTGAGACCTCTTAGAATGCGAAACTCGAAAAAATTGCAATTTGATACGCCTTAATGAGCACTTTATTTTTAAAAAATACTCTGCAAGAAGCAAACTTTCAATGCCTATATCTTTTAATAGCGAGCTAACTTTGCAAATTCCTTTTAGGGTTTTCTTACTATACACTAGTACTATCATCCTGTGTTATCCGCTTTTCCGTTAGAAAAATGTGTTGCACAGTGTTATGTGCGGTCGCAAACCCCATTTCCTGCCAAAGACTCTCTGACATGCGTAAAGAGCGCATAGTGCCTTTTTTCTTCTTTCTTCTGTGTTGCGTTTCCGACTCAGCTTGTTATCAAGGATAGTTCCAAGGTATTTAGCTTCCATGGAAAGCTTCAGTTACTGCGTTCAGTTTCGGTAATGTGAAACTTTCTATTTTCTATTTCTTCTTGTGAACAGAACGAGTTCGGTCTTTGTTGGGTTTACACCTAGTTCATTCGATTCAGTCATTATTTCGCTAACTGTTTGCAGGTATTTCCCGCATATTAGAATGGCGACGTCATCGGCATAGGCTACCACTTTTGTTCCACTAGTTTTGAGTGTAGTGCGCATTTTGTCAACAACAATCAGCCACAGCAGGGGGATATTACTCCTTCCTGCGGTGTGCCTCTTGTGACCTCTTTACTCGCCACGCTCCTTCCCATTTGTGAGCTTTTATAAATCCACTGGGTTATTTTAAATCAACCCGGTTTATCATAAAGTATTAAGTATATCCTTAATTGATTCATAACTTTCTTTTAAGTTTACAGCGTGAGCAATAGGGATGGATGGCTTCTTCCATTTCCATGATGAATAAGAGTGACCTTTAAACGGTATTTGCACCCATCGGTAATTATCTCCATTCAATTTTATCGTACAGCTGATTCATTTTTAAAAATAGTCCATAATGTCTTTGCAAAAACATATTGCCTTCGCTGACAGAGTCCTGCATTTAAATTTTCATAGAACCTAAACAAATTGGCGTTAGATCAGTTTCTGTGCCAATTATTGGCTTTGATACTGATGCAACATCGGCGTATTTCACAGTTTTTCGGGTCTTAGTTTTTATTCCGGAAATGTTTGTCAAACGAAAGTAACAGTCAGTTGAATGATTTATCGGCTCTCTCCAAATTACTGGAACTGTATATACACAGTAAAAAATTTGAGGGTAAATTTTATCTTTTTTATAACATTTGCGTGGTATAAACTTATTTTATTCCAAATAATTTATAACTTTTATGCCACTCAATATTATAAAAATAATAAAACATCTATAATTTTAAAATTTTTATATTGATATCATGTGAAAATCAAAAAAATATTCTGGTTCGAAAGTAAAAAATTCACTGAAATTGGTAAATTTAAAAATATAGTGATTTCGATTGGTCTGACAAGAAAAATGGTCTGGAAAACTTTGTAAGATTTGATGGTATAAATTTTAAAACATTTTCGGTTTGGATTTATATATACACCAAATAGTTTAAAATTTATCCTCATATTTTTTACTGTGTAGTAAATACACTTTTTTACTATTTAACTATTGATAAAAGCGACTTCTGCAATTATGGCAAATCTTTTTTGGTACCGTCTTTGTTTTGGTTCTTAACAGGATAGCCAAAATAATTTAGATACGCCAATTTCAGCTTTTTTGAGATTTGTTGACCAGTTTTTGCAATTATATATTGCCCACAAGCACAGCAAAAACGATTAGAATCGCTTTTACACAATTTTTCCGACATTTTTAAATAGTGAAAGAAATACTTAATCTTTATCTATACTGTTACATAAAATTGAATTGTAAGTTTTATCTTGAAACTATACTCTAAAAGTACTGGGCTGATTTTTATTAAAAAAGTTTTAAAATATATTTGTGCTAGTTTTATTTAGGGGTCTTTTTCTTTTAAAATTTCAATCTGAAAATGTGAATTTCAATTATCTGCATTCGAATCTTCAAGGAAGACTTCTCACAGATCTGCATCCGTATCTGCATCCGCAAAATGACATAAGTCACATCCCTACTCTTAATACCTGAATTTTATTTTTTACAAACAAAATGTTCTTTGGGGTTAAAATTTGTTTTAATTTTTTGTCTCTACTCAATCATTTTGTTATTCGCATATTAGTGATGGGAATTTAATATAAAAAATCATTAAATAAAAAAATATTTGAAAACTGGTTAAAAAGATTATGCAAAAGATGGTCAAAGTTCAATATTTTTAACCAAAAACTTAAATATCTCAGACTTAAATATTTCAGAGAAGAAATATGACATGCAAATGGTTAATTCAGTATTGGATAGCTTATTTAATTATCAGTCAGATGAAATACAAATGATTGTGTTAAATGAAACAATTTAGTTTCTAGAGTACAAAAACTTGATCAGAGTCTAAAAAATGCAAATCACCCTGTATCTCACAAATTCGACATATGGAAAAACTGAGTGTAGGCGTAGAATCGGCGTAAAAATTTCTTTTAGAAAAGTATTTCAGGTGTGTGGATTAAAAAGTTTTTCCAGAATTTGTAGAGTGGTGTAATCGTTGTAACTATCGGCCATTGCGTGTGCTACGTTCTTAGAAAATTACAGTTTTCACTAACCATCGATATCGAAAATCATCGTTAACGTGTTTCGGAATTCTACTACTGAAAGGGAGTTGGTCCGATTCATCGAATTGATGCTATTTTAACCAAAGAAAAATATGTTGAAATATAACGTGATGTCATGCTGCCATGAACGGAAGAAAATTTGTCGGTTTTTTGGACATTTCAATAAGATAATGAACCCAAACATATGGCAAAATTGACAAAAAAATTCTTTGAAGATAGCTCAACCAGGTTACTGGTTAGTGGCCATTGTCCACTGCAGATTTAAATCTTATAGAGCATTTATGGGGAGACGTCAAAAAGGTAATAAGCACTCAAAATATCTCGAATTTTAATGAACTATTTTAAGGATGTTGGAATCTAATACGGTCACTGCAACGCAGATGCCAAGCCGTCATCAAGCAGAAAAGCTATCCAACCAAATAATGATACCTAAAAATTCCCTATTTTCTATGAACGACCTATTCGTTTCTAATTTAATGTCCCGACCAAATGTAAAAAGTTTCAAAATAAGTTGAAATAAATAAAAGGGACGTTTTTATTGTGCCAAATTATAAAAAGCTGCATTTGAAAACATTCACTATGCTTAAAAAGGATATTAACCAATAAACTGGCAAAAACTGGCAGATAACTGCAGACGTTCCGCAACAACAATAAATCAAATTTACTAAGAAGACAAGAATTACACCGAATCCGATCGAATCCAATAAGCTACACTCCACGGAATAATCTATATATATAAAAATGGATGTATGTATGTGGGTATGTGGGTATGTGGCTATATCACGTATAGACTCCGACTTTTAAACGCCCACTTTTTCGAAATCATGGCAATTGCGAAGTTATACACATTTTTATAGTGAAACTTGCTGTGTAGGTGCTCTAGGAGGCGGTCACTATATATAAATGTTTTCACGCCCACTTTTACCGCCCACAAATCAATATCTATATATATATATATAAAGCAAAACGATGTGTGCGTGATGTCTATAGACTACAAAACTACTGAACCGATTGACCTGAAACTTTGGCAGTCTATTTGTTTCAGGTACGAGATGGTTGAGAAATTTTTTTTTGCCACACCCCCTTTTACCTCCCCTAAATCAATAAAAATGTTATATTTCAGTCGGTTTGGGTCGTATAAGGCTAAAATTTTGAAATTTCGTATGTACAGTTACTGTTGACAACTGTACTAAAAATGGGTTGCCACGCCCTCTTTTACCGCCCACAAATAAATAAAAATGGTTTATTTCAGACGGTTTTGGTCATATAAGCCTTAAATGTGGAACTTTTGTTTGTGTAGTTACTGACAGTAACTGTATGAAGAATTGGTTTCCACGCCCCCTTTTCGCGCCCACAAATCAGTGAAAATGCTATATTTAAAGCAGTTTTGGCCGTATTAGACTAACATGTGATACCTAAGTTTGTATGGTTACTTTCGGAAATTGTACTAAAAAAGGGCGTCATGGCTATACAGCCACACCCACTTTTTGAGAAATCATAAAAATTGACTACTGGGCCGATGGAGCTAAGATGTTGGCTTAGTTTGTACGGTTACTGTCAGCAACTGCACTAAAAATTGGTTTCCACGCCCCCCTTTTACCGCGCACAAACCAATGAAAACGTTTTATTTCAACGGTTTAGGTCGTAATAGACAAAAATTTGATAATTCAGTTCATTTGGTTAGTCTTGACAAGTGCACTAAAAATAGGCCTGTCCTACTTTAGTTAAACTCACTTTTCGGGGCGTTAGCGTCGAGTGAAGTAAAGTGCACCAGGCCAGTCGATTTGTTTCGATTACGAGATGGCTCAAGGGAAATATTTTGCCGCACCACTGTTTACCGCTTGCAAAACAAAAAAATGCTATATTGCGCACGGTTTTGATCGTATTTGACTAAAATTTGCTTATTTAGTGCATATGGCTACTTTCGGAAGCTATACTGAAAATGGTGAATATAGTTGGCATTTCTGGACATTTTCGTATATGGCAGTAAGGCGATCTGTGGCAGAACAACGTCTGCCGAGAAAGTGAGTGTTCCTGTGACGTTTGGTAACGTTTGGACGAGGGTTCGTGGTACCTCCCATACAAGCCAAATTTTCGTTATAGACACAAACCAAAAAAAGGACGTAATAAACTACGATTTAGTAATTTTGTTCAGATGGTTACTGTCAGTAACTGTACAAAAAATGGGCAATATATATACGCCCACTTTTTCGCAATCATGGCAATTCTGGAGTTCTACACATTTCTATAGTGAAACTTGCTGTGTAGGTGCTCCAAGAAGTAGTCACGATACATAAATGTTTTTACGCCCACTTTTACCGCCCACAAATCAATATCTGCATATATAAAAATTAATCGTGATTTGTTCGGATGCTTAAACTTGAAAACGACTGGACCAAATTGAATACTTCTTTACATGGGTTTGTTCGTTACTGCTACGCAAAGGTTTAGGAAAAAAATAATGCCACACCCCCTTTTATCGCCCACAAATTAATAAAAATGCTATATTTAAGACGGTTTTGGTTGTATTGAATAAAAATTTAGTAAATAAGTTTGTATGATAACTGTCATTAACTTTAATAAAAACGGGCGTGGTCACTCTTCATCTACGCCTACTTTTAAGAAAATATCAAATTACTTCGAAACTATTGGTCCGATTGAGCTCAAATTTTGTAAGTGGCTTTGCTTTGAGTACGAGGTGGTTTAAGAAGAAATGCCACACATCTTTTTACCTCCCACAAATATATACAAAATTTGTGTTATCGAATACCTTTAGAGTTATGGGTCGCACAGCTTAGAAATTCGGTATTCGACCACAATTTAGACATACCGTTTAAGTGGTAAATTTTATGGGAGTTGGACAAGGAGGAGGGGCACCTCCCATACAACCCAAATTTGCGATATCTAAAAGCTTTGAAGTTATAAGCCGCACAGTTTTGAAATTAAATTTTTGACCTCAATTTACATATGCAGTTTCAATGATTTTATTTTATGGGCGTTGGACAAGGAGACGTGACATCTCTCTTACAACCCAAATTCGCGATATCGAATTGCTTTGAAGTTATAGGTTGACTGCTTAAGAATTCGGTATTCGACCTAAATTAATACATGCACTTTCATTACTTACATTTTATGGGCGTAGGGCAAAGGGGAGTGGCACTTCCCATACAACCCAACTTTGTGATATCAAATAGCTTTGGAGTTGTAGGTCGCACAACGCCGGAATTCAGTATTCGACCTCAATGTACACATGCAGTTTCATTTATTTAATTTTATGTTCATTGGTAAGAGGGGCGTGGCATCTCCCATATAACGTAAATTTTCGATATCGAATATCATTGAAGTTATAGGTCGCACAGCGTCAGAATTCAGTATTCTACCTAAATTTATACATGCAGTTTCATTAATTACATTTTATGGGCGTACGACAAGGAGGCGTGAAACCTCCTCTTTAACCCAAATTAGAGATATCAAATAGCTTTGGAATTATAGGTCGCACAGTTTTTGAATTCAGTATTGGACCTCAATGTACACATGCAGTTTCATTGATTACATTTTATGAGCGTTGATCAAGGGGGAGTGGCACCTCCCATACAACGAAAACTTGTGATATCGAATAGCTTTGGAGTTCAAGGTCGCACAGCGTCGGAATTCAGTATTCGACCTAAATTTACGCATGCAGATTTACTGATAAAATTTTTCAGAGTTTTTCGGGGGGCGTGACACCTCCAACTTAGCCCAAATTTGCGATATCGAATAGCTTTGGAGTTATAGGTAACTCAGCCTCGGAATTCACTATTCGACCTCAATTTACACATGCAGTTCATTGGTAAAATTTTACGGGCGTAGGGAAAAGGGGAGTGGCACTTCCTTTACAACCCAAACAGTTTTCGAATTCGGTATTTGACCTCCATGTACACATGCAGTTTAATTGATTACATTCTATGAGCGGTGATCAAGAGGGCGTGGCACTTCCCATACAACCCAAATTTGTTATATCGAATAGCTTTGTAGATATATTTCGCATCTCGGAATTCAGTATTCGACCTCAATTTAGACATGCTGTTTAACTGATAACATTTTATGGGCGTTTGTCAAGGGAGAGTGGCAGCAACGCGCCGGGTTTTAGCTAGTAGTGTATAAACTTCAAATACTGCCTTAAATGCAGCTAGATCAGTGATTTCAACCACTGTGAATCGTTGAGTTTCATTGAGTTTGGTTTATTTATTAACGGGTAGTTGACTCTTTACCTTGCATTATTTAAATTATTTATTAACAATTGATTGTTTATTTTATGTGCGTTGTTGTGCTGCTGTTGCTGGTGGGTGAAACGTTACGTCAGCTTTGCTTACTTAAGTCTATGACTCATCTGATAAAACTGTGAGGCGCTGTTTTGTTTTATAAAATATTTTGTTAACTCTGTTGATGAATTCAACACGTTTAACGTTGATAAATATTATTGGAGATTTCACAATTATCACAATTTTACGATAATTGAATGCTCAATGGATTGACGTCTACTTTCCTATTTTAGACGTTAAAGTTGTGAAATAAATTAAAAAAAAATATTCATATAAAAACAAAATGGATTATGCAAAAAGTTTTAAAAAAATGCAATTACTTTTATATATCAGCAACAAAAATTTTTGCAAACAATAAAGCGGTGTCGTTGAACCATATTGGTGTCTTTTTCAACTTGATTTAAGGTACTATTACAATGTGTAGCTATTCAAAAAACACATTTTTTATTCATTTTTTTACCTAGTATTATTAATTTTAAGGATTAAAATTTTTTACATAATAAAGAATTATTCATGAGGAAATAAAAAAATTGTTTGTCTTTATAGTTGTTGTTAATTTTCTACAGGGCGTTGAAGTTAGCGTATTTAAAAAATTATTTCAATTGGCTTCTCGTCTCCAGTTTTTACAAAGCGTCTAAAAGTAAAAAATCAAAAAAATAAATAAAAAAATGGCATGCGTTGAAAAGAAAAAATAATAATTCTTCTTTTCCTTCTCGTCTCCAGTTTTTACAAAGCGTCTAAAAGTAAAAAATCAAAAAAATAAATAAAAAAATGGCATGCGTTGAAAAGAAAAAAATAATAATTTTCTCAATTCGGATTCTGCAAGTAGCTTGTAACGAAACCCTGTCTAAAAATATCTTTTTTAAAACAGCAGGAAAAGGCCACGATTTTTTTTCCTATTTTGATATTTAAAAAAAGTTACTGCAAGCATGAAATGTAATAATTTTGTTCAAATCTCCTTTATGGTTATTATTTCATTAAACCACTTCTAAACAACAATCGTTAAGTCAATTGAGACCCATCGAATGGCAAGCTCAGAAACTTAAAATTTGGGTATAAAATTTTTGTGAATGCTGAGTTGAGGTGTTTTAACGAAATAATAAAATTCATGCTAGGACGGAAAATTTTTTAAAAAATCGAAATAGGAAAAAAATCGTGGTCTTAACCTGATGTTATAAATTGATTCTTTTGGACAGGGTGTTGTTCAGAAATATACGAAGAATCTAAATTAAGGAAATTATCTTCGGTACCACTTCTAGTGCCAGTGATATAAAACCTTATATTAAGTTTTTTTAAAAAGTTAAAAAATTGCATTCAAGTTTACATATCTCAAAAACAAGAAAATGCGTATGCAAACAATATACAAATTATTAATTCGCCAAATTTAAGGAAAACGTCAACACAATAATCAAAATCGCCAAAATTTAGACAATCAGATAGGAATCGAAAGGTCTGTGCTATTCGAAGGATTCGAATATCCTTCACACAGGACCTTTTGGGTAAAAATCGAGAAAGGCATCGTGTTTGGCGGGATATTGTTAGTCAAATTATTGATTTATTTTTACTTTAAAACATATGGGCATTTCCATGGTGTCGCACGGGACAGTCGTACGCAGTTAAATTGAAAAAAAAGTAGTAATAACACGGATTTATATTTTGATAATGGTCTTAACTTATAACTCATAGTAAGCTCTATAAGTGGTGCTAAGGTTGATTATCGGTAATTTTTCCTTTTCAAAATAATTGCCAAAAACAACGGGGTTCGCACGGGACAAAAACGGAAGTTTTTTTCGAGGACAACAACTCAAGCGCCGAATTCAGCGAAGTCTGAAGGAATATTTCAAAGAGTTTATTTTATGGATATTGTGCATTGGTGTTTCTTTTAAATTGTTTTTATTTTACCCAATAATATTTAACACTTATTTTTTAATTTAATATTAAGCTCGGTCGCACGGGACAGATCGCACGGGACAGTTTTTTCCATTGCAATTTAATTGGGTAATTAAGTAATTAGGTAGTTAAGTAATTATGTAATTAGGTTATTAAAAACAAATTCAATATATTTTCCTTTAATTGCATCAACCATTTTTTCATTATCTTTAGCCAATGCCTTCCATTTTTAATAAAACAAAAATGTTTATGAAACATTTACTAAACACTTACGAAAAAGAAAAACTACATTTGTGAAACAGTGCAGACGATGTGATCATCATGGTTAATAATTTTATGTACAAATTGCTTAAATTAATAAAATTAAAATGTTTCTCTTAGATAATATCATAAAATAATAAGTTTTTAATAAGTTTTAATTTTTTGGTCACGGTAGACTTTCCTGTGGAAATACCCATATGTAGTTTTTCTGACAGAAATCAAAGCATTTTGAGATAGTGATTTTTTACTGTTTTTCTCAAAAAACCACTTTGTCCTTGCGGGAGAGGAAGACATCTTTATTTATTCCTTAAATTTTATTTGGTAGATCTGGACCATCCTATGCAAATTTTGAGACCTCTTAGAATACGATCTAAATTACAAACGTATTTACGAACATTCAATCCATTAAAAGAAAAAAAAGCATTTGTACCAGAGTGCGGAAAAATTCGTTCGCAATTGATTAAAATACAATCTTATCGTTCGCTTTTTGCTGTGTGTGAGAATTTTTCAAAACGAAAAATTTAAAAGTAGACGAACGTTCACAATCGAAAAAGGAACGCTCTGCTTGCGTCGTTTTTTTATCACTGATAAATTTGTGAGCTTTGTATTTTTTCGAACGAATTTTTCACACAACAACAAAAAGCAACAAATGTTCGTTTGGAATTGTTCATTAAAAATGAGCGTTTGAAGAAAAAATTCACGAACGTTCGTTTGTACGTGGACTTATTAGACAAAATATAAGTTTGTTGTAGTATTTTTGTACACTTGCTGACATGAAAAGATGAAACCCAAATACACATGTGAACTGTACATGCATATGAGGAAAAATAATGTTTAAATGCTTTTGAATAAGGTAAATAAACTTGATATGCCCAATTAAATGAAAAAAGATGGTTTGTTATGATTGGTTTTATATGATTAGATTGCATGATAGGTACAGTACAATGGGTGATATATGTAATGGATATGGTATAGTGGTATGGTTTGAAGATAATGGTATAATGGATAATATATAAATAATAAGTTGGGGATTTGCCGAAGCAGACCACAGTGGGTCCCTTTTCGTCCCCCATTGGACAAAGGGTACTACTGCTCGGAGTACTCGTACGTGAGCATGTTCCTCGTGTAAGCATCCTTTGTCACCTCAAGCATATCCTTATAGGTTAGTTGACCAATCTCGGCTTCGCCAATAAATGGGCGTCCCAGAGTGGTCAATCTTATGCTTGCCAGCGCCGGACACTGGCACAGAATGTGTGCTGCTGTTTCCGGCTCCTCTAGGCATAACCTACACGCATCGTCCTCGGTCAGAGTCATCCTCCCGAGATGGTACATGAAGGGACCGTGTCCTGTGACCAGTGCAGTAAGCCAGCTTAAAGTCCTTCGATAGTATCGGATAACTTTTGCTGCCTTACTACGAGACCATTTCACGGCCGCCTTTGATTGCCTGCAGTTAACAGCTTCTTCCCACCTTTTACTGTGTTCCAAGTCCGTCCATTGTTTAATAAGGCCTGCCACCATATTGTCGCCTATGGCGATACGTGGTTCTGGTCCACAGAATTCTTCTGCTGATCCTGCTCTTACTAAAGAATCAGCTTCTTCATTCTGTTCTATGCCAGAGTGTCCTCTCACCCACATAAGTGTGAGCTCATTCGTCTGGGCGCACCTATTGAGTTTTGTAAGACATTCTATGGCCAACCTGGAAGTGATGTCTGTCCGTTGCATACACCTAATCACAGACTGATTGTCGAGAGCGATGACAATTTTCTTGCCACTGATCCGGCCATCTATCAGGTGGTCCAGCGCATGCACTACGCCAAACATTTCTGCCTGGTATACAGACACAAACCTCCCCAACCTCAGTACACAGGATAGGCTTAACTCTTTTGAGTACACGCCTGCCCCGGCCCGGCCATTCATCAGAGAGCCGTCTGTGAATATACTGATATCGCTACCAGCGATTTCTTCACAAACAGCTCCATCCGTTATAAGAGTTTTATAACATTTTTCTGTTATTTTTACTCTCTGCCTTCCATCCATAGGCATACACGCCTCCCTGACATCTCTCTGTACAATATCAAGGATGCGAATATGACCATGCAGGGCCGTTGCCCCATGCCACGTAGCATTTCGCAACATCCTGAGGGCTGACAGCGCCGCTGTTTTCTTTATTTCTAAATCCAACGGCAGCATACCTAACAGAACCTCCATTGCGCTTGTTGGAGTGGTGCGTATTGCACCTGTTATTCCAACACACGCCAGCCGTTGGACTCTGTCCAGTCTCTTCTTAATGGTTTTCTGGCTGACTTTTGTCCACCAAATCACCGAAGCGTACGTGATGACAGGTCTAACCATCATAGTGTGAACCCATTTCATAGCCTCTGGGTTTAGCCCCCATTTGAGACCACAAACGCGTCTGCACTGGAACAGAACCCTCTTGGCTCTTTGAATCCTATCTTCTACATGCTCGTTCCAGTTCAGTTTGCTATCAAGGGTTACCCCTAGATATTTAACTTTCGTGGACATGTTGATTTCAGCTCCAAAAAGTCTGAGTGGTTCTGTACTCAGGCCTACCCTCTTTCTAGTAAAGAGAATATTGTCTGACTTGCCTGCGTTTACGGTAAGGCCTTGTTCTCGACACCACTCCTCCACCATTCGGAGTGCTCCCTTCATGATGTCAGAGATGGTGTCAATGAACTTGCCGCGGACCACCAACGCAATGTCATCTGCATACCCTATCGTGTGTATGCCCGATTCATCCAGTCTAACCAGTAGTGAGTCCACAGTTATGTTCCACAGGGTTGGCGATAACACCCCGCCCTGGGGACATCCTCTACTTACTCTACCTCTAGCCTTTACTCTACCATTCTGCATGTTGACAGCCCTGTGTTTGAGCATATTGTCCACCCAATTTGCTATCATTGGGCTTACATTGCGTTCTGTCAGGGCTTGCCGCAGCCTTCCAAAGCATATTTTGTCGAAAGCACCCTCGATGTCCATAAATGTGGCCATCGCAATGCCTCCTGAAAATACCTCCTTTTCAGTCATTCTTACCAATTCGTGAAGAGCACTCTCCGTAGACCTACCTGCTCTATATGCATGTTGGCATCTACTCAGAGGATTTTGCATCAGCGAGGTGCTCTCAAGACAGTCAACCATCACTCTTTCCATCGTTTTCAAGAGAAAAGATGTTAGGCTGATCGGTCTGAACGACTTCGCCTCCGCATAACCTTTTTTTCCAGGCTTCGGAAGAAAGACAACTTTCGCCTCTCTCCAGACTCTCGGAACATACCCAGTCGCTAGGCAAGTAACGAATATACCCCACAGCCTAGGTGCAATGAGATCTTCCCCCCACTGCATCATAGCAGGGAATATACCGTCCATCCCTGATGTTTTGTACGGAGCAAATGAGCGTATAGCACTCCTCACCTCGTCCATAGTGATCATCCTTTCGGCTTCCAGCCTGTCAACCCTGTGCATTCCTTTCTTCAAGGGTGTCCACGGGTCATCAGACTTAAAACTTCCAGGAAAGTGCACCTCCATCAGAACTTCCATGGACTCCTCTAGGTTCTCTGCCATGGTTCCATCCTTCTTTCGGATCAGTCCCACTTTGGAGAATGGGTCTTTTGAAACCATTTTCTGAAGCCTACATGCTTCTGATATAGTTTCCATCCCAGAACAGAAGTCTCTCCACGACTGCCTTTTCCGTTGTCGTATGAGGTACTTCAGTTCCCTTTTCCGTGCCTTGTAATTTGCCCATGTTTCTGGGGTTCCCCCTCTCATAAGTGCTATTTATCGTGCTTTTCTGGTAACATAGGAGGTGACGGGACATAACCCCAAGGTACATAATCCCAAATTACAAATTGTTCCGTTTAAAAAGGGGACATAGTCCCAAAAATTGTATTTAGTAATATGACCGCTTAATAAGCGATCATAACACCAAATGGGGATTCAGACCGCTTGGGACTATGTCCACTTTTGAAAGGTCATAATCTCGAGTGGTTCTAACAAATAACAGGGCAGTTCACGATCTTGTTGCATCGTTGAAAATAATAAACAGCATTTCTGATGAAGCCTTTAGCCGGGCCGAAATTGCAATAAGATCAGCTAGTGATTTTTTCTTTTTCATATTGAAAACTTTGTTGTTGTTGTTGTTGTTTCTTTGGAAAGATTCGTTAGAACAATTAATTGTTCTAACTTTGACCTTAAGCTCAATAAACGATATTAAACCATCAAACAACTAGAATTTGTATTTAAAATCAAGTATGATTTAGACTATCAAACATTTAGAATTTGTATTTAAATCATATAAAGTCAACATAATAAATATAGAGATCATTTAGGAAAAAACTTTAATTTTGTAATATTTTCACTGTTTTTTAAAAATACTTCCTACGTTTTTATTTCTTCATGACTAAATGTGTACAGATTTTTTGTACGCCACTAATTAATTGCACCGAATCGCATACTTTTCAAGCAACCGAACAGTGCGTGGAATAAAGAAAAAGGGAGCGAATAAAACAATAACATTATTCTTTGCGAATATTGTTAATTTTGCTTTGCTTATTTTCACCCACGATGTTCGTTAAGTTCAACATATCGCATCCTTTTCTAGCAATCAAATTTTCAGATATTAATATGGGTTAGTAAAAATATAAGTTTATTTTGTTTCTTTATTTTTTAAAGTTACATACAACTCGAAAAAATCGATTTTCAGTAAACATATTTAAAGTTTTTTTTTGTTATTTTAAGTGTACTGAGGCCGGATTCTGAAAATCGCCTAGCTAAAGCTAAATCTCTATCGCTTAAATGCTAAAAAAATGCTTCGTTCAATTCCTTAGCGATTTCGCTAAAATGCGATTCTGAGTTTCAAATCGCCTAGCTAAAAATGTTACTTCTACTACTCGCCACAGGAAGCGTTGTTTTAGCGATTTTTATGTCAAAAAATTGATTTGGTTATGGCTGTGTGCCATTTGGTTTAAATTGTCATTTTTCGCTGTGGCAAATTAAACCTAAAAATGTTATCCAGAAATGTTGGACGTCTTCTCAGCGAATGAACGAGTTTTTTAAGACGCATTTGACTGCCACTACTACTACAAATTATCTTTGTATTCAAAATAATATTATGAGCCAAGGAATGTAACTGTTTTAAGTAAAATAACTTATAAAACCAAAACTTGTGCACACATTAAGAATTTGTAAAAAAATTAAAATTGTTATTCATGATTATTTTGTTGTATGTATTTTATCTAATTAGCTTAGAGATGGAATAAATTGAAAACATGTTTTAAAATTATATGTTTAGATTTTACTCCACTTATAAAATATATTGTAGTAAAAAAAGTATCAGCGTTAAAGTTTTCTTGTCAACTGGACCTAAAAATCCTTAACCTAAACTATACGCGAGGATAAAAATCGCACTATACCTAAAGGTTGCCATACCCGAAATACACTTACTGCCAAATTTTGAGCTCAATCGACTGTAATACGAAAGAAAATATTGACTTATACTCAGTCGATCAACCAGCTAACCATAAAACATCCTTGAACACGTATATTCAATGTATTAGTTTTGCAAGTTGAATGCAGTAAAGAAAAAACTTAATATACTGCGTATATCAGAAGTAATGAACTTCCAAATTTAACATAAATATTTATTTTAAACTCTTTAGCTCCTAAGACTGGCCTAGTTATAAAAATCTTAAAAAATAATTGTAGTAATTTTTATTGACGCTAAAATAAATTGAAGACGACTGAAGTGACTCCATGCTTTTTAATTGTTCCTCAAGCCTGCATTTTTAGCCTAAAAATAAATATTTTCTAAATACTAAAAGCAAAGCACAATCCTATTTTTTATACAGAAACATAAATAAAACTACTTTTTTCAGAAAAACTACACAGCAAAACACTGATACTAACAATTTTGTAAGGGTAAAGCACAACCCTTTTGCTTCACTCAAAAATTCTTGTGCCGGTTGTCAAAATTTCTATTAGTCCCCGGGGCTACATGAAGTTTTGACAATAAAACTCACCTCACTGATATCAAAAATTCTACTTCCGACTGTCAAAAATTTATCATCCGAGTGAAAAGTTTTCGAAAACTTTTTAAAGTTTCTTTCGAACCTTAATTAAATTAATATAATAATTAAAATAAGCTTGTTTCTTATTTTTAAAATGGTTTACTAACTGCACCAATATCTAAATAAAAAGTGCAAAATAAAAACATTCAGTAATTTGAAAAAATTTTAAATAAACTTAAGTTAACATACTTAAAAATTTGTGGTTAATTTTTTAAGTATATTTACACGAGTACTTTATGATTTTTCATTAAATATTCTCGTGTTGTCATAGAATAAAACTATGTAAAAACTAGTAAAGATTTATTTTGACTGGTTCAACTTTAAATACCAAAACAGTTGTGGCTTATTGGAGGCTTAGGTTTCATTCAATTATTCAAAATTTTACACTCAGAGTAAATTTTACATATTAAAAATTAGGTGCAAAATTTCTTGTCAATTAATGACTTAATTGCAAACTAACTGCATTATTCCGTGTAACGTAGAAGCATACCAATGATAAGAAAGACCCAAGAAGCAATACTTTCTTCTGCACTTTGCAAAATCAAAATATACATGCGTCAAAAATCTGCACAAGTGCTTTTACTGCAGCCTAAAACTTGAAGATTTGAGCAGTTGTGCACTTGTGTGCATTGAAAAATTTGACAGCTTGGAAAAAGTGTTAGTGGATTGTTCACGAAAACCTAACTGCACAACTGCACAAGTCCTTAACTGCACAGGCAAGTGCACTGACACGTGAATACCCCTAATATTAATACAACTGATAAATACAAACAGCAAGCTTTCGGAAAAGTGCTTTAAATTGGTATATTTTTCTTTGAAAACATTCAAAAGAGACAAAGCATTCATTTTTCTTAATATATATATCAAAAATTACGATTTTAATTGAAAAATCTTTTAATTTTTAACTTAGCGGCAACAAAATATTGGACTCTAAAATTATAGCTAAAAATAAAATTAGAGTTTCTGTAAATCGCTAAAAAAAAGTTTAGAATCGCAGCAATCGCTAAAAATTTAGCTATGACAGCTTTAATTTTAATCTTCGTTAAAAGCTCGTTCAGTCTCTAAATTTTTAGCATGAAAATAAGCGATGGAGTTTTTCAGAATAGCAATATCGCTAAAAACTATTAATTTAGCTTTAGCGGTGGAGATTTAGCTTTAGCGTTTTTCAGAATCCGCCCTCTGGACGATTGAATCTCTGTCCCGATTTTTTTGGTTATGTAACGATTTTTTTTGTAAAATCCCGATTTTAAAAAAAAAAACCTGGCAGCCCTAGTGGTATTTGTTTTATTGGTGCTCGGGAGTATAAGCGTTGTTGTTATTGTTGATATATTCAACGCGGCGAAAGCTATAATTATTGCACTGCTCGTTAGAGAGTCACCCAGCGGCGTCGTTTAATTTGGCCATGGTGTCGATAGGAATGGCCTTGTCGGTGGGATTGAACTTTATATGAAGACTGCCACGGCGGGTGAATACAGCGGAAAACTTCTGTTGTTTTTTAAAGCGAAGTGCTACCTGCAGAATATAAGAATTAGTTTTCTCTTGCATAAAATTTATAGAAATTTTGAAAGTACATTCAAGACACAGAATGTTATCTATATAATTAGATAAAAAGACTTCACTTCTAAGTAAATTAAGAATTGCAAAATTTAGAGGCCATACTGCAAAATGTCATCGAAAATATGGCCGAAAAGTGAGATATCTACGGAATAGTCGCGGTGAACATATCCGCGAAATATTTTTCACACATAACGCTATTGTGCGACCTTTCGAACGAAATAAAATATTTGGAAAAATTCCGAACCGTTTGCGTTTTATTCAAAATCAAAGTACCACACGTCTGAATGGAACACCCTTTATATTAGAATGTTTTTTAACTGTATTTTTAAAAACCATAACAAAGCTGTTTCACTAAAAAGCTATGTAGATGTTTTTTAGCCCAATAAAATAAAAAAAAAATTGTTTTAAAAATCAAAAAACTAATAAGGAATTATCTCTGACTGGTTCGAAGTTAAAATACCCCTACAGTATATTCTAAGATATGAATGTTTTGAAAGTTTGATGACGTCACTTCGTATAGAGGATGGACGTAGTGTTTATCCACTTAGCCAAAACTCAAATGCAGAACACATAAGGAAGATTATGGGTTAAATATGATGTCAATGCAGAAATTTTTGTGGAATTTAGAAAAGTTATGCTATTTTTAATTATTATATAAATTTGCCAAATTTGAAAGTCAAAGTGAATTTCTATGTTCTTAGCATATTTGCATAGTTTAATTTTAATTCATTAAAATCACTTTTGTGGAATCTTTAGAGATTACACCGTTTTCATATAGTTGCTTTGTATGGGAGGTAGTTGTGGTTTTTACACTTTTTTGACAAGTTTAAAATATATAGTGAATATTTGAGACCAAAGCTTAAGTGCAAAATTTCAAGCCATTGCAGTAGTTTTTGTGGCATTTTCAGAGATTTTACCATTTTTTTAAAGTCAAGTTGTATGGGAGGTAGGCGTGATTTTTATCCGATTTTAACAAATTTCAAATTTATGGTGAATATTATGAATATATGGTGAAGTACAACTAACTTTGTTGTTTTTGAAGACATGTTAATGATTTTGATGTCATTGGAAAGCAAATTAAATAAATCGCAAAATTGATGCTAACAAAAATTTTGATTTATTAAGCAAAATTCTGAGTAAATTGCGCTCAAGCTTGATATTTTGTATTTTCAACGGATTTATTTTATCTTCATACGAGCACTGCTCGGTAATGGATTGGTCGGGTGGGTTAGCTGATGCACCGTTAGAAAGGTCAATTCACTGCCTTTGAAATGAGCTCTTAAAATAAGTACTCCATGTCTTAGTTTTTCTGCTAGAAACAATAGTATGAATCAAAGTTATGAAATACCAATCAACCCCGTAACTCCTAAAGGTGTGAAAATAGACCCCCCCTCTCATAAGATTTGTTGCTTAACTCGACCTACTCTTTCACCTCCGTAAATATTTGTACTCTTACACTGGACACCCTGTATACACGTAGGGACGCAGTATGCGTGGGGTGCAAAAATAATAAATCTTCTCATTAAAGTCAAAAAGATTTTATTAAATTAAATGCTTTGATGTTAAACATGATACATATATGTATGTATAGGTTTGAAACGCAACAACAACAAACAAATTAACATTTTTTATAAAGCAAAATAAGCAAAACAAAAAAAAAAACACCGCACTTAAATATAAACAAAAACATCGGTTGGTATAAACAAACAGTGAAAATAAATGAACCGCAATTATTTTGGTTCGGAAAAAACAAAAAATATCAAAAACAATGTTAAAAAAAAACTGATGTGATGTATATAAATCAACATATGATTAAAAGCTTTTGTTTTTGTTTAGCTCATTGCTCACAATGTTAAAGAGAAATGCACGAAAACAAAAATCGTAACGTAAGTCAGGCTGATCTTACATTAAGTCCCTAACTGTAACATAAATATGTATAAATTAATCAATAATTTATGCAGTTTTTCCCCTCAACTTTTGCAAACACTGTAAACCTACTGTTAATGCTCTTTCATCATTGTTCAGTGTTATTTTAAGAACGTTGCGTCACGTAACGTAATAAGATTTTTATTTATAACATATGTAAACAAACGTAGCAAAATAAAAAAAAAATAGCTGCCTATCAAATTTTCAAGGTCATTTGGTTAAATGATATCGGCAACCGCAGACAATCGCGGCTCCAGAGCAGGAGGAGGAGTAAAAGAAGTGGGGAGGAAAAGATAAATAAGCAAAATCAAAACATTACGATTCGAAAGCCTTAGTTTGGCGGTAAAACCGGTTAAGGGCTATTCTGTAAATAGTGTAATCGTTATAAGCGTAGTAAGCATTTACTTAATTCATAAAATAAAAATATATAGAAAAAACTGCGCAATAATTCTACATTTAAATTTTTTTAAACATTCCACAAAAAATAAATGACATCAGATATTTCAGCTACGCGCTTCGTTTCTTCAGTGAAAATATCATTGCATATCAATTTTTTTATTTTTGTTGAACAATTTTTGTAATTTCGTATTTGTCTTCTTTTTAATTTATAATTCTGATATTAATATGCAAAACAGCACCATTCAACTATGAATATTTTTATTATGGTTATTTGTTTGAAGCATTATAATGGAAAATTCTAATGTTTTCAATTCATTCGAAATTTTTGTGTGGGTGCTTGTTGTGTTCGCTTCGAAATTGTTATTGCTTGGAAATTAGTTTTGAAGAGCGAAAAAGAAATTTGGTCTGCAATAATGTCGTATAGATTGTTTTAGAAAGAGATTAGACAACGAATTTCTTTGTAAGGAAGTACGTAATACGAAAGATTAACTGCATTATTCTGTTTCACGAAGAAGCACACCAACGATGAGAAAGACACGAGAAGCAATACAATTTTGTATGGAAGAAAGTATTGCTTCTCGTGTCTTTCTCATCGTTGGTGTGCATTTTCGTGATACAGAATAATGCAGTAAGTGTAATTGACAGACGTGAGACTGTACTTTACATGTACAGCAATTCTCTGTCGAACCAATGTGCACAAAAACGGATGCGCATCCGTTTCGAACCCGTTACGAGTCTAACAGTACGCATTTCACTTTCTTATGTTTCGACGGACACTTTTCGAACCCATTACGAATCCGTCAAAAAATGGTCACAACGTTAACCAGAAACGCAGTCTTTAAATTGTTATAACATCTTTTATTTTTAGTGGATTAGGTATACAAAATACAATTGTGTACTTATTTTTATTTTAAATATTTTTTTTATATCATTAGGCACGTGCTCCTCAAGCTCTCTTTCAAATCAATTAAAAACTACTTGGCAGAATTTTTAAATAATTATCTTGAGTAAACAAGTTAGGCCTTTTCCACACTTGGTCAACGCAACTCCAACTCAAGTTGCTAGCCTGTGTATTTATACCGGAACCTTCAGATTAAGCAACTTGCACGAAACAAGTTCTCGACACGTTCTCAACCTGTTCAACGCAACGCGGCTTTCCGCAATTTTCATCGGCGACGTGTTGCATCAGTTTGTTTGTTTTGTGAATTCAAGCATTTGTAGTGCAGTAGGCTTTATATTAATCAAGGTGAATAAGCTAATTAATTAGTTCCAAATAGAATCTAAAAGAAGAAGAAATAGTTTGCAAGATGAATGAGCAAGTGTTAAATATTAAATTAGTGCAAAAAGTCGAAAAACAAGTGTTATTATATAATAACAATAATAACATGTTGCATGACTTTTGAAGCAAGTCTGAAAGCAATCGGTTTAAAGTTGCATTGCTTTTCAACTTATTCGCTGTTGCGTTGAAGTTGTGTTGGAATTGCGTTGACCAAGTGTGGAAAAGGCCTTACATGTGACTATAGGATAGCAGCACACAAGATATTATACAGAAACTTTTTAAATTGCGTTTGCATTGTACTTTGCTTCACAAATTTTCATATAGGCTAGAGAAAAGTGCGCTAGACTATCAAATTTCGTTCGGGCATAGTTCTTTTCCATAATTTTCGCCATAACTCCCAAACCATACATCTTACAAGGACGATTTATGCTCCAAAATGTTTCTAATACATTTATAGACAAGACTGCATTTTTAGAAAAAAAAATTTTTTTCAAGAATCTTAGTTTTCTACGTCATTTTTGGTGATTTTCTAGTTTTTTTTTTTTTTAGCCATAACTCCCTAACCATACATCATAAAAGGACGATTTATGCACCAAAATGTTCGTTAAGCTACTGCCCACAAGACTGCATTCCTGGAAGACTTTTAAAAATGACATGTCTTGCTCATTTCTAATGTCCTTTTTTATGAACTTTTTATTTTTTTTTTATTTTTTTGCCATGAATTCCCCCAAAAATCCAAACTACATATCAGAAAAGGACGATTCATGCATTAAAATGACCACCATGGTTCTTTCTTTTCCTACATTCAAGAATTATGAAAATCTAAAACTCCACATCTAAATTGTGGAAAATGTGAAATTAAAGGACAGGAACAACTAAGGGCTAGAAATGCTTGCCGAGGTTAAGGCATAACACTAGCCTCCTTTAAATGCAATTCAAAATGTCTTTCACGTTTGTTTTGCTTAATCAATAATTCACGTTTGGTTCCAATCAATTCCTCTAAATAATCTATCCCTTTCCTTTCAGGTCAAAGACCAAACCTTGTTTGTAAAGGGTGTTTTTATAGAGTGATACAACTTTGAGTTGGCATTAGAGGCGGGTAATAGCACAATTTTTGTGTGTTGACTCACCAGCTCATGTGCACCCTTGTGTGTCAGCACACTCTGCTAGCACAACTGTGCCACAATCGAACAAAGCACTTATAAAAGTGTCGATAACAAAAGAGTGCTAACACCCTTTTCTATTGATTTGTTTACAATATTCACAAATTGCATATTGTCAATTATTGCAAGTAAACCAAAGTAAAACCAAAAACAACTTTACTAAGCAAAAACTTACATAATGTAAGTAATGCAGTGCACAGTAGCGATACCCAATGAGTGTCAGTGAAGAAGCTTAGCACAACACTCTGCTATTCACCCCAACGCAGCATACAAAAGTAACTTTACGCGCAAAAGTTCATCAAAGCTCTGCTTTTTGCGTGCTATTGTGCCACTATGTGAGTCAACGTAGTGTGCTTGCTTGCACACATGGCACACTACAGAGAGTCAGCACAGTGCCATAGCAAAGCACTGAGTTACCCACCTCTAGTTGGCATCACTGCTTTATTTGACCACCCATTTAACAGCTGATAGTTGCTTTTTGTTTAACTTGCTTTGACATTTCATTATGGATCGACTTACACCAGAGCAACGCGTGCAATTTGTGGAAATTTTTAATCAAAATAATGGTTCTGTTCGTCAAACTTATCGTGCACTTCGTCCATTTTATGGCGTACATAATCGTCCTTCAGAGCTGCTAATTCGAAGAACAATAGATCGTTTTCGGACCACATTTACTGTTACTGATAATGTGCATCCCGTGAAACACCAAACAGTGCGCACTGAAGAATCTGTAGCCGCTGTACAGGAAAGCATTGAAGATGATCCTTATCAATCAATTCGTCGCCGTTCTCAGCAACTGGGGTTATGTCCTTCCACTTTATGGAAGATTTTACGAAAAGATCTTGGCTTAAAACCTTTCAAGATTCAACTTGTGCAGGAATTGAAGCCAAACGACCATCGTATGCGCCGCCAATTCGGCGAATGGGCTGAAGCACAAATTGATATTGATTTTGAATTTCCATGGAAGATTTTGTTTTCCGATGAAGCCAATTTTTGGTTGAATGGGTACGTAAATAAACAGAATTGTCGTATATGGAGTGAGGAGAATCCACAAGCTTTTGCCGAAACACCATTACATCCACAGAAAATTACTGTTTGGTGCGCTTTATGGGCTGTGGGAGTCATTGGCTTATATGTCTTCAAAGACGATGATGGTCAGAATGTTACTGTCAATGGTGAACGGTATAGGAACATGATTCGAAGTTTTTTCGTATCTCAATTAGCTGGCATTAATCTTGCTGATATGTGGTTCCAACAGGACGGAGCCACATGTCACACAGCGGGCGCTACAATTGATTTACTCAAGGTAACTTTTGACGAAAAAATAATTTCACGAAATGGCCCCATTAATTGGCCCCCAAGATCGTGTGATTTAACCCCATTGAATTATTTTCTTAGGGGTTATGTAAAGTCACTTGTCTACGTCGATAAACCACAAACAATTGAACACCTGAAAATCAACATTCGAAGAGTTATCGGCGAGATACGGCCGCAAATGCTGCGAAAAGATTGTGAAAATTGGCCGTGGCGGCCAAATGGCCGAAATCATATTTTAACATTAATGTCATAAAATTTTCTATCCAATAAAGCCCGTTTCATTGATATTAAAAATATATTACTACACTGGCGAGCAACGAAACTGACTCTCATATTTTTTTTTAATTCAAATGCTATTTTCTTCTACTAATTTAGATTTGCAGCAAGGATTTCAATGTCATATAAAAGCTTGTAAAATTAACATATTCGTAGATAATTTTTGTATTAACTTGGCATTACTAATATGTTAATTATCAACTTAAACATTATGATACAAATTTTTCAAATTTTCTACTCTATTAATTTTGCGAAAAAGATGCAAAAAATCTATGCAGGCTTTGTAAAAAATGTGATTATATAAATTTTAATGTTCGTAAATCGAAAATGGACACAACTGAAACTGAAGCAGCTCAAATAGTTGCATTATTGCAATAAGGCTTTAGTCAGCGCTATGTTGCCCGCGAAATGCACCATAGCCAATCTTCGGTATCTAGAGTCTATCGAAGATACCAGGAGACCGGTTCTTTTAGTCGTAGACCAAGATCAAGTGGACAACGCGCTACTTCTGCAAGAGATGACCGATTTATCGTCACATCGAGCTTAAGAAATCGCCATGCCACCGACGTAAGCCTCCAGAAAGAGCTGTTGCAAACGCGTGGAGTAGCTGTTAGTGAGTGGACTATAAGAAGAAGACTTAAGGAAGCTTCCCTCATCCCAATAAGACCGAAAACAGGCCCACAACTGAATGCAGCGCACCGTCAAGCCCGTCTTACATTTGCTCAACACCATGCAGATTGGAGCTTGGAACAATGGAGCACAGTTCTCTTCTCAGATGAGTACAGAATGTGCGTACTGGCAGCGATAGAAGAGAACGCGTCTATAGTAGGCCAGGTGAGCGTTATGGACAATGTTGTATTAGAAGAACAGTGGCGTACGGAGGAGGATCTTGTATAATGTGGGCTGGAATATCACATAACGAAAAAACAGATCTGGTTTTTATACATGGTGGTGGCAGAGGAAGCGGTTTAACAGCTGAACGCTATATCCGGGAAGTCTTGCAAGAGCATGTTGTGCCTTACCAAGCAATTTTAGGGGAATCCTTTATTTTTATGCAGGATAATGCTCGCCCCCACGTGGCAACATCGGTCGGTGCGAAGCTGTCATCAGAGTTCGAGGTGGTAATACGAGTTATTAATTGTTGTTTTAGTTTTCGTTTGTTATTGTTAATTGCTCCTGCTTACTTTGTTGATGTTATTTTTACTTGATTAATTTCTGTATTTTTATTTGTTTAACTTGATATAAAATTGGCCACTGGTCACAGAATACAAAAAATTGTATATTGAATTCGAAACGGATGTGCTTGGCAGACTGGGGAATCAATATAGATAGTACACACAGTATTGTGCAAAACGTATGCAACTCGGTTGTCTAGTAAATAAAAGCTATTTTTATTTTCCTAAATAGTATTCAATTCAAATTTTTTAAATGCTATTTTAATCTTCAGTCTGGCAGCATTGGAAAGTATGACAAAATTAGCTCTGCGCGCACTAGTAGTACCGTTATAACGCCGACTGCGATTAAAAGTAGTTTTCTAGCTGTGCAAAACATATGCAACTAGTTAAAGTTGTTCTCTTCTTTGAGTCGCCACGTTTTACGAATCGCGAATATTAATAATCTATTTGTATTTTTCAGTCAACATTTTCTATAGTAAACAATTTAAATTTTAGAAAACATTTTTTTTTTTCATAGCAAAGAACAAATTAACGCTCATACTAAGTTGCTGATAATTCAAGCATTTCGAGAAGGTTCTTCCCAAAAAGAAATTTCTGAAAAGCTTTAAGTGCATAAATCTACTGTGTCGAGAGTTATTTCAAAGCATCAAAGAAAGTAACCGATTAAAACTATACACTCTGGGGGTCGACGACCACGTAAAACAAACGAAAGGACTGACAAAGAAAATCAACTTAATTGAAAAATATCCATCTATCTTTTCATCGGACATTGTAAGTAACCTCGATTTGCCGATAAGCTCGAGTACAGTCCATCGACGAGCAATAGAAGCCAATTTGAGAGCACGCAGACCCTGAAAAAAGCCCCTACTAACCTCGAAACATCATCAAAAAAAGTAAGAAAAATATAGTTATAAATCAGTTTTATGTTACTCCTCCAAACTTACTTCAAGGTTAAACTTTGCTCGTAAGTATGGAAATTGGTCTGCTGCAAAATGGAAAACAGTATTATTTAGCGATGAGAGCAAATTTAACCTCTTCGGTTCGGATGCGAAAACTCATGTTCGCCGAAAGCCTGGTAGTCGGTTGCATAAGAAAAATGTCGTGTCCACTTTGAAGCATGGTGGAGGCTGTATTATGCTTTGGGGTTGTTTTTCTGCGCAAGGTTGTGGTCCTCTTTACCAAATTAATGGAATCGTTGATCAATACAAATATAAAAATATTTTGGAGACCATAATGCTGCCGTATGCTGAAGAGGAAATGCCCTTGTTGTGGCATTTCCAACACGACAACGACCCCAAACACACTCCAAAGTGCGTAAAACAGTGGTTAAACGACAAAAAATTTCAGACTTAAGCCTCATAGAAAATCTGTGGGGCTTCCTTAAGCAGCGTGTCAAAGGACAAAGATTTTCGTCAGCGGGGGAACTTTGCAATGCCTTACAATTTGAATAGGAGAGCATTCCTATAGCAATGATTCAAAAAATAGTGTGCTCTATGCCTAAGGGATGTGAACAAGTAATTACAAACAATGGCTATTGGACAAAGTATTAAAACCACGATGCTTTTGAAGACTAAACTTATTTAGTTGCATATGTTTTGCACACATCGATATAACCGTTTCCTCAATACCAAAATATCTTTCATACAAATATTTTTAGTAGAACTAATTTAAAATGTTTAAAAATGTTGTTTAATCAAAATAAATTGAAAAAATTGTGAATAAAATTTGTTATGAATATATTTGTTTATTTGAGAATAACAGTTTCATTTCCAGTTGCATATGTTTTGCACAATACTGTATCTGTACAATAATAAAAATTCCAATTCTACGAGATTGGGCGGTTTCGTAATATCAAATATACGTACGAGGGTAGTGCAGAAAGTTTCCGGTCAAACAGAGAAACACAAATTTTTTTAGAAAGTTTTTTTGAAGACATTGAAAGCTTTACATGTGAATTTTTTCCACCGACAGACAAAAGACTTTTAAGTTCCGAGTATGCAGGTAACATTGTATGCAGGACTTCTAAAAATTAAAATTAAAAAATAGTGAAAAAGTTAAAAGGTGTAGCTAACAGGCAACGTTGAAATTTTTACATGTGCATTTTTGGGAAGGATTTTAATGTTTTGAGTATTTAAATACCTTGCATGTAGAACTTGCATTTAATAAAACCGTCTTTATGGGGAAAAATATGAACAATTCAAAATATTCAAAACTGCGATTTATAGAAGCGATTTTAAAAGAAGGGGTATTGTGACTACTGGGACATTTGACTTCAGAATTCGACCAACGATGTGTTATAACGATGTCATCATAACTTATGTAACAGTGAAATATAGTTTAAAACAGAGATAAATAACTATTATGTTATATTCCTTTAAAATAAAAGCCAAACAGTTTCTATATTTGTTGTTACTATTATTTAAATGAATGTGACTACTGGGACATTTAAAAATCGCACTCATCTAACTTTGAACATTCAAAGGAGAATTTCAGCTAAACTACCTTACCAACCAACATACCTTTGTAGACAAAAGTAGACAAAAATATTACAAGTTTTTACTTCTGGGACAGGTTTTTGTGACTTGCGGCACAAGTTAAAAAATATGTGTTAATAATAAATTATTTTAATCAGTTTTATTATTATTTTACACCCAATTAATGTACTTATTTCTATATTTTCCCGTAAAGCATAAAAAGTAAATCTGAAGCTACGAAAAAACAATACCTCTTACTCTATTATTTAAAGAAAATTGTGATTTTTCTCCAAATCCATAAAATTTAATCTCTATAGTTTTATAATATAAGACACATCCGTCTTCTATGTGGCGAAAAACTCTGGTTCATTGCCCGAAGTCGATCTTAAAAACAATTTATTACTTCGTCTTCTTCTTTTTCATTTTGAGATCTTCTTAACCCGAATCACACTGAGCAAATTTTTTTTAATTTTCAGAATGACCTGTTAACGCAAATATAAAATGGTTTAAACTAAAATAAGCACATTTTAAGTGTTTATGTTTGCTTTGCCATATGGCAACGACAGGGTGTTTCGGGTTAATATAAGACGCCTTGAGAGTAACTTGCAGTACCTGAATTTGCTTTTGCCTTTATACTTGGCCCAACCATATTTTTAGGTTCAACATTCAATTTCTGTCCGCTGTCTCTTGAGTACACATCTGGGTAGTTTAAATTTCCTTCTTGTATTATTAAAATTTTGGGTCAGAAAAGTAAATTCAGCTATACACAACGGCATTTAAATAAAATCAGGCTGTTCACCGTGACTACTGGGACACATTTTACACAGTCTCGAAAGCAAAATATGATCGCTTTAACAATTAAAAGAAGTCTAAACAGTACACCACATGTTTATTATTACTTCTAGGCAGTGGTGGATTTAAGGAAAAAGGCCCAGTGGGCAAATTTCTTCGGCCCCCCCCCCCCCTTTAGAAAATTATGTTGTGTCAGGTGTTCCATGGAAAGTGAAAGATATATGTTTTAAGAATTTAATTAATATAAAAATGTTTTCATTTATTCATCGAGCATTATAAGAGTTGTATTCTTTTTTACATCGAGAAAATTTACATATTTTTGAATCCTCTTCTAGCTTTCTTCTCCACGAAAGCTTAGATGTTTGCATCCAGATTAATTTGATTGGCGACTTGCTGTTCTATGAAAAGTATGCTGAAATCGTCCAATACTTCTGCACTCATTGTAGAACGTTGACGATCTATGACTCTCTTCAATGAACTCATTGTTCGTTCGGCGCTGGCAGTGCTGACGGGAAGAGTCAAGAATAAACGCAATAAACTGCAGCACTCCGGGAAACTGCTGCTCAAATTTTTTTCAACGATGAAGTTCAAATATTGCAATGAACTTGCCCGCAATGCAGACAATGGCAAACCTCAGAGAGTAAAAATTGCCATGTAAAGCTTCTTGAGAACATAAGCCGTTCGGAGTCGGCATTAAGCACGTAGGTCCAGTTCTCGGTCATTTGTGATCAAACATTTAACAACACGCACAACACAATTGATCAATAGAAGCTAGGTCAAAGTCCTTCCAAGGGCTGAAATGGCCAGTTTATATATATAATGTCAATGAATGATAGGACTGAATGCCACCATGTCAAGTTTAGTAAAAATAGCCAATTGATCGCCGAAAGTAGAGAATTTCGATGTTTCTCGTTCTAAACAGTTGACAACACAGTCAAGATTTTGAACAATTGCTTCTACTGCTTTCAGCCGTGCAAACCAACGAGTATCACTCAAGCCTTTGATGTGGAGTCTTCGTTTCTGTGACAGCGCTTTGCTATCGATATCTTCTAATGGCACAGCATACTATTCTTCTTGAGTCTCTCTTCGACAGTCAGAGATGGTCTCAAAAAGTTCTAGTTTCAATTCTTCCAGAAGTTGGATGCCGAAAGATTTTGTATTTTGAGATAGATTTTTGCTTTCTTCTGCAAAAAATAGTGATGTTTTATTTCAAAATCAGCGATTGTGTGTAGTGAGTGTTAAGAGGACACGGAACGTGCTGAAGTGCGAGAAAGACGCATAGAACGGAAACCGGTTGAGAGCGTTGAGAGGAAAAAGATTGCGAATAGAACGTCTTTCGTGTCCTCTTAAGGTCTTGGAGCAGTAATGTTACTAACAAAAATGGACATTTCACGAGAATTCAATATTTTCTTCGCTTAAAAAAAAAACTTCAGCTCTGGGGAATAAAAAAAGAATCGGATATCTCTTCATAATAATTTTCTTCTAAAACAAAACTGGAATTACAAATTTTTTGCTTTCTACAACTATATTTTTCATGGTTTTTATTTTTTATTCTAAAATGCATCATGCAATTGAATGATGAACGCGCAGATCACTATGACAGAAAAGTTTTAAGCAAAATATATAGTAGAATCAGATCTACCATGGAAAATATAAATTACTAGGTTATGTTATAGTAAGCAAAATTCTCACACGGTGCAATATTTAATGTAAATACCTTATCAGGTTTTTTTTATCGAATAAATTCACATTTTACATTGCAAACCACTTCGGCACTTGTCCATAAACACTAGATAAATGATAAACGAACTCGATTGACACGGAACTCGACAGAACTCGTAGAAATTACTCATCCAGTACAGTTACTATAATGATAGTTCCCGCGCCTGCTCGGTGAATTCTAATTATTGGGCAATTCCAACTTTTGAAAGTGATGGTCAGTTGACTGTCAACTGAATTTAGATGCGCGGGGGCACCCGGGGGCCCCTTTAGAACTTTTTTGATAAGTCAGAAATATTTGACAAACTTTGAGAAAATCGTAGACGTTTTAAATAACTGATTGATCACAAAAGTTATTTGATTTTATATTTAATTTACGATAGTTATCAAGCATTGCAATTATTCTGATAACAGGGGGCCCCTGAATGAAAATTGAACTTGAGCTGTTCACAAGGGACTCACCGAAACATTTTTTCAACAAAAAAATAAAAAAAAAAGAAATCGAAGGTGTAACTTTCAGCAAGAGGGGCCCTGAAAGCCTTTCGTTGGGAGGCCCAGTGGGCAAGCGCACTTTTGCCCACCTGCTAAATCCGCCACTGCTTCTAAGAAGTATTGAGTTTATAAAGTCGTGTTTTAGATTAGGAAAACAACTTTGATATATTTTTGCGTGACTCCTGGGACATGCGACTTGCATCTGTTCAAAGAATAATTACATAACAGTCAACATACCTTTCAGCTTTATTTCTATATAAAAAGTAAGTTTTTTCCAAGCTTTCTATAGAAGACACGCGCCAGGTTTCTACAGCTGACAGAACGACCGAAAACAGTGTTGCTAACAGGATCAACATTTTACTCCCCAGCAACTCTGCATGAAACAAACGTTGTCATGTACAAAAAAGGATTTTTGGGAAATTTTTTCCAATCTTTTTCACAGATTAATAAAGTATAGACATTTAGTTATAGCTTTTTACTTTTTCAAAAAAATAATTAATGGAAAACCAAAATTTATCTCATTTTAATCTTTTACGTGGAATGGCCCAGAAAAAAATTTGTAAAAAATATTTTCAGGAAACAAGTCCAATTTGGTCATTAGAGTTGTAAAAAAAATACGAATAGAAAAATTCTAAAGCAGAGTTCTAAGTAAATAACTAGAGTTATTTTTATTTATTTTTCTTATCATTTCGGTTAAATTTATGAGTGACGGACAAATAATGCTGACATATTTCAAGATCTCAAGATATGAAACTGACAAATTTTTAACAGTATAACGATAAGCATCTTGAATGTTATAGATATTTCGAAAACATGGTCGACTGAATTATATTTTAAAATCTGTTTTTTTTTTTTAAATAAAACTGACGTAATTTTTTTTTTTTTTTTGACTAAATGCCAAAATTTCAAATTGGGACCATAACTAGAAAAGCAATACTCGAACACAAACACAGCGGTACACCACTTGTTATAACCACTTGAATAACAAAAAACAAAAAAAAAAAAAAAAAAAATTTCAAAATAACAATAAAAATAAATCAAATTCCGCGGAAAAACATATTTTAAGATTAAATACATATTTGCGCAGCAGAATATCGACAAAAGTAAACGATCACTGATGATTTTTGATAAATATCCTATTGAAGTGCTATAAAATTAATTCAAATAAAATTAAGAGTTAATGAGTTTATTCATGCATATTTTACCAGACGTCTTCTATTTATTTTGAGTTTTCATTCATGAAAGTCATATCTTAGCCAAACATTTACACAACAACCTAACAGCAAAGCCACTCGTTGGCATCAACAGCTTGAATAAAACGTGTAGTGTTAAAAATACATACATAAACAAAATAAATGATCGCTTAAATTGATCGTGCACATCACGCTATTATGCAAGAAAGCGTTGTGAAAAAGTTCTTTCAAATTCCAATCAAATAAGAAAGATGCAAAGACGAATGAAGCAAAACAATGATGACAACTAAAAATAGCAAATAGTAAACAAAAAAAACTAATAATATAGAGCTTATTCTTTAAATGATCTTTAGATGCATCTTTCTTACCCCACTGATAAGAATTGCACCTAAAGAAAAGACGAATCAATGCCTCAGTTAGGCCGCGTTCATAGTGAAAGCTTTGGCTGAAGCTGATTCATAGAGCTGTTTTGTCGAATTTTTTTTTGATTATACACGGAGATAATTTTATTGCTTGAATCAAGCAAATGTTTTGCTTAAAAGCAAATAAGCAAAACTTTGCTCAATCACGGTGTGACTTTAGAAAAAGATTGCTAAATTAAAATCATTCCTCATGTATTTAGGAAAAAGCAAAATTTTGATTAAGTGCAACAAAATTTTGCTAAATTTTTATAAACTTAATTGAAGCAAATATTTGCCAAGCTATTATAAGCTCAAGTAGCAAATTTTTACTAAGCTCATGCAAATATTTGCTAAGTTATTATAAACATAAATAGCGAATTTTTGCTAAATTCAAGCAAATTTCTTCTAAACATACGAGCACACGTTTATTCTTAATGAAGAAAATAAGGCTGCGATTGGTTAACAACTGCGGTGGTCGAATTGATGAGCCCATGCACTTACACTCACGCGGCTGATGTTCAAATCTCCAGATGGTGGTAATTTTTCAATTTAATTTATTGTTAATAATTATTTCACTTCAAAAATATGCTAGATTTCAGCAAAAACTAATCAAGATTTGCTATTATAATTTATAATAACTTAGCAAATATTTGCTAGAATTAAGTAGAAATTTGCTTTTGCAATTTATAATGACTTAGCAAAATTTTGCTTGAATTTAATCTAAATTTTGCTTAATTATAAACTGGAATAGCAAATTTTGATTAGTTTTTGCTGAAATCTAGTACCATTTTAAGTGGCTGAGATTCAAGCGCAAGTTTTGCTTAACTACAATACAAATTTAGCAAATAGTTTTCTCCGCGTAGTGAACGCTTATTTAATGCTGCACAAAGTACCCAGCAAACCAAAGTTTCCGAGTTTGTCCGATTAGTTCGTTACTATTTCGAGAATTCTTAACGAATTCGTAATTATTTCGCAACAGTAATTTCGGAACATTTCCAAATAATTCGAAAGAGTTCCGAAATCAAATTTTCAAATTTAAATTGTGAGGTGTTTTAAATATTTCTAGTTGAAAAAAAAAATTGGTAGGCCATGAGCCTAGCGGCATTTTTAATAATTATCCATTTGTAAAATAATTTAGTTTTAAACAACTTTTCCTTTAAAACAGATGATACTAGAGATGGTTCTAATTTTAATTTTTGCAGATGCAAATATAAACGCCATGTCAAATTCACATTTTTGTATGTTCCATAATAGTAGTTGCAAAGGATCTGTAATTTTTGGCATGTCATTTGTCTTGGCATCTTAAGCGGATTGATTAACTATTCTTTGATTCGAAATTGTTATATAATTTTGTATTACATACGGTACAAAAATCATTAAGAGATCGTTGCGAATTTGATGCTTCATTTCGTTACGAATTCGATGCTACAATTAGAAATTGTTATGAATTTGTTACAAATTCGTTACAAAAACGATAATTCAATTGTTTACGAATTTGTTACGAAATCGACACGTCAATTCTTTACGAATTTGTTACGAATTCGTTACTAAAATTCCTTCCGAATTCGTTACGACAATTTGTTACGAATTCGTGTTAAACCCTGCATACGATTTTCGTTACGAAATCGGAACGAATTCGGATGACAAACTCGGAATAATTTCGAAAAATTCGTAACGAATTCGGAAATTTTGGTTTGCTGGGTAGCTTCTTTAGTTTATTGGTGTCCACAATTCTAGAATGTGAGCAAGCAAGATGGAGATATAAGCGCTGAAAAGCATTTAAAAATCAGCTTTATGCTGGGAGTCAGCTTGCGCTATGAATACTTTGAGCTTTTTTTTCATATGATTATACACAAAGCGTTTTTAAGCTAAGCAAAAAGCGTTCAGTATGAACGAGGCCTTAGAAGGCATTAATCTTGCAGAATTATGATTTCAGCAGGCCGGCGCGCAGTGTTCGAAAAGTGGAAATAAATACCAAAATACATGAGATCTTTTCATGCATTTTTTTTTTCTTTACATTGTTTGAGAATAGTCTAATTAGCATAGTAAAATTAGAGAAGGTAGAAGCATTTTGGAGAGGCCATGGTAGAACTAGTGAAGGTATATGCATTTCAGACTGCTCTCTTTTTCTCATAGCCAGAATAGTCAAACTCAAGCATTTTGCTATTCTTGCCTATTTTTGCTTTCTTATCGCATTCTCATCGTTTTCAGATTTTGTATGAGCTGTCAACTTCGTTTTGACAGTTCCGGCAGTCTGTCTCTCCGAAATGCATATACCTTCTCTAATTCTACTATGGGAGAGGCAGACTGCCGAAACTGTCAAAACGAAGTTGATAGCTTATAGAAAATCTGAAACCGATGAGAAAGCGAAAATTGGCCACATTCAGCAAAGTCAAATGTTGTGAACTGCTATGATAGCGATACCGTAGAAAAGCTGACAATTATTTAATTTAATTATTATAATTATTTAATTAACCCATTTATAAACGGTGTTCGATTAATCGAACGTATAATTTGTCCATTTTCAATAATTTTTTTAACTATGAAGGTAAATAATATCAGGAAGATCATTGATATCATATATTACTTTGGATCATTGGCTATTGGAAAATAGTACTCAGCAGCACCACCCGTAATTTCAAGGCGGTGGAGGGTGTGGTTTTAAAATACCTTGCAAATAGATCTTTCCTGTAAATAATAATAAATATATATGTATAGTTAAAACAATAAAGTAATGATGAGGTCTTATAGCCAAAAGACAAAGCTATCTTTTGCAATAAAAAAATCAAGACCTGGCAACACCTGGAAGACACTGGCATGAGTCAAAGTTAGAGTTCGATTAATCGAACGTTTTCGCTTATTCCCTACCATAAAATCCCATACAAATACGTTATGAAAAATTTTACCAGCAAACGACAGCGTCTTACCCATTTCTATTGTGTTAACACAAAAATACAAATTGTGTTAACACAAAAATAGACGCATTTCTATTGTGTTAACACAAAAATATAAATGGGATAAGGGCCAACGTTCGATTAATAGAGCATTTTATTTTTTGGCATAACGAAAAAAAAGATGGGTTTCAAAATTTTTGGATGACTGATTTGGAATCAGGTTACCCTAATTATTCTAGAAATATTCTTTATATCAAAAAATTCAACAATTATTGCAGTGCTGCAGAAAATGGGTTAAGTAAATAATTTAATTGCAAAGATTTCTTACTCAAATTTGCAGCGTTCTTTCAGTGTTTCAGCGAATTTTTACAAAACAGTCAGTTACCAACTGTTGACACCGCTGAATGCGGCCATTGATTTCCTTTTGTTCTTATTCGCAAAAAGCCGACTTTGGATATGAGAAAGAGCACGCAGTCTGAAATGCATCTACCTTCTCTAGTTCTGCCAAGCTAATTAGCATGATTCCAAAATATTTTGGAGAAAAATTCACAGGAATTTTGTATAGACACATTGAAAGTTGAAGTCGATATGAAGAAAATAAAAAAAAATAAATAAACTGTCCATTTCAGACCTTGGAAAGACTTCGACCTAGCTTCTATTGATCAATTGTGTTGTGCGTGTTATTAAATGTTTGACCACAAATGACCGAGAACTGGACCTACGTGTTTTATGCCGACTCCAAACGGCTTATGTTCTCAAGAAGCTTTACATGGCAATTTTTACTCTCTGAAATTTGCCATTGTCTGGAGAGAGGTGACGACAGAAAAATTAATTGAATTGAAGAAACTTTCTGTCTGAGCTGGAATTGAACCCGGGCTACCGCAGTTCTTTAGGTTAGGGGCCACGCACTCTAACCACTAGGCTACGTCCGCAATGAAAAAAATAAGACAAATTTAGTTTTTAGCAGAATATAACTTATCAGCACATCGCAATACTTCTATTTCATATTTGGAATAGTTTTTATTGGTCTTTAGCTTAAATGTGTCAAATATTAAAAGTGAGCAAATTTGAGGTTTTTTTCACAAGATATGGCGAGAACTAAATCAATACTTAAGTTTAACCAATTAGTTTTTGCTTTTAAGTACAACTTAAGTATTGATTGTGAGTATATTGCTTTACAATCTACAAGTCTTGCGCATGTTTTATCACATGTTTTATCACACTGCTCTTAAATTTGTAAGATTTTGCAAGAGTCATTCTTACAATCGTAATATATAAAAAGCAAGCACACTGCCTCGTGCCCAATATCTCTCAAACTGTTCTCAAAAATGCTCAGCCTGAAAGTATGCACTTAATATATAAAAGGCAAGCACGCTGCTCCGTGCCCAATATCTCTTAAACTGTTCTCAAAAATGTCCAGCCTGAAAGTATGTACATCTTTATACATAAAAGGCAAGCATGCTGATCCCCACACAGTATTTCTCAAACTTTATTTCGACGGTAAAGCACTTATACAAGAAATACTGTACTCAAAAATGTTCAGCCTGAAAGTTTGCACAGAAAATATATTTAATACTTATCAGTGACAATATATATATATATATAAATAAATGTACGTTTGTTGGTTTGTTCGTTTGTTTGTGTGTCCTGAATACATTTCTACACCGTTCATCCGATCGCGATGAAACTTTCCAAATTGGTTGTTCGCAATCATGCGCATGTTTTAGTCGTAGTACGGACAGCGCTGGACCTTTTCACCTGGCACCTCCCATGCAACACAAATTTGAGATTTTGAATAGCTTTTGCGTTATAATTAGCACAGCCTCGGAATTCAGTATTCGACGACAATTTACACATGCTGTTTTACTGATAACATTGTATGGTGTTTAACAAGGGGGCGTGACACCTCCCATACAACCCAAGTTTGAGATATCGAATAGCTTTGGAGTTATAAACCGCACAGCCTCGGAATTCGAAATTCTTTTGATGGATTGCAATAAAAAATATAACTGTATCAGCCGCGAAACGACACCTGAGTTGCTGCGTAAATGATGGTTGTAAGGCCAGTTTGAAAAGTTGTGTATGAATATGATTATTGCCAAACTTGACTTTTTGCACTTTTACACTTAAACCAATTTTGCAACACTGCTTCAATACTTAAACTGTTATTTAAGGTGGTACATTTGTAATTTGCAAAAATCAAGTGAATAAAAAAATCAAGCTGTAAAAAGAGAAAAAAGTGCTTTCGGCAAATGGCTCCAAAAAGGAAGTGTGCGGAAGACCTCTCGTAGAACAAGCTTTTATACTAGTCAGAAGTAATTTGTTGCAAAATGCATGAAGTTCACTCCATTTTTATACTCCCCCAGACGAACTGCGTAAGGGGTATATTAACTTCGTCACTCCGTTTGTAACACTAATACGGAGGCGTGGTAGATACACAAAAGTATATATATTTCTGATCAGTATCACAGCTTGAGTCGATTTAACCATGTTCGTCTGTCTGTCGATACGATAACAGCCGCGATTTTGAAGATATCGTAATGAAATTCACAGTATATGCTTATTATACCAGAGCTTATTTCAAAAGTGCATAGCATCGATTTGGCTCAAGGCACATTTGACAGGCATTGTTACAACCATGTTAACTACAAAATTTAATTTCCATTTAATTGCATCTTCCTGCGCTGGTTTGTCTTTAGAATCAGGACATTTAAAAACAAATTGTATGAAAAATCTTAAGAAGTGGTTCGGTTAGTACAAACATGAAATGGAGCTTCACTAAGAGTCTTTAATATGAGTCTTAAAAGAGTCTTTAATATGAGCTTTAAAAGAGTATTTGATATGGGTCCTAAAATGTGAGTCATAAAAAAGTATTTATTGTGAAGGTTTAATAAGGGCTTTGAAGGCCCATAAAATAGTCTTTAATATAATTCTTAAAAGAGTAATTAATTAGAGTCATAAAATTATCTTTTGTTTGCGTCATAAAAAAAAAATCACTAAAAGGGGTCATACCGGGGTGCCCTCTGAACCTAAGAAAAATGAATAAAACAAAAGAGTCTGTTTTTAGCGCATTATGATGATAAAGCCTCATAAATAAGAGTCTAAAAAGAGTCTTAGGCCCCTATTATGTATTACAACTCAACTTAAGTTGACTATATTCAACTAATTTTTTTTCGTATAACTTATTACATACATTTCAGTTGAACTACGTCGTTTGAAAATTCTTAATAGATGGTAGCAAACTACATGGTTCAATTAAAATATATGCAATACGTTATATGAAAAAAATGTAGTTGAAGCGAGTCAACATCGCATACCATCGCATACATAATACGTACATAATAGGGGCCTTAATGTTTGCTGGGTTTATGTGTATCTTGACAACATTAAAAGATGATTGTAGCTTTGTTGTATTTTTTGAGTGTAATGTTTTGACATTTATGTTACAAATACAATCAGTACACCTAATACACAAAAAAGCGAATACCACTAATGATTTTGAAAAGCAGCGTGAGAAAGAGTCTGCTGAACTCTTGGAGCGACCGCAAAAGAGAACATCCGAAAAGTTATTAATGATAATGACACTACAAGTATCAAAAATGTCAAAAAAGACAAAAAAGACAAAAAACTAAAATATTGTAGATATTGTCTATGGTTAACTAGAGTTTGGTTTAACTAGTATTAGGGCGGAGAGCCGGTGACCAAAACTGTCAAAACGAAGTTCACAGCTAGTAAAAAATCTGTAACCGATGAGAATATGATGAAAAAGCAAAAAAAAAAAAGGAAAATGTAAACAAAGTTAGCAAAGTTTTTAAAAAAAATAAATTAATCACATAAAATCTTGTTGTTATTCTTTGATTTCTTACTGCATTTAAAAGACTTTGTCTTATAAGTGAACATGATAATTAAATTAAATAAAAATAAAAATAAATCGAATTTTTCAAAATTTGTAAATTTAATGTTCAATTCAATTAGTCAAAGTTTTAATTGTTTACCTCTTCTTCATTCGCAAAATAGCAAAATGCCTGCTTTTCACTGTTCTGGCAATACGAAAGAGCACTTTTAGCCCTAACATTACCTTGTCTAGTTACAGTTGCGGTCAAAATAATAGTAGCGCCCTTATATTCATACATGTTTGGATAAATAATACTAGTATACGAATTTCGGATCCGGTAAGTCCATTTTCATTCCTATATGTACTTTCAACACTCGTTCCAACTCCGTACTCAGTTTCCTACTATATTGTAAAACTTTCAAGATACAGGGTGTTTTACGGTTTTGGTACGTGTTTAGTATTATTGATCTAGAATCTAAACTACTCACCATAAAATAAAAAATAATAAAAAATATTATTTTTTATTTTAGAAAAAATATCAACCTTTCCATCAATATATCAACCACTTTCGTGTCATGTGCTGCAGCTGAGCTAAAATTTTGTGATTACTCAACGAAATATCAACAAATTTTGTATCTTTTGTTTTAGCGGAGCTGTAATCGTCCAAATTTAAAATGTCTTTTTTCATGTAAAAATACACTTAATCAACAGTATTTTTTTTAAATTCTAACTTTGGACAGTAACAGCTCCGCTAAAACAAAAGATAGAAAATTTGTAGATATTTTTTTGGATAATCTCAAAATTTTTTCTCCGCTACAGCACATGACACGAAAGCGATTGATATACTTATGAAAAATCTGATATTTTTTCTAGAATACAAAATATTATTTTTTATTTTATGGTGAGTTGTTTAGATTCTAGATCAATAATACTAAACACGTACCAAAACCGTAAAACACCCTGAAAGTTTTACAATATAGGAGGAAACTGAGTACGGAGTTGGAACGAGTGTTGAAAGTACATATAGGAATGAAAATGGACTTACCGGATCCGAAATTCGTATACTAGTATTATTTATCCAAACATGTATGAATATAAGGGCGCTACTATTATTTTGACCGCAGCTGTATATCATGATATTGTCCTTATACAAAACGACGAATGACAAAGACTGCTTGCAAGACATGCGATTCCCATATATGTGGAGAGCACAAAGTTTAATTTTGCATTTCTTGCTAAAATTAATATCTATAATAATTTTTATTTTTATTTTTATTTTGTGAATTTAAACTATTTAGTAACCAAATGTTATTAAGTTCATGAAGAATATATTTATGTTTCTATTTTAAATAAAATTATACTTTTTGACTTAATGCATATAAGGTCCAAAATGAGTTACTTAAAATATTTTAGAAAAATTAAATAAACATTAAAAATTAAAGTTTAAATTTCTGTGTTTTTTATTTTTGTAATGTAATTTTTAAAGCTCTAACACTGTCTAATTTGAAGTTTGGAGGGGTCCGCTTTATATTCTTTTCGAAAAAAGTTTTAAACTGGACTACGTCCATCCGTCGTAGATTACATACACCATGTGTAAAATATGATTGCCTCTCTAGGGTTATCTATATTGCGTGAAAGCTTTAAAATTTGTGTTACTTGAATTTACATTCAAAGTCAAATCACAATTGATTGGGAATGGTGACAATGAAATCAGTCATGATTGCACAAAATGATTAATGAATCAAAATCATTCGAAACGATAGGTAACTTAATTTTTCTTAAGCCTTATTCACGAAATTGAATGAATGCTGCGATCAAAAATCTCACTCATTGATCACAACTTCAAAGAATGCAGCTCCAAATGATGCCAATCTTTCACAGCGATTACACATGCGCCACATGCTATACAATTAATTTACTAAAAGAAACATTTGACGAAGGATTAGTTGATAAAAACGAAAATTTGACCTCCAGATTATGCTATGTACACTCCAGCGCAAATATGAAATTCCGATATTATATGTAAACTTTTTAATAAATCTTTTGATTATATTTAAAATAAATTTTGTATAATGGATTTTAAAAACATTTTCATGTGGTTTATTTTAATTTAAAGTTCTCATGCTTTAAAAAAGAACACCTTTATATTATGCGAATAATTATATATTCGCATAATTAATATATAAACGGCAAGCACACTGCTCCGTGTCCAACATCTCTCAAACTTCAGCCTGAAAGTATGCACATCTTAATACATAAAAGGAAGGAATGCTGCTCCGCACACAGTATTTCTCAAATTGTAATTATTGTTTGACCGTAAAGTAATTTTACAAGACATACTATTCTGTTCTCAAAAATGTTCAGCCTGAAAGTATGTACAGAAAATATATTTCATACTTATCGGTGACAATACTGAGTTTTAACAATACATAGTACGTTTCTGATCCAACTACCTCTTTTTTCATCCTTTTAAAAAAAATTTATGTCGAATTTAAAAAAATTCTTTTGATGAATTGCACCAAAAAAAATAATTGTATCAGCCGCGAAATGACACATGAGTTGCTACGTATATGATGGTTGCAAAGCCAGTTTGATGAGTTGTGTATAAATATGATTGCTACCAAACTTGACCTTTTACACTTTTACACTTGAACTAATTTTTCAACACTTCTTCAATACGTAAAGCGTTCCCTGCAAACCAAAGTTTCCGAATTTGTCTGAATTCCGATTAGTTCGTAACTGTTTCGAGAATCCTTAACGAATTCGTAACTATTTCGCAACACAACGTTACAAATTCGGTGCTACAATTCGTTAAGAAATTGTAATGAATTTGTAAAGAATTCGAATTCGTAACGAATTCGTAAAGAATTAGAGTATCGTATTCGTAACGAATTCGTAACAAATTCGTAAAGAATTGACGTATCGATTTCGTAACAAATTCGTAAACAATTGAACAATCGTTTTCGTAACGAATTCTTTACAAATTCATTACAATTTCTTAACGTTTTGTAGCACCGAATTCGTAACGAAATGAAGAATCAAATTTGCAACGATCTCCTAATGATTTTTGTACCGTATGTAATACAAAATTAAATAACAATTTCGAATCAAAGTTTAGTTAGAGCTTAAGATGCCCCAGACTATATGTTTCGTACAAATGACATGCCAAAAATTACAGATCCTTTGCAACTACTTCTACGGAACATATGTAAATGTGAATCTGACATGTCGTTTGTATCTTCACCTGTAAAAATTAAAATTAGAACCATATTTTGTATCATCTGTTTTCAAGAAAAAGTTGTTTAAAATAAAATTATTTTACAAATGGAAAATTATTTAAAATTCCGCTAGGCTCATGGCCTACCAATTTTTTCAACTCGAAATATTATAAACACCTCACAATTTTAATTTGAAAATTCGATTTCGGAACTCTTTCGAATTATTCAGAAATGTTCCGAAATTAGTGTTGCGAAATAGTTACGAATTCGTTAAGAATTCTCGAAATAGTTACGAACTAATCGGAATTCAGACAAATTCGGAAGGGTAGTTTCAATATAAAGTTCCCGGAATTTACGTTTGTATTTTTCTTTCAAATAAAATTATTACTAATGGAACTAACTACCTTTAAATGTCCGGATAATAATGGCAAGTATCGAATTTAGTTTTGACTACCTTTTTTTGTCCATTTTTTATATTTCTGGCCCAATGTGCAATGCGATTAAAAATAATTTAAAACTATTATCAGCACTGGTTCAAAAATGAACCGAAGTTAAACTGTTGCTACAAACGCAAGAACCAAAAAAAGAAAACAGTTAACTGGAAACATACATGACACAAACAAGACAAAAAACAGATTAGATTAGATCATCATCATCATCATCAAACACAGTCGTCAAAACAACGGGGGAAATCATAGTGGTTGCGACATAATGAAAATCAACACTTTCGGTGTAAATACAAAAAAAAAACAAGCAAAAAAAAAACAAAACTACAAAGTTGATTTTGATATGATTTTAGAATAAAGGAGACAGCGAACTCTATACACTTGGGAGCAACTAACTGCCAGCTTTTGGTTTGATTTTTTACTGTTTTTGTTTTGTTTTTATTTAATAGATTGCACCAGCACAGCAATTGAGTAGAACAATAAAAAAATACTTGAATAAAAATAAAAATGACTGCATTGTGGCAAAATAGCACAAAAGCAAAAACAAAACTGAACTCTCTGTGTAAACGCTCTATATTGATGCTGAAACGTGACTATTGCCAAGTGCCAATAATTAAGGTGGATAAATAATTGTCGGTGAAACTTTTATTAGAATTTTTACTAATAAGCTGCACGCGCAGCTTCAAGAAAAAAATGCTATTAAAAATATTTAGAAATTGTTCTTAATGCTTACAATGTACCTTTAATTCTGGCCCAAGCGGCGCTCTTTGCTGCTGATAAATAAGATGATGATTTTGTTTTTGTATACAAAATTTTAATTATTTCAAAAAAGTTTAAAAAAACTTTAAATCTATCGCAGATAGCTGCAGTTGAAGTCGTGATCTTGTTTCAATCAAGTTAACAACAATGTTTCTTTGGAAAAAAAACTAAATAAAGTTTGGTTTGGTGCACTTCAATGAAAAAAGTTGTAAGTTAACAAGCATTCGACATTTTATTATTTATTATTATTATTTAATGTTTATAATATTGTACACTAAGACTGGGTCTTTTATAGTACATCAATTGAAATAAAGTACGTTCAGAATCATAACTTAACTTGCTAGATTAAAACTACAATTATACAATTCAGAAAAAATGTAAAAAGTAGACAAAATTAACTATTATTTATTAGCAAAAATATTATGTACGAAACATCAGGAACGAAATATCCTAAGTAACTTATTTAACTAGTAGAAGAAAGAGATAAACAACAGCAAGAATTGAATATAGTTTAGGGATAAGTTTGTAAGAGATGTATAGATAAAGAAAAGAAAACGATAGATAAAATAGATTAAAATTATAGATTAAATTGTATATCAAAATGATTATATATTGCACGTTTAAAGCTGGTTCTTAATACTATTTGTTTTAAATAATTTGGTAGTGAATTCCAAAGTCTAATGGTGCTTATGAAAAAGAATCTACTGCTGTTTAAAAAGTTGTGCCTAGAAACGATTAGATTTGAGGATCGAGAAGATTGTAAGAATTGGAGTTTTTCATATAAATATTCAGGGCTTTGACAGTAAATAAGTTTATGTAAAAATATAATGTTTCGAACGTTCAAGTAATTCATTAAACCGCAACCTAAAATGTCTCTACTTCTGACAGAAATATGATCAAATTTATTAACATCATAAACCATAAAAATATTGAAATTTAACGAAGTTTTATTCAGAAATAAATTATTTCAAAACCGAAGATCTTTACAAAATAATAACACCCTAGACATTCAAAGCCAAACCAATTATGTTAGCTATAAAATCCAAGAATGTCTACAGAGCATGATTGTTAATAAAACTATAACAGACAATAAAATATGCAACCAGTGGTTCAATTCGAAGTTGTTCAGATTAAAACAAAATAAAATTCGGTCGTATAGTATCGCGGTGTGGTCAAACTCAGAAACAGACTGGGAAAGTTACAAGCGGTGTAGAAATGAATACTCTAAACAATTGTCATTAACAAAAAACAGCTATATAAGCAAGAAAAATGATCAAGCATCCGACCAAAAATCTATGTGGAAAACAATTAAAGCGTTTGTTTTAAATGAAGAGAAAAATACAATAGAAAAAATAAATTTAAATGGGGTAATAATTAAAAACAAACTTGAAATAGCAAATAGAATAAATAGTTTTTTGTAAAGAGTGTCAAAGAAATAAATAGAAATATACCGATATTAAGACACAATAATCTGGTGCCAATACAAACTTTAAATTTGAATTAATTAATCTTCAGAAATTGCGAACTGCACTTCAAAATATGAACACTAAAAGAGATTTTAATTGTCTGTCAACGAGGATTATTTTATCAGCATTTGATTTAATTGGTCCAAGTTTCATAGGGATAATTAATAAATCTCTGCAAACTGGAATATTTCCAGACCGGTATAAAGAGTCAATTGTAGTACCGATTGGAAAAGTAAAAAATGCTATATTGCCATCAGATTATCGGCCCGTAAATATGCTTATGACGGAAAGCAAAATACTGGAAAAGGTGGTACATAGCCAGTTGGAACAGTACATGGAGACAAATGAGCTGTTAACACAACATCAATCCGGATTCAGGCGTAAACACAGCTGTGAATCGGCGCTTAATTTCGTCGTAGCCCAGTGGAAAACTGAAGTACAAGAAAAAAAGCAGTTGTAGCAGTGTTCCTTGACTTTCAACGAGCCTTTGAGACAATAGATAGAAATATATTAGTGCATAAATTGAGAGAATACGGTGTCAATAGTAATGAATTGGAATGGTTCAAGAGCTACTTGTCCAACAGGACACAACGTACAAGAGTTGCAGAATGTACATCGGATAGGAGTAATACGTCAATTGGGGTGCCTCAAGCAGCAGTTTTGGGAAGTCTTTTATTTATTATTTACATTAATGATATAGAGAAAGTTCTCAGTTACAGTAAAATTTGTTTATTTGCTGATGATACGTTGATATATATAGCAGGAAATACGGTAGATGAATGTATAGATAATATTAATAAGGATTTAAAGAATATAGAAAATTATTTAAAAATGAATAAGCTTAAACTAAATACAAGCAAAACTAAAACCATGTTAATCAATTGCCACTCGGAGAAAAATATTGAAATCAATGGTGAAATTATTGAAAAAGTAAATGAAATTAAATACCTTGGTATTGTTATTGATAATAAGCTAGACTTTAATAAGCATATTAGTTATCTATGTAAAAAAGTAGCAAAAAAAAATAGAATTTTTTCAAAGAATAAGATGTAGACTGTCTTTTGCTACGGCAATCAAAATACATAATATAATGATAAAACCTCATTTCGAATATTGTTCCACCATTGTGTTCTTAGGATCAAATGTAATGCTTTCGAGAATGCAAAACAAAGGAATGAGATGTATTTTAAAATGCAATAGGTTAGCGCCAATAAGAACCATATTAGAAACTTTAAAATGGTTATCTATTAACCAAAAAATTATTATGAATGTGACAGTTTTTATTTTTAAAATGAAGAATAATTTATTAGCTAAATATTTAAGTAATCAATTGGTTTATGTTGCTGATTGATGTTCAACCATACAATTTGAGAAATGGAGCTAATTTTAGACTGAATTTTTTTCCTTATAATAGATCACAAAATATTTTGTTATATAAAGGCCTTAACTTATACAATGAACTACCCAATTATTTGAAGAATGAAACAAATTTATATAGTTTTAAGAATGCTTTAGTACAATATATAAGAACAAAATATAACTGAATTATTTATGGTGCTATATAAAATAAGAAATCTGTTAAGACAATATTAAATATAATAACTTAATTTTATACAAATAGCAAATAGCTAAATAAAGAAAGTAATAATATAAACATATCTAGCAGCGTTATTAAACGCAACAAGAAGTTTATATTGCGACTGTGAGTCAAGCTGGCTATACACAACGTCTGAGAAAGATATATGAGGCATAATCATTTGAACCACAAGTCTGCGACGTGTTTCTAGAGGGGTAAAGCTAGAAGAAGTACGTAAATATCGTAATGTTCCGTATATTTTCCCAACGACACTATTAATATGATCAGTACATGTTAGTTTAGAATTCAGTACAAAGCCAAGATTTCTTACTTTGCTTACAAATTCCAACTGATTAGACCCAATGAACAGTGGCGGAATATCTACAAAGCCTGAGTCAGTCCTCGCAATCGGCAAAACTTTTGAATTAAGGGGATTTATAAGAAGCAAGTTTGCGGTAGCCCACCTGTTTAGCGAGAGTAAATCCAAGTTCAATCTATAGCTCAAGTCTTAGGGCGCGTTTATATTGGCGACTTGTTGCTGGGCCGGACCGAGAAGGAAACGCGTCCTGCCAAAAGCAGCTGGAAGTGCGTATAGTGCGCGCTTGTCGCTGGTGACTTGTTTCAGCTGGTTTTTGGCTATTTTGGTTTGTTTGTATATATTAGTTTTTTTTTGTTTATTTTTGCAACCGAAGCATCAAAAAAGCCACATGATTTCGTTCATTCATTTTGCTTTCCTCAAACCAACAAGTGCAGAGACGAAAATTCGAAAAACACTGCTGAAACGCGCTTCCTGCAACTGCAAGTCGTTTCAAGTCACTTGAGGTACCAACTTGTTTCGACTTTTTTCGCAAGTGTTTTCTGCTGGTTTTTGTTGCCTTCTTGTTGTGTTTTTATTTCAAATTTTTTTTGACAAAAAAGAAGATCGTAGAAAGAAAGCACAATAAAAAAACGTACATCAGCTGCTGGCCCAAGATTTTCTGATGCTATGACTCAGCTAAAACGCACTTCAAGCCGCATGAAGCCACTTGATCATCCAAGTGGTTTAAACTTTTTTTAACATTTTTCTTTAGGTTCTGTTTTTGTTGTATTATTTTTGATTTTAAGCAACACAAAACTAATCTAAACAAATTTGTTATATCTTATTGCTGCTATTTTTGATTGTTTACTTTTGTGCTTAAAATCAAATGGAAAGGAAGAGCGCACGTAAGAAAATTTGATAATCTTCGATTCTCTGTTTTAGATGAAACTCACTTGCAGCCGCTAATCGACGAATTGCTTCACCGGCTGGTTTAGCTTTTTTCACTATTTCTCTTTTTGTTTTCTGTGTGCAACAGTTGATAGAAATTTATCTTTGTTGCTTCTTTATAGTGCTGTTTCTGTGTGTATTTTTTGCGGGCAAGAAAATACAGCATAACAACAGCGAAATTTCGTGTTCTTGTATGCTTATTACTTTTCTTGTTTGTCTTCTTTGTTGCTATCGTGTGGTTCTTTGTTTTTTTGATTGAGTGAATTCAAGGAAATACAGAATCGATCGCGACGCTGGCTGTCAAGTGTGCTGCAATTTGTGGCTTTTTTGTGTATCAATATTTTTCCGAGGAATTTAGTTTGCTACCGCCAGCGTTGCCAATTTTGTGGGAAAAATCCCTTTTCATTCGTTTGTTCATTTTACACACTTGCTTTTGTGCACAAAAAAAAAAAAAGAAAAGACGAAGAAAAGGAGCAACAGCAAAAACAACAAAAAAATTGTTTTCCTTGTTTCCTTTTAAATTTCATGTTATTTAACGAAAGTAATAAGTAAGCAACGTGTTAAATGAATCAAAACACAAGCAAACCGTGCGAGCGAGCGAGAAACCAACAATCGGGAAGATGGAAACCAGCGCACAAGTCACTTGAAGTTGCAAGCTCGGCTGGCACTATATGCATTTTGAGCTTGTTTCATACGATTGTATGTGCAGCGTTTTCCAGCTTTCCTTCTCGGTTCGGTACGGTCCAGCAACAAGTCGCCACTATAAATGCGCCCTTATAAAAGAAAAGCTGGCCGAGAAATATAAATTTGAATGTCATCGGCGTACACATGTATAAAAGAATGTTTACAAATGGAGAAAACATCATTAATAAAGATAGAAAATAGAAGGGGCGTAAAATCGATCCTTGAGGAACTAATCTTTTTATTGTTTTAAGGTTTGAAAATGTGTCACCAACTTTTACTCGTTGCTTTCTGCCTTCTAGGCAATGAGAAACTAATTTAACTGCATTATTACTAAAGTAAAAATAATGTTGAAGCTTATTACAAAGTAAAGTATGACAAATAGAATCAAAAGCTTTAGACAAATCAATAAGGCAGAGAAGAGTTATAAAGTTTTGGTCATACGCTATCCTAATATCATCAACTATCTTTAATACTGCCGTCGAACAGCTGTGCCCAGCTCTGAAGCCAGACTGCAATGGCAATAAAAGCTTATTATCAAATAAAAATTCAGCGATTTGATCAGTCATAATTCTTTCTAGAACCTTGCCCAGGGCAGGTAATATACAAATGAGCCTGTAGTCCTTGGGATCTGATGCGGATGCAGTTTTAGCTACTGGGATTACCGTTGCTACTTTCCACAACTCAGGAAATCGGGAACAGGTAAGTGAGTGGTTTATGATATGGGTTAAAGGACCTAATATATAAGGAAGGACAAGTTTAATAAACCTAAGAGTCATTCCATCGATTCCTATTGCGTTAGAACTTAACTGCATTAAACAATTAGCCATACGATCTTCATTAACACACACAAATTTAAATGAGGGAAAGTCAGTTTTGTCAGGTATTGTAGGTGCTTCAAAAACGTTAGTAAATGTATTCGAACTTGAACTTTCACTGGTCAAAAAAAAGTCATTAAGCACATTAGGGTCCAAATTGCAGTCTTTCTGTTCATTGCTAAATACTCTAAGTTTTTTAATGTTTTGCCAAAGCTGTTTAGAGTTTAGGTTCGGATTAAGCTTAGCACTGAAGAATTTTTCTTCTCCAAATTAACTATTAGAGTGGCATCATTACGCGCTCTTTTGTAATTTTCCCAGTTTTCATTCGAACGGTTAGTTTAAACATTGTTTTGTAAAACTTCTGTTGTCTTCTGCGTCTGAGAAACTTGTTTTCAGAAAGATACGAATGAGTCGTATTAAAAAACATGTTTTTTAATGTTTCTTGTTATTATTTATTGAATCTTTCTCTTAGAAACTAACAATAATTGATCAAATCTTAACCCAAAAATAAATATATACAAATTCATAACCAGTGTTAGGAACAAATGTATAGTTAGCAAATATAATCTATAGTAATAAAACTCATTTTCTGTTTGTTTGTTAGGCCTTTATACAAATCTAAACGGCTCAAAGGATTTCGCTCAAACTAAGCATACATATTAAGTGCATCCCAACTGAAAATGTTACATACTTAGTTTTTGCCACGCCCCCTCCGAAATTTTTCAACTAACGATAATGTTGTTATTATAATACTTTTTACCATCGGAGTTTTTTGTGTATTTAATTTTTAAAAAATCGTTACCTAACAATGAGAAAAAAACGACATGAAAATCAAAGTTTGGTCTTTCGATGCAAATATCTCCGCTGTTCATTAATATATTTCATTCAAATTATTTTTGTTCAAAAGTTCAATAAAATCACTTCACAAAAATAGATTGAACTGTACCGTTAAGTCAGTGTAACTATGTTTTGCAATTATGTCAAAAATGGTCCAAAATATTGACTTTTTACTCAAAAAATGACTTAAAAATTGTTTTTGTTGTAAAAATTAAATCAATTAAAAATTGCACATCTGGCTACCTATCATATGACATAGCATTTATTTGCAAAAATTCTTCCACCTAAGCGCAAAAATTATTTTACTGTTTTTGTCATCAAAACAACAAGTACCCTTTGATTTTTTTCGCAAAATTTATTTTTTCCAAAATGTTGATTTTATATTTTTTAAAAAAAGTCAAGTCTCAAAAATAATTTATGTGAAAAAATTACCCCAATATCTCTTTCCAACCAAAAGTTATGGCTAAAAATCTATTTGTTCATACCAGACTATTAATACACTCAGGGAAAAATCGCAACATAAAATTAAATAATATCATGTTAATTTTACGTTGCTCCATTTTTAAGAAATCATCTTTAAAATCACATTGAAATCCTTTAAATCAAATATGAAAACATTTGATCTCCAATAAGAAGTGGAAAAACTTCAAAATAATGGTGATCCGCTATAGTTATATTCTTTAAAGTGCATCCACTTCGAAATTAAGTTGAAAAATAACATATTTTATATTGAAGTTGTCAGTAGTGAAAACGAAGTAGAAAATATATATTTTAAAGTGGAAGACACTTCAATTTAAAGTCGGATGCATATTTTTGTGTGTATGTGTTCAGCATAATTTCGTTGCAATCGTTTTAAAAACAGTTTAGCAAACAATTATGTTTTTCGCACTATCTGTCTTTCTAAGAGCAACAAGTATTTTATGCACGCTGTTTGACTTAATTGAAATAATTTCAACTAACTCAACAAAATTGACGAAGGTGGTCACTGAATGGCGCTCAAGTTTGTGCGTGCAAATAGTACTAGTAAGTGCAAATAAGTGAAGATTAATAAAAATGGAAAATATTCAATATATTAATGGACACAATACTTGTCAATGAAGTTACAAATTTGGAAGAATACGATGAGAAATATGCTAGTCTGCTTAAAGATTTTGAGTTGGAAAGCATTTTACCAAATTAATAATTGTAAAACTTATGTGAGAAATAAATTTTTATAACTCCTTTTTTTAAATCATAATTCTCTTACATAAATGTAATATATTGAATTATCATATAATTTTTTAAAAAGAACATTTCTATAAAAACTAATTTTGTTTTATTTATTTGATTTTGTTTCACGGACCCTGTAACCATTCAATATCCAAAATGTTAAGCATTTCATTTAAAATGAAAATCACTTTGATTCATTAATGCAAAGACGTGCAATCAAAGTAGAAAATATATGCCGCAAATGCACAATCGACTTTAAGGACTGTTCTTATATCTTGCCTGATAAAAATAACTAATTGCTTAAATTATAGTATTGCCACTTGGCAAGAATACCCTTATTATATTAAACATACATTTAAAAAAATACCTTAACTAATTAGTTTTTATGAACTATGAAATTATTGCATGAATTAAATTGTGAGCTTTAGATCAAGTAAGTTTTTTTAAAGAAGGCAACAACAACAACAACAACAACAACAACAACTCTGTATAGAGTCAACCACTTAGCTGACTAGACAGTCTGTTTCGGAAATCGCTACATATTCCTCTTCAGTAGTCTTTGAGTGATTAAGCTGTGATCAACTCACTGTTTAAACCAGTATATGAGTGCGCAGATTTGGAATTCATTCTTTTGAATTGTATGGCTGCTAATCATATGACATTTTAAAGCAGTAGGCTATTTATAGATCACCGCCATCAACTCTATCAAGGGTTGCCATCTGTTCTAGTTGCTTCTTTCTTAACCCTAATCCTACTACGGTGTGACTTTGGATCACATTTGATTTTAACAAGATTTTAATTATTAAACAAGTCCTTTTTTGCATTGAAGTCTATTTGCATTCTCAAATGAATTAATTTTCTTCAAATTCAGAGTAACATAAATTTCATGGCATCAACCCCTATTTTTTATTTGTTTTACATGTGTGACTCAAATTCACATCGCAGTGGGATATGTTGTAAAATGACGCAGTAGGATTAGGGTTAACTTAACTTTTTCTTAACTTAACTTATTAAATTAGGTCGTTTAAGGATTTTATTACAATAATTATTTATTTTTCATTGATTTATTAAAATTAAATCGGCATCCATTAAAAACTGCATGATTTTGGGATAAAGGGTAGTTTTGTGAGATTTTTTGAATAGCTGCTTTTATTGGCATCACCAAAATTCCAGAGGCAAGATCTGTCAACGCAACATTAAGTTTTGCAAAGTATGAGGTCGTCCGTTTTGACACTTATGACGTAAAGATTTTACAACGCAGACCAAAGTACGATCAACGAATCTTTACCGACCTAACGCACTATTGAGTTTTAGGCATTAAAGCGTGTGGTATTAGTGGTTTGAGCAAGCTTTTTTGCCATGAAATTTGGATGGTCTTGAAGTCGCTCTTTGTAGTTTTGACTGAGTGCACTAAAACTGCTTTTAACTGAAGGAACATTAAGGTCTTTGTGCATTCATAATTTTTCGTAGCATTTCGATTGTGAACGCTGTATTAGCTCAACATTAGAAGAACTGGCTTTTCCCAAAGCTGTGCTCCGTACGTCCAAATTGGCTTACTTACAGTATTGTATAGCATCACCTTATGTTTCAATTCGAGCCTTGAACCCCTTTCAAGTAGCCAGTTTAACTTAAGAGCCATTAGCTTAATTTGAGTTTTCTTGGACTCAATATTCTTTCGCCAGGTTAAACGTCTGCCAAGATGAACACCCAGATAGGTCACGTTATTCGCTTGAGGAATAGGTATTTGATTGAGCATAACTGTAGGACATATTTCAGTCCGCAAAATAAATGTAACGTGCGTACTTTTCAGTTCATTGATTCTTATTCTCCAGTTTTTCAACCATGTTTCCAGCATTTCTAGATGTTCATTTAGGTCCTTGGATGCAACTATAGGGTTTGAATGAGTGCTCAAAATAGCTGTATCATCAGCAAATGTTGAAGTGACCAATCGATTGCTAGTTGGTAGATCCCCTGTAAATATAAGGTATAATACTGGACCGAGGATGCTACCTTAAGGAACTCCAGCCGAATGAAATTAGAAAATTATATGTAACTCTTAACTTTCTATCACATAGGCATGATTCTAGAGTTTTATGGTAGTAAACAGGTAACAAAAGTTTTATTTTGTATATCAAACCTTCATACCAGACCTATCAAATGCCAGAGCAACATCTAAGAAAATCGCAGCACAGTATTTTTTTTTTCTTCAAAAACTTTCCTTTATTTCACTTGTAATACGGTGCACTTGCTCTATAGTACCATGTTTTTTCGAAAGCCGAATTGGTGGATTGGGAAAATTCTTGTTTGTTCCATATGTGACTGTAACTTTGTTAGCAGTAACTTTTCAGATAGTTACGAAAGTATAGGAAGCAAACTTATTTGTCTATAAGAAGATGTTTGGGTTGGGTCTTTTCCAAGTTTGGGAATCATAGTTATCTGTGAAACTTTCCAAGACATTGGGAAATAACCAATCCTCAATATTGCATTAAATATATGTGATAATATTTTGATAGCAATACTTGGAGACTATTTTATCATTTTTGGAGTAATAAGATCATACCCTGGTGCTTTCTTAGTATTAAGTTGTGTTTTAAGAATTCCGTCAATATCTTCGACCTTCACTTTTCAAAATTGTTACTGGTTGGATTCGGCTGAAATACAGATTTTAAGTGCTCAGCAAAGGCAAATGCTTTTTCTTCATCACTCCTCGCCCATCTCCCATTTTTTGCTCGTAAGGGCTCTTCACATTCTTTTAGAATTTTTATGTTTTTATTTGCCTTCCATAAGAAAAAAATATATACAGCTTTAAATTTTGTCCTAACTCAGTACTCAGTAATTCTTTTAGTCGCCTGACAGCTGAACGGAGTTTTTGCTTAGCTTGAAGCGATTTTCTTTGTTGTCATTCTCTTCTTAGAGTTGGTTTTTATCTAAGAAGTTCTTTAATTTTTATAGAGGTCCTCCTTTGACTTTGTGCTTGAGTTACTTTATTTACAGGAGTTGCATATTCAGCCGCTGAGATTAGTGTATTAAAAAAGCTATCAATGGCTGAGTCAATCTCATCTTCAGTTTTTAGCGAGGGTTTGAGCTCTAAATGACTAGTAATAGCCTTCATAAGGTCGGTACTTCAGACAGTTTGTTTGTTTTGAAGTTAGGCTGCATGATTTTGTCATTGATTGAACTTGGCTATGCAGATTTAATATCACCGGGGAGTGATCAGAAGACAAATCAAATCTAGTTTCCACTGTAATTTATTGTCGATCAATGTTCTGAATCTGACCGGAAGATATAAAATCTAAATTATTTTTCCTATTTATAAAAACAGAAAAAAGTTATCCTTTATATACTGCGCTTAGAGTGATAGTTTCGGGCATGCATTGCAGAGATATAGATGTTGCTTGTAAGTAGTTTTTAGCAAACTCCTCTAAAGGATAGTATTTTAATCGATTTTTTTATAAGTATTCCTGTTTCCCCTCGTGCTTTTCCATCAGGGGAGTTTGTTTTATAGAAATAAAATCCTTCGATTAAGAAATTATTCTTATTTGTTAAGTGAGTTGAAAATTTGGGGTTTGGTTTTTTAGAAATAAAATCATTCGATTAAGAAATTATTCTTATTTGTTAAGAGAGTTTAAAATATTAGCATGATATCAATATCACTGACAGTTAGAAAACTTTTATTTGCAAGTTTATGTTGGCTGATGGCATTAGCGTTCCAGTGACAAATTCTAAGTAAATTCATTTTTTTAAGCAAGAACTTGTAAAAGTTGATTTTGAGATTTGATCAACTCTTGCATCATGCTTTGCACTGACGTCATAAAGTGAGTCATGCAACATGCTAAGTTAGATATCATAGATTCTAAGTTTTGTGGAGGCGATGCTTGGTTAGAAGCGTCGCTTGTACCTGATTTTACAGCATCGGTTTACAATACGGTCTGCCGGTGGTAATGAACTATGTTTCACAGCATTTGCATACGTTAAATTTGAAGAGACTGTGGTGGTAGTAGGTTCTCTGTTCAAACACATTTGAATTAGAAGGAACTACTTTGAACTACTGTTTGTCGTTGGGCAAGTTTAGATTTGATGCTGGCATAAATAGGACAGCATCTATAGTTAGCGGTGTGATTTCCACTACAGTTGCCACATTTGACATAGTACGAATTTAAAATTCATTCTTACAGTAACATTCGTATCAAAAGTTAAATTTGTCCTTTTCAAAAAGAACAAATTTGATTTCCTCCCAAACGATGCAGATAAAAAATATTGCTGTTCTTCGCTAATACAGCGTTGGATTGACGCATTTATTTTCACGAACTTGAAACATTTTTTGTTTTCCCTTTATGTATTTCACTTTAAAGTGACTGCAATTTGAAGTTTTAAGAGCAAAGTCTTGCAGAAGAAGCCTATAACATCTTGTACTATAATGCACTATAATGAATGAATAATTTCACCTGAATAATTTATACATAGCTAGCTGAAACCCGGCGCGTTGCTAGCACGCTCCCTTGCATGCGTAAATTGAGGTCGAATACTGAATTTCGATGCTGTGCGGCGACCTATAAATCCAAAGCTGCTAGATATCCCAAATTTGGGTTGTATGGGAGGTGCAACGCTACCTTGACTAACGCCCATTATATGTGATCAATGAAACTGAATGTGAAAATTAAGGTCGAATACGGAATTCTGACGCTGTGCGACCTATAACTCCAAAGCAATTCGATATCGCAAATTTGGGTCAAATAAGAGGTCGCTTGGCAAAAGCCCATAAAATTTAATCAATGAAATGGCATGTGTACATTTAGGTCGAATACCGAGTTATTATTATTATTATTTTATTTTATCATCTACTGGGCTATGCCCGTACAGATTACAAATAGTAGCTTACATACTAGGTTAGTTAAAAAATAAAAATAGGATTATATCTCTTTTAATGATAATTTTGCTTGAACTTAAATCTATGTGACTACCGAGAATATTACAGAAATGAAGACAATGTGTTAACGGATCGCTATTTCCGTAGTTTGTTCTGTGAGATTGAACATAGAACGGATATTGGTCTCATAGTGACCTTGCGGGAGCATGGAATGGAATTAAGGCATGAAGATCAGTACAATCGATTCTATTGTCGATGTTGTCTTCTATAAAAAATACACTGCTCACTTTGTGTCTTCTAGAAAGCGTTTCCATATTGAGAATCTTACAGCGGATATCGTAAGATGGCATGCGAACGAATGAAAATGTCTGACGGAGAGCAAATTTTGTAAGATTCTTTTGAATTTTCTCGATTTGATTGATATCGTTTTGATAAATCGGATACAATATTATGTTAGTAAATTCTAGGAGGGATCTCACTAGAGAAATAAATAAGGTTCTGATTGAATATGGGTTTTTAAATTCTTTGAAGTTTCGTTTCAAAAAGCCTAGCTGAGAATTAGCTTTGGATATTACATAATCTCTGTGTGCGTTGAAGGTGAGTTTATTATCGAAATAAATGCCAAAGTCCTTATATGACGATCCTCTTTTAAATTTAAGATTGTCGTATAAATAATAAAAATTAATCGGTAAAATCTTGCGGGAAAATGATAAAATCTTACACTTGGAGATGTTTAATTTCATTCCATTAATATTACACCAATGAGTAACAATTTTAAATCATCTGCATATAATAAACTGTTGCAAAATTTTCAAGTTATAATATCATTAATGAATATATTGAATAAAAGGGGACCTAAATGACTTCCCTGCGGAACACCTGAATTAGCTTCAATAATTTTGGAGAGGTACTCTAACCTGACCAGTCGTCTAACCTGACTATAAGTTTTCTTTTTGACAGATAACAAGCAATCCACTTTAAAAAATTAGAATGAAATCCTAGCCTGTTCAATTTATATAAAAGGATTCTATGAGATAGACTGTCAAAAGCTTTCACAAAATCTGTATATAGAACATCAAATTGTGAGTCTTTTCAATTGCGTTTATACAGAAATTTGTGAAGATTGAAAGATTGGTACACGTAGATCTTTCAGAGATAAATTCGTGTTGCTATGCTGAAATATGATTTTTTACTAAATTGAAAAGTTGTTTGTTGACTATTGCATCGAGAATTTTTGGGTATAACTGAGAGTTTTGCAATAGACCGGACATTCTCGATCATCTTTTTAAGTCCTGATTTATAGATAGGAGTTCCGACGCTGTGCGACAAATAACTCAGAAGCTATTCGATATCGAAAACTTGTGTTGTATGGGAGATGCCAGTCCCCCTTTTCTTACGCCCATAAAATGTTATTAATAAAACTGCATGTATGAATTGAGGTCGAATACTGAATTCTGACGCTGTGTTACCCATAACTTTAAAGCTATTCGATTTGGCATGTTTGAGTTGTACTTGTTCAACGCCATAAAATGTTTTCAGTAAGACTGCATGTGTAAATTTGGGTCGATTACTGAATTTCGATAATGTGCGACCTATAACTTCAAAGCTATTCGATAGCACAAAATTTGGTTGTATGTTGGAAATCTACCGTTTCCAACTCCCATAAAATGTTATTAATGAAACTGCATGCATAAATTGATGTCGAATACGGAATTCCGATGCTGTGACCTGTAACTCCAAAACTATTAAGAAATGTGTAAATTGTGGTTGGATATCGAATTTACGGGGGCTGTGCGACCCATAACTCCAAAGCAATTTGATATCGCGAATTTTTTATATATTTGTGGGCGGTAAAAGGGGGTGTGGCAATTTTTTCTCAAACCATCTCGTACTCGAAACAAATCCACTGCCAAAATTTTAGCTCAATCGGACCAGTAATTTCGAAGTCTCTTTATCTTTTCTTAAAAGTAGGCGTAGCTATATTGGGACCACGGCCATTTTAAGTATAGTTACCGATAGTTATCATACGAACTTAATTACCAAATTTTAGTTTAATACGACAAACACTGTCTTAAATATAGCATTTATGTTGATTTGTGGGCGCTAAAAGGGGGTGTGGCAAATTTTAAATATGCCTATTATGTTGGCGTAAGTGCAAGCAATAAGTTGACAAAGTTTTATCGCAATCGGCAGCGCATAGCGAACGAACAAACAAACATTCATTTTTATATATTAGAAGATAATTTGAAAAATGCGCGTTTTTGTAATAAAATCATAATTTATAAACAGCGTACTTGTTTCTTACTTGTTTCTTTGGGCTATAGCTAGTTCATCTGATAGCTTATCGACAATATTGTATTTTGTAATTGTTAATTATCAGTTTACATAATGATTTTCATAATTAGCCCCAAAAATGCATGCTAATGCACCTTGAGTAATGTGGGGATGCCCCCTACATTACTACTCATGTGTTGATGGTTGATAGTTAGTTGGAGGGTGGATAGATGGTGTATTGTCGGTTAAATTTGTTTTTAATTTGCACAGCTCAAAATTGCCGTGAAATACGCTCTCACGGAGACTATTCTACAATTTTACCGTGCGACTAAATAACAAATTATCACTTCAATGCTAGGTTCTATTAGGCATCGAGGCAATGGCAAAGGGATGGGCTTGGACAGCTGTCCTAGTGGACCTGAAAAACACACGAACTGGTGGCGTCAGGTCTTGTATCTCCCTTGAATACTTCCCATAGTAATACCTATTCAGAGGCTTAGGACATCAACATTACGTCGATGCCCAAGAGAATTAAGAGGATGAAGTATTTTCATATCCTATCAAATAAATTGGACCGCGTTGAATTCTGCCCAGAAGCTCCAAATAAAAACTTGAAGCCCCGACCCAAATGTGTCAGTTTAGGAGATTATGGCTGGACCATTCAGGGACCAGGACAAAATCGGTCCAGCACATGCACTCCAACTCTCTTGCGATGCTTTGACAATGCGCAGTAAAACAGTTTTATAGAACAACCGAGCATTTGCAAGATATTTTAGTTTTTAATTAATTTGTTAATTGATGCAGAGGGCAATACGATTTATACAAAGAATGCTGCAATATTGCAGCCGTATGCGCACGCCAAACAAACCCAATTATATATTTAAAGATGTATATTTACGAGTAAAGTTTAAGGACACACACATTAAAGAAGTGAGCCATTCAAGGGTTTAGAGCGCTGCTCTTTAAATGTGCAATATAGAGGACAATCGAGTGTAACGTCACTGGCTGGTTCACCAATTTCTTTGTTGTCGTTGTTATACCTCCATTTATGGCAGCATACTGATTTGTTGCGAGAACAGCTAATTTTCTATTTTACTCTAGTCAGGTAGGTGCAAGTTCCTTCCCTCGCTCTGTTGTGACAATAAAGAAGCGTTAAGAAATGGACATGCACACAAACACGCAGCTATTTAAACGCAACAACTTGTTTTATCCAGTATTTTTCGAGTTAATTCTTAAGCTTAGTAGGTACTTCAAAAAGTTCAGACAAGTTCATTTCTCTGATGGTCAATTGTATTAAAGTTTATTTAAAGTTACAAGATTAAGTTGGATGGCAGTTGCTATTCTGGTGGCGTTAGTTCTAAGCCTTACCGCTTCAATTTGTTGCACGAAAATGCACACTAACGATAAGCATGGCTCAAAAGCAATACTTTTTCTAAACGAAATTTAAATGCTTCTTGTGTCTTGCTGGCCGTTGGTCCTCATTTTAGTGATACAAATTGAAGCTATTAAAACCATAAGAAAACCAGTTTTTAAACATAACTCAGGATTTTTCTCTTCAAATATAACAACGAAGGTAAAGTTACAAGTAAAAAATTCATTATCTGTCTATAGAGCAAGAACTTTAAATTGTTTCGCTAGTAGAAACAACAAGGTTTTCGAACCTTTTTCAAGCTACGTTACCTACTTTAATCGCACTTTTTAAAGGTGAAGCAGCGCTGCTAACGTAAACCTCCAGCCAACAGCTGTTAAAATGAGTACGTATGAAAGTTTTTGTGGTCTTCTTTTTGTTTACTCACCAAATCAACAGAAAGTCCACAAAGATCTGCCAACCAGGCGAAGCTGCGACTTCCATCGTAATTATTGGTATCTATAAATTTCGGCATTTCCAACATTGTTGCGCTTTCTTCCCTTTACTTCTAATAGATTTTGCAAACATAAAATTTAAGATTTTCTACAATATGGCATTAAGAACTTTGTTGATGTTGATGCGGTTCATTCACAAAAATGCACCTTAATGGTGGACACACTTTGAAGACCACTCCTGCTAGAGAACACCAATGGCTAGCGGCGACACTTTTGAGTATCAGATTCAACCACGGGGCAGCACTTGAAAGCAACTTCAAAGTTTTTTAAGGAGTAAAATATGGAAGAATTTTCTGCTGCTGTGCTGCTTCGTACTCTGCCACTCCACACACAATTTATAGCTTTTAATTTTTTTTTCGTTTTATTTTACTTTTATAATTTATTTTCACTTATTTTTTTAATTTTTAATTTTTATTTAGGTGACTTTAATTTTATTTACTTTTTTACAATTTAGAGAAATCTAAATTTCTTCAACTTGCTGCCCCGACTCCTTGATAAATAAGTGACACAAAAAAATTTGTATACTCTGTTTTGCGTTGTTGTTCTTATATTATTATTATTGTTGTGGTTGTGCAGTTGCTCAACAAGCGCTTCACTTATTTTCCAAATTCAAGCAAACCATCACGATTCCAAACAACACGACGATTCAAAATAAACGGAGTGACTAAACGAGCGAATTTCAGCAAGAATCTTTTGAAGCAGCGAACGATGTGAATACCTGCTCCAAGTTTTGTTGTGTGCTCAAATTGGCACTTTTGCAATATTTTGATTGCTGTTAATTTACTTCCAAAAGCATTTGCAAATAAACTAAATTTTATATCGAGTTGTTTTGGAGGGCACTAATTTAAAAAGGACTTAAATTTTATTTATGTGCAATTTTATTTTCTTTATTTAACAAAACTTTCCCGAAATTCTTTCAAAAATTCTGTATTTCTCTCCCACAAATTTAAACTTGTTTGAGCGAGATAGCAAAAGTGAAATGTCAAGAAATAACGAGTTGGTAAAATGTCATTTATAAAATGTGCTGCCACACTGTGTAAAAGGTGCTGCCAAACTTGATTTTCAAACACTCGTATAATTGTTTTTACACGGTACAAATCAGAAAGTAATAAGATTTAAGGCGAATTTACACATTTCACTCAAAACGATGATAGTGAACGTTGAACGATGACAGTGAATAAATTTTTAATTTACATTATTTAGGGCCGCTTTCTCAATGTCCGGTTAGTCAAGCTCTTAACCAGGAGTTAGCTAACCATATGATAGCTAAAAAAATAATGTTGATTTCACCAAGTGCTGGTAAGGCAATTGTCGGTTTTTTTGTAATTTTGTTATCTTGTCAGCGCTCCTTCGATTAGCAGCTAACCAGAACCACAACTTCTCGTTAACTTAATCAGCACTTAACTGACAGCTAAGTCTTAACCGAACATTGAGAAAGAGCTTTTTTGCTAACTGCTGGTTAAAGTTCTGATAAGTGATTAACCGGACATTGAGAAAGCGGCCCTTAAAGTGTAAATTTAAAATTTGATAGATGATTCGGTGTTCAATGTAAAATATATTCGTTGGTTGATAACTTTTATTGACGTTTAAAAGACTTAAATAAATAAAAGCCGTTCAGCAATTAAATAAAAAAATATATAAAGTTTCTGCTTAAAATTATGTTAACATCTTTCAATTGTGTTTCAGTACAAATGACACATCAGTTCGATTTGCTTTCATTTTCATCAAAAGTAGGAAGACCTTCTATTTCTTTCACTGTTCAATGTGGATGACAATCATCTTCATTTAAAGATGAAACTCAATTTACATTTTTCAAATCAGATGATTCATCCAAAGTGAACAATGATAGTGAATCGTGTAAATTCGCCTTTACTTTGTTTTATCTAATGCTATGTTCACATTGAGACTAAATGCGCATTTACAAAATCCACATTTACGAATGGTCCTTTACTCGTTGTAGGAGTAACAGGGACAAATATATATACATATATAGTAAATGCTTTAAATCCGAATTTAGCTCTCACTTTGAACATTGCATTACATACATATATGTATCACAGAGAGTATATCACAGAGGTCTCAGTTCAACTTCGAATGCTCTTCCACTCAAGTTTCATTGCACAAGCGTCCGAACAATAGAAGAAAAAAAATTATGTTAATTATGTGTGATCTATTCTTTGAATTTTTAAATTATTTAAATTGTGAGCTTATTAGATCAAGTAAGATTGTAAGAGTCATATGTCAATCCTGTATAGAGTCAATCACACAGCAGACTAGATAAAACTGTTTAGAAGGCTGCTACACCTCGATCTAGAGTAGTCTTGAGACTCAGACTCTTGAGTGATTAAGCTGTGACTAGAGGTGGCCAGCTCAGTACTGTGCTATAGCACTATGCTGACTCTCTGTAGTGTGCCATGTGTACTAGCACACTGCGTTTACTCACATAGTGGCAGAATAGCACGCAAAGAGCAGGGGCCGAATTACAGCATCCGTGATCGAGTAAAATTGTACCAGATTGATAGGCACTTGTCTCGTCTTGCCCTTCGTAATTTTGCTCGATCACGGATGCTGTAATTCGTCCCCTGAGCTTATGCCGTGGTTATGCTAGCCAAACATGTTCGGTGTTCATTTTTGTTAATTTGTTCTCTTCGCTGAAATGTTTGTTTGGTCATAGCATAACCATGATTGGTGGCACAGTTGCATTATATGTAATAGTATGTCAAAACACAAAAAAGCACAACCCTAATTTGCATTTTTGTACTTAAAATTAACGAATTAAAATATACGAACTGATATTACTTACTCTGAATTTTTATTATAATATCTTAAACAATATGGTTTGCATATATCTTACATGCTAGCTAGCTGTTTATATTAAGGGTTGCTTGAAGACACTGAACTGATAATGATTTACGGATATGCACCTGGAATGTCCGAACCCTTAATTGGGAAGGTGCCTCTATCCAACTGACTGATGTCTTGGAAAGATACAAAGCTGATATCACTGCTATCCAAGAAATGCGATGGAAGGGACAGGGTTGCATTCGGCATGCACCCTGTGATATCTACTACAGCGGCCATGCAGAGAAGCACGAGTTTGGATGCGGATTTGTAGTTGGCAAGAGACTACGGCCCCACGTCCTGCGATTCACACCTGTGAACGAACGACTTGCCATAATCCGCATCAAGGTTAGGTTTTTCAATATAAGCCTAATATGTGCGCACGCTCCGACAGAAGACAAGGACGATGAGATCAAGGAAATTTTCTACGAGCGCCTTAAAAATGCTTACGAGCGCGTGACGAACCGTCACGACGTAAAAATCGTTCTTGGTGACTTCAACGCTATGGTGGGCAAGGAAAATATTTTTGGTCCAACAGTCGGAAAGTTCAGCCTCCACGACAACACCTCCGATAACGGAATGAGGCTGATTGACTTCGCCGCAGCACGAAACATGGTCGTAAGTAGCACTAGATTCAAGCATCTCAATATTCATAAAGCCACCTGGATGTCCCCTGATCAAAAAACAAAAAATCAAATTGATCACGTTTTGATCGACGGAAGGCACTCTTCCAGTGTATTGGATGTACGCACGATCCGTGGTGCAAACATTGACTCGGATCACTATCTTGTTGCAGCCAAGATCCGTACACGTCTGTGCGCAGCTAAGAATACACGCAACCCTACACAGAGAAAGCTAGACGTCGACAAGCTGCAATCGAAACAGACAGCCGATGCTTTCGCCACTCGACTCTCACTCCTGCTTCAAAGCACTCCTCCAATCGATGATATATGCGCGCAGTGGACACACATTTCCAACTCCATGCGTGCGGCTGCTGAAGAGGTGATTGGCTACCAACGCCCTCGCCGAAACCAGTGGTACGACCAGGAGTGTCGCGACGCCACTGCAGAGAAAGACGCCGCCTACAAAGCCACCCTGCAGTCGGTTGTAACGCGCGCTGCTAAGGAGCGATACAAAGAAAAGAAGAGGGAAGAGAGACATATTTTCAGGCGGAAAAAAAGAGAGGCAGAAAAGCGCGAGCAGGAGAAGATTGAGATGTATGGTGACAGGTATGAGGCCCGAAAATTTTTCGAAAAAATAAGACGCCTTGCCGATGGTTTTAAAACCGGGGCCTCTTCCTGCAAGGATGACAACGGGAATCTAGTGACAGATGTCCAGAGTACACTGACGTTATGGAGGGAACACTTCTCTAAGCTTCTAAATGGCGACGCTGACAACAATCCCGCCAATAGAGATGATATTCCGGAAACCCCAATTGCGGATGACAGCGTCGAGGTTCCGCTGCCCGACTATGATGAAGTTCTGACAGCTATAGCTCGGCTTAAAAATAACAAAGCCGCGGGAGCTGATGGCTTACCTGCTGAGCTGTTTAAGAACGGAGGCGAAGCTCTACTTAAATGCATTCACGAGCTTCTATGCAGAATATGGTCGGAAGAATGCATTCCGAACGATTGGAATCTCAGTGTGCTCTGCCCAATCCACAAGAAAGGCGATCCCACTATCTGTGCCAATTACCGTGGGATAAGCCTTCTTAATATCGCATATAAGGTCCTGTCGAGCGTTTTATGTGAAAGATTGAAGCCCATTGTAAACGAACTGATCGGACCTTATCAGTGTGGCTTCAGACCTGGAAAGTCCACCATCGACCAGATTTTCACGCTACGACAAATCTTGGAGAAGACTCAAGAAAAACAAGTCGACACCCACCATCTTTTTGTCGACTACAAAGCCGCCTTCGACAGCCCAATAAGGAAGCACCTGTACTCCACCATGTCTGAATTTGGTATTCCTGCAAAACTAATACGACTTTGCAGGATGACACTGAGCAACACCAGCAGCGCAGTTAAAATCGGGAAGGACCTCTCCCCACCATTTATTACCAAACGAGGTTTCAGACAAGGTGATTCCTTATCGTGCGACTTTTTCAACCTAATGATGGAAAAGATCATCCGAGCTGCTGATCTGAGACGTAGTGGCACAATATTCTACAAGAGTGTTATGCTGCTTGCGTATGCTGATGACATAGATATCATTGGCCATAATAAGCACGAAGTCAGTGCAGCATTTTCCAGATTAGAAAGAGAGTCAAGTCGAATGGGTCTGTCAGTGAATGCAGATAAGACGAAATACTTAGTGTCAACAAACAAACAGTCCCAGCGTCTTGGAACCCACGTTACCGTTGACAATACCTCCTTCGAGGTTGTGAAGAACTTCGTTTATCTGGGATCCAGCATTAATTCAACCAACGACATCAGCATTGAGATCAAACGAAGAATAACTCTTGCCAACAGGTGTTACTTTGGGCTCAGTAGGCAATTGAGAAGCAGAGCCCTCTCTCGACGAACGAAAATCACGCTCTATAAATCGCTCATCATGCCCGTCCTACTTTACGCATCACAAACCTGGACGCTGAGCAGTTTAGATGAAAAGACTTTAGGAGCATTCGAGAGAAAGATTCTTCGTAAGATCTACGGACCAATCTGCGTCAATGGCGAGTACCGAATACGGTGGAATGATGAACTGTATGAGCTGTACGCTGACATCGACATAGTCAAGCGCATTAAAATCGAGCGGCTTCACTGGCTTGGTCATATTCAGCGCATGAAAGACGATGCTCCAGTGAAGAAAACATTCGATTCGGTACCCAGCGGCGGTCAACGCAGAAGAGGACGACCGCATCTTCGTTGGAAAGACCAAGTAGAGGACAACCTGACGAAGCTTGGAATTTCCAACTGGCGCCAGCAAGCGAAAGACAGAAATGGCTGGCGCAAATTCTTAGATGAGGCCAAGACCGACATACGGTTGTAGCGCCAACTAAGTAAGTAAGTAAAGCTTGAAGACACAGTCAACTTCACTTTTTAATACTTTTACCTACTTTTTTGATGCTATTATACAAAATGACTACAGCCAACACTGGAAAGTTCGGCATGTTTGGCGTTTCAATCAGCAATCAAAATGTTCGGTCCGAGAGCGAGAAAATGAATATGAGAAAAAGTTCATTTGTTCATTTTATACGTGAAACAATAACAACAAAAAATGTTCGGCAATCATGTTTGGCTAGCATAACCACGGCATTAGGCGCACTCATGGTATAATTATTTGACAAGGTAGCCGTGACAGTTTTTTGGCGATTGGTAGTTGTCAAAAACAGCTAAAGAATGTTTTAGTTTGCTGCTGTTGACTAGCTATGTACTTATTTTTAACTTACCTTTGATTCATTAAATTTATTCGCGAAGTTGATTGAAATGTTTTTAGTTTGTTGCGGTTGACTAGCTATGCTTTATTCGTCGCTTATTTTTCACTTTTCTTTGATTAATTGCATAAACAGCTAATTTTGACAACTTCCCATCGCCGCTCGTGAGAAAAAAGCCAGTCTGCGCTACTACCTTGTCAGTAATTGTGCCATGGACGCACTTTTGCGCGTAAAGTGGCTTTTGTGTGCGGTATTGGGATGTATAGCATAGTGCTGTGCTAAGCTTCTTCACTGACACTCATAGGGTATCGCTACTGTGCACTGCATTACTTACATATTGTTAAGTTTTTGCTCAGTAAAGTTGTTTTTTGTTTTATTTTGGTTCACTTAATAATTCACTTAATAGCAATAATTGACAATATGCTATTTGTGAATATTGTAAACAAATGAATAGAGAGGGTGTTAGCACTCCATTTGTCATCGACACTTTTATTAGTGCTTTGTTAGAATTGTGGCTCAATTGTGCTAGCACAGTGTGCTGACACTCAAGGGTACACATGTGCTAGTGAATTAGCACACTAAAAATTATTATTTATTTAATTCTTATACTATTACCTACCTCTATCTGTAACCAACCTACTGTTTAAGTCTCTTATGATTTGACACTTGTTTGAACAAATTCGTAAGAATTTAAGTGTTTTCATTTAATCATTTGACATAAAAGCAGTATTTATTTTTTCGATATTCATTGGAGTTCGAAGAGTCTGCCGAAGTACGCCATTGTTGCGTGCGATCAAAATAAAGCAAAGTGTTTCAAGCACTTTGTTTGAAACAAGAGGCTTGATAATTATTTCCAAAGTAATTTTAAATTTAACATAAATAAGGTTCTGCACTAATTGGAGTAACTAGTAAACACATATGGCGTTAAAACGCCAAAATCAAACATACCTAGATTTTATTTTAATATATTGAATAGATTTTCAACTGATTAAAATTATAATGAAATTAATTTTGGCATTTTTGCAATATACGCGGTATTATAAAAAATTTTTGTATAAATTTTTAAAAATTAAAAATTTTCCGATCAACATTTTAGAAATATTTTTTCAACTGTACGAAATCATTCCAGCATCACTTTGATATTGAATATATCAATTCATAGTTTTATTCAGTGGTGCCAATTACACGGAAATTACGGATTTTCTACGGATATATAAGCCTTGCACAGATAAACAGCCAACAGTGGCAAAATGAGGTAAATCTACGGATTTTGAAGAATATCACTCAGAATTTTCGTAAATTTCGCTTTTTTTTCACCAAATTTTATGTCAAAAATTTTGTTTAGCCCAAGTTTAGCCCATTGGCTAACTTGCTGAAGATCCTCATTTAGTCTACAAACCAGATCTTAAATGAGATCAACTTATCTTGATAAATGCAGCTGTAGTTGGTATATCATCAGCATAAGAATGCAGCAATGAATGTTTGCAAGCTGAGAAAATATCGTTTATAAGCGTGGAAAACAGGAGCGGTCCTAGAACCGATCCTTGAGGAACTCCATTGCAGACAGGTTTACAGGACGAGAATCTGTCATCAATTTTAACTCTATGTACTCTATTTGATAGGTAAATATAAAGGAGACGTACATCACTGTCACAGAAACCTAACATATATTTAAGTTTGTGACAAAGTAGGTACACAGATTGGCATATATTTATATCTAAGGTACAGAATATTAAGTCGTGGTCGGACAAAAACAGATTTGGTCGAACAATAAAACAGATGACATGTCAGACACGATAAAATAATCTAGAAGACTAGGGTTATCATCAGACGAAAAATGAGTGGGCATAGTATGTTAACAACTGACAGATCGACGGATAAAATATGTTCTCGCAAAGTTTTAATAATTTTATTATTACACAACAGATTCATGTGAAAGTCACCGCATAGGCTAGAATAGAAAATATCAGACCAGGGATAAATCATGTGAAACTTTTGTGTAGGATGTTCTTAATGTCGCAGAAGCTGTAAAAACATGTGATATTAAATCTGAAGCAAGTTTTATGCCTTGACCTCAGTCAAATCAAGTTACTAAGCGTTCCTCACCAAAAATTTTTTCTACCACCACCAACTAAAAATTTTATTCGTAAATTAATGTGTTGTGAAGTTCATTTGATTATAAATAAGGAAGGAAAGGTTATTGCGTCGGAACATGACCCGGCCAGGATTCGAATCGTGGCCGCTAATCCTAATTTACTTAAATCAATGGCCCAAAATCATAGTCAAAATAAAAGTCGACTCTAAATTTAGTGCAAGCTTTTTGACAACATATTATATTAAAAAACTGTAAAAAGTGCTTACACTAAATTTAGAGTCGACTTTTATTTTGACTATGGTTATGGGCCAATAATTTTAAACTATTTCTTAAAATGCTTACAGTAAGTTTTTGTTTCTAAAATTCACATTTTGTAACTATTTCTTGAACCCAGAATAAATTCCTTGATTCAAGTTGGAACAATAATATTTTTATATATCAGGGAAATTGTTTCGATAAGAGTTAGAATATATATAATTTTGAAAGCATGATGTAATAAAAACCTTCATAACTGCTATATCAAAAATAATAGGTATAGATTTAAATTAATTTGGTCTTAGACTCATAAAATAAAACTAAAAAAAAATATATAAAAGAAATGAAAAAAATAAAAAAGTAAATGTTGTTCTTACATCAAGCAAATTTTCTTCAGAAAACTATTAATTTTAATAAGCAAACTTTTTCAGTTTTTCATAATTGAATAGAACTACGAAAAAATATGATGTAATTAAGACATTTTTGAGGTAAAAATTTTCGAGAAAAGAACACTATTAAGTTTAAAGATTCAAAACTATTTATGAGAAAGAACTAAAAAAAATTTACGAAAGTGCAGACTCAAAAAGTGCAAAGAAATTGCAGATTTTATCCGAGAAGAAAACGCCATTGTCTTATTAATAAACTATTTTTTATTGATTTTTTTATATATATACTCTGACTTTGATTAAATAGGATTAAATCTAATAAAATCTATTAAAATTCTATCCCGAACATATTTTCTTTACAAATGTTTTCTTTCCCTATTATGAATTAATGATTTTTTTATATGATCTTTGTTATAAGCGCAAACAATATAATACGATTATATATTGGATATTAAGTTTTTGTTTTTCAATTTATATTTTACACAATTCTAACTACGATTTCTAAGTGCCTCTATGATATCAGCAATGCTTCTCATTAAAACTAGATGCATTTGAGAAGTTGTCGTTTTTGTTATTTTTTGATTTTTCACGCTTAGATTCTTTTTTTTGCTCCTTCGCCAAACGCTTTGTTTCTTTTTCTTGTTCCTGCTTTAATCTGTTTGCTAATTTTTCTTGCACTTTTTCAACTTCTTTGATTACTTGGATTCTTTGGATTCCTTGGATTCTTTAGATTCCTCAGACTCTTTGGATTCCTTCGACTCTTCAGATTCCTTCGACTCTTTAGATTCTTTCGACTCTTTAGATTCTTTCGACTCTTTAGATTCCTTAGATTCTTTGGATTCCTTGGATTCTGTAGATTCCTTGGATACTTTAGATTCCTTCGACTCTTCAGATTCCTTCGACTCTTCAGATTCCTTAGACTCTTTAGATTCTTTCGACTCTTCAGATGCCTTAGATTCTTTGGATTCCTTGGATTCTTTAGACTCCTTCGACTCTTCAGATTCCTTAGATTCTTTGGATTCCTCAGATTCTTTGGATTCCTTGGATTCCTTGGATACCTCAGATTCTTTAGATTTCTTTGATTTATCAGGTTCCTCGAGTTCCTTAGAACTCACTGAAGGTTTTGTTTCTTTATTAGTTGTAGATTCTGGCTCAGTTGTGTCTCTTAGTGTCTTTTCTGTTGTTACCGCAGGTTCATCTGTTAGTATCCCATCAGTTGTGGAATTCTCCGGTATTCCTGTTGTTCCATTACCTGCACCAGTTATTGTTGTCTCCCCGATTGTAACTGCAGGTTGCTCAGATGCGACGTCATAGATTTTAGTTTCGTTGTCGGTTTCTGATTCGGTGTGTTTTCCAATGCTCGATATAGATGATCTAACTGTGAGAGGGACCCACTGGTCCAAAGAAATAACAGCTGCTGATGTCTTCTGCAGCACCAAAAAGAGGCTGTATATTACTATAAACGATACTTTGAACTCCATATTAGTGGTTTTGACTTCTATTATATCCCAAATCGTTTAAATAATGCAATGCTTATTTTTGTTCTTTTTGGTTAAATTTTTTAACTTGTGTGCTACTTTGTGCACTTTTCGGCATTGGACTCGACTGTGCTGTTACCAAAAATCACTTTACATTTTATACTTGTCAAGATAAGTAATGGCTCATGTTTACTTACTTTTTAATTTTATTTTGGTCTTTCTTCTTTGAGAATCTTCGGCTTAGTTTTAAGTACCCATTTAAAGTATTGCTCCATAAAAATCTTTTAGTTATAATATTAAAATTTTTATTGGTATTTAAATTTTATCTTTAATAATATTTGTGCGATTATCACTTTAAGCATCCTTATCTAAAATACTCTTGGTTTGCATACTGTGTGCAGATATATATTATAAGTATTTTATTTTGGATAAACAGTGCATTTTTAAGAGCTAGAATAAACACTGCTTAAAAAGAATAAAATAAAATCATTAAGATTTATAATAAATTGTGACCTCTCAAGTTTTATAAGGTTATCATTTAGAGTTTTAGGTCAAGTACTTTATGAAAGAAGGCAACAACAATAATAATTCTGTATAACGTCATTATACTGCAGTTTAGACAGTCTGTTTCGGAAATAGCTAAATTTCCTCTGCAGTAGTCTTGAGTGATCCAGCTGTGATTAATCCACTGTTTTACGTTTCCTATGATTTGACACAAGTTTGAATAAAGTTATTTGAATGATATGACGCTGAAAAGCAAATGGATCTTATTTTTTTTTTTTGGTCAAGCCTTGAATTTTATTAGAGTCATGTGAGTACATAAGTTGCTCTTATCTCATTTCACGATCCCCTCTTGGTAAATCACTTGTTTTGATGATAATTACCAGGCAGCATGACTTTAAGCTTAGAGCTATAAAACTTTACAACCACCTCTTGGTTAATCGCTGTTTAGGCTGATACCGCCAGGTTGCGTGTACGTTTTTAAGCTTTGCTTGGAGCTAAGACTATATTAATTATGTGTGTACTTTTTTACAATATAAAATTCCAAAATTTTTTCGAACTAAGCTCACAAATATTTTTTAAATTTATTGAAGTCAATTCAAATGAGAAATGTATAATTTTGAATTTTTTATGATTTTTTTGTGTTCGGAATACCAGAAAGTGAACACAGCTATAACTTTGGTGTTTGAATTTTGGTTTTTTGCAGAAAATGGAATAAGATTGTGCTTAAACTATCCCCGAAAATTTTTTTTTAAAATACTCAAAGTCTAATTAGTTAATAGTTAATAATTTTATTAAGGATGCAAAAAAAATCCGTAACGATCAGATTATACAACGTAATCGTACACTGGTGAGCACATAATTAAACGCAACCATATTTTTCATCATTTTGAAATTTAGAGAACTATAAACATATAGACAAAAATAAGCTAAGAAAGAGCATGAAAATCAACAATTTTGAAAACAACAACAAATACATAGTCAACAATCGTTGATTTTCATGCTCTTTCTCAGATTATTTTTGTTTACTTGTTTTTGATTCTCTAAGTTTTCAAATGTAGAAAAATGTGGTTGCGTTTAATTATTTGCTTACCAGTGTATTACTTTTTGCATCTCTATTAGTTACAGTTTAAGAAAATATATCATCAACATTTCACTAAAGTTTTTTCCAATTTGGATTTTTGCGATTTATTTTATGCAACAAGAAAAAAATTAGATTTTTTTTGGAAAGTAAAAAATCACAACTCTGGTATTTTTTGTTCAATTTTCATGTTATTTTTATAGCTCATTTAAAAGAAAAATAAATTGAAAAAAGCATTGAATACCACTTTTTTGAGAATTTCTTATTTAAAAAAAATTATGAGGATTTTTTTTTGGAAAAAGGTCGTTTTCCCCCATACATGTACAATCACCATTTTGAATCGCCGTGCGCCAGCATTTATCATTAAATTACTAAAATAAAGCTTTTTAAAATGAGTTATCTGTTCATTTTGTAATATAAAAATTAAAACTGATTTCATATGTATATTATAAAATTAATATGTAGCTAAAAATATCAAACGAATAGTGATTATACAAAAAAAATTTGTTTTTCAGTAATTTTTATTCAGAAGATGACATGATTTAAAATAGTTTTGAAAGATATAAATGAAAAAAACCATATTTTTTCTCTATTACTGCATAAAATGAAATTCTACGTGTATACTTACGATATCATCGAAACTGTCTTTTTTTATCGCATTTATTTAACTCTTTAAAGACGAGATTATTTGTTCACACATGGTTTAATTTTGACCTTATATTGATTTGGAAAATTTTTTATGTGATATCGTTAGTTTTGCGACATTCGAGGTAGCGTGTTCTTTACTCGTTTTATACTACTGCTTAGTATAAGCTAGGTGTTATCGTATATTTAGACCTTCTGAACAAACAAATTTTCTTTCTTATTCATAGTCATATCAACAATAAGATATCTGTGACAACAATAAGATAAGACAACATTTCTAATGAAAATTAATTAAAATACATATTTATAAAATAACTACGAGTTCTGTAGTAGTTTTGGCACAGCTACGATTTTCGAGATCTATTCAAAAAACATCTATTTCTTTGACATTATCCAATGGATCTAAAAATTCAAGTGTCATTTGAAAGGTAACTGAATAACCTTTTTTCAATGATATGCAATACTTTGCATTATAATCATTGCAAGATTATTTTAAATTTTGTAAGCAAATTTACATCATATTAGAATTTTTTAATTAAAATATCCGTTACTTATTACTAAATTTTCGTTATTAAGGTACTAAAAATATATTGTATAGTTAAAGCTTAAACATTTGTTTGTATTTGATATATCTTATGCAGAATAAAAAATGTCTTTATAAGAAAGCTAATCTACTAAGGTAAATATGCTCGAAATAACAACTTTCCGTAGAAGAGAAAAAAAAACACTATAAAAAAATCAAATAAATCATATTTATTATATACCAAATAAAAAATACATTTTCAAGCTTATATACTTTTTTATAATCCAAAGTAGTAACGGTTATTTTTGAGAAAATAACGGTTTTATGCAAGTAAATATTTTACTTTAATATAAAAACACTTTAAATAAAAATACAAAATATGAAATATTCAATTGATTTGATTCATTTAAAGTTAATTTAAAAGACTTATATATTATATTTTGAAAAATACCTTAACCATCAATATCGGTTATACACTAACCAAAATATACACTAAAAATATATCCAGTTTTCTTAAAAGATACTTATTAGAAAAAACATTCCGATAATTTGAAAAAAAACCGATAAATCGATTTTTCCTTTAGCCATTCTTTTTTTTATTAAAAGTACTTCACGAAGCCACTTTCAAATAGCGGTGACCCAGAAAGAAAAATAACTAAAAACTCGAAATAACCACTTTTCGTACAAGGGAAAATTATTTCATCACAAAAAAACACTAAAAAAACCCAATAAACCATATATATTATAATTAATTTTGTTTCCATAATCCATAGTAATAACGGTCGTTTTTGAGAAAATTGTGGTCAAATAGCTATAACACATGAAATACTCAACTGATTTTATTTATTTAAATTTAATGGGAATGCCGTGTGAGGTAAACCGACACCAGTCAAAATAACTGCTCTTAAAAATGGTAGGTGGGGCTTATAATGTTGTTCATTTAATGATCACTCAAATGGCATGACAATCGTTTAAAAAAAAAATAAGGTGAAGTAGGAATTTAAAATTAAAATTGTAAAACCAGTCATTTTCACTGGTGTGGTAAATGTAGTGTTAAATATTACTTTTACCATCAATATTATTGGTTATACACTGAAAAAAGTTCGATAACTTAAAAACAAATCGATAAATCGATTTTTCCTTAAATCGACCCACAGTGCGCTTTTTTGATTTTAGGGTGACATGAGATAACTTTTTTTTAGAATTTCATAAAAAAAGTGTTTCAACAGGAATTTATTCAACATTATGAAAATGATAATAAGAACTTTATATTAGCTGCGTTCCAGTCGCCTCAAAATAATCCAGATTATTTTTTATTACATGCAAAACAAAAACAAAAATAATAATCCTATAACAAATAGGATTATTTTTGCTATGCATATAAAATTGTGATATAGCCTTTAAAAAACTTTTAACACAGGTGCCGCACCTGTGTATTTTTATGAGCTGTCATTTAATTTTTTTAATTAATTGTTTGCATGATACAATCACTATTAGGTAGCCTTGACAGCTACCTATTTTCTCACGAGCTGCAACCATCTGCAAAGAAAACTAATTAAACAGCGTTTGTCACACACATTGGCCGCACTCAGCGGAGCCAACAATTGTACCTAAAATCATAAAACAATTGCATAAAATTAAAAATTAAATTAAATAATTCACAATTTTTCTAACGCTTAGGGTAAAATATATTCAGAGAAAAACATCGTACCTGCAATTTGAATCGGCGATTTGTGCTGTGCAGTACGAAAAGGAGTGAACAAATAATATATATAAAATTTGTGCAGGAAGTGGATAAATATTCTTATTTATTCCTTATTTCTTTTCTATATCTATTTAAAAAAGCTTCAATTAAATATGTATTTGTGTTATGAATTTTTCAATATTGCGTTGCAACGTGACTTGCTCATCTGAAAGCGTAGGTTGCAAATCAGTTTCGAAGTGATTTACCACTTTTTAGCTGTTGCATTGTAATTGCATTTCTTTTCAATTGCTCAATGTGAAAAAGGCCTTTAAACCAATTACACTTTATCGATTGGAGTTTAAAAATTACCGATCTTTAGACATCAATTTTAATTTTCGCATCTCTAGTTCAAAATGTAAACAAGTTTGACAATTTTGCGCATGTGTACAGCGTGCGTGAACTCATCAATTCATCCCATGATTAATTCATCCATTGTGCCATGTTGTTGTTGTTCTTGTTGGCAAATGACTTCGAAACGAACTTTCGAAATTCGTACTTGCACGAAATTTGATGGAGCACAACAACGACTAACTTTGTTTATGATGCAAACCACGGCTTAAACCTCCAAGTATAAGTTGGCTCAGTTATTGTTGTTGTGTTGCTGTGCGTTGTCTTGCCTGTCTTGAGAAATTCGAAGCATAAAAGCAAGAAGAAGCAAACAAAAATAATGGGGGTTCGAAAATTTGATGTGAATTATGGCTATGAAGAAATGACGGGCTCCAACGTTTCACTAAAGACGAGCTCTACGCCAGGTAGTCCAGGGCTAGGCACAGCTGGACTGAGTGGCGGTGGTGGTGGTGAATTTGAACTGGCCTCTGTGGCTTCAGTGACGGTGGTGCCTGATGATACGTTTACGGTGCAGCAAGCTGTTAATGCATTGGGATTCGGTTGGTTTCATATAAAACTTTCTCTTTTGGTGGGTCTCTGCTGGATGGCTGACTCGATGGAGATGACCATCTTAAGTATATTAGGCGTTTCACTGCAGTGTGAATGGAATATAAGCAAGTATCAACAGGCGCTAACGACGAGTGTTGTCTTTTTGGGCATGATGCTAAGCTCCACCTTTTGGACGCAGCTCAGTGATCGGTATGGGCGTAAGCCAGCGCTAACGTTGTGCGGTGTATTGCTGGTACTCTACAGTCTGCTGAGTGCGGTCGCACCCAGTTTTGGTTGGTTGTTGCTGCTCCGTGCCCTCGTTGGTTTCGCGATCGGCTGTGTGCCCCAGTCGGTGACATTATATGCTGAATTCTTACCCACCAAGCAGCGCGCCAAGTGTGTAGTGCTCATGGACTGTTTTTGGGCATTGGGAGCATGCTTTGAAGTGGCGCTAGCCTTGGCTGTTTCTCCAAATCTAGGGTGGCGTTGGTTGCTGGGATTGTCGGCGGCACCGCTCTTCATATTTGCAATCTTGGCGCCCTGGTTGCCAGAGTCTGCGCGGTATCAGGTGTCTGTAGGCAATACAGAGAGTGCTTATCGCACCTTGGAGCAGATTGCACGAGAGAACAAGCAGCCTATGTTGCTGGGGCGTCTTGTCATTGATGGTGCACCTACAGCTAAAGGATCTGTGCGTTCGCTGTTAAGTCACAGTCTGAGACGCACAACGTTGCTATTGTGGTTCATTTGGATGGCGTGCGCATTTTGCTATTACGGATTGGTACTTATGTCCACCGAATTGCTGGCTTATAAAAGCGCAACAAATGATTCCTTCATCGTAGACAGCGAACAGTTTCAGTCGCTGGAAACAACGGATTTCATGGATCTACTTTGGACAACATTGGCTGAATTTCCCGGCATTTTTGCAACAATAGCCATCATAGAGCGCTTCGGACGCAAGCGCACAATGGCTCTACAGTTTTTGCTCTATTCAGGCTGCATGTTCCTCTTGTTGTCGGTGAAGAGTCGCGTCTACTTGACGCTAATGCTGTTTATTGGTCGCGGTGTTATTGCCGGTCTCTTCCAGGCGGCATACATCTACACGCCGGAAGTGTATCCGAGTGCATTGCGTTCAGTGGGCGTGGGCGGATGCTCTGCATTAGCACGCCTCGGTGCTATGTGTACACCTTATGTGGCACAAGTTTTGCTACAAACATCAGCAGGCTCGGCAATAGCAATTTACAGTGTGTGCGGAGTTTTAGCTGCGGTTGCATGCTTGCTGCTGCCCTACCAGAACGCCTCTTGAAGGATTAATATTTTTGGTAATGGAAGAATCATCATGATTTAATTTTAAAACAAACGTTTTAATACGAGCTTACAAGAGTTTATTTAATTTAAATAGTAAATGAGGAAAAACACATCTACATAAATCCTCTTTTTTTTTGCAGAGGAAACAAAAGGTGCAGCAAGAAATACTTTAAGGCTGGGGCCAAATTACGCGGTTTTGATGCGATCGCAGCACCGCTGTCACGTTATTTTTTCGCAAATGCGGCTGAAAAATTATGAATTTTGCATGTATTGAAATCATCAAATACATTTAATAAATAAATGTATTAAAATACATGGAAAATGCATTATTTTTCAGCCGCATTTACGAAAAAACAGCGTGAGAGCGGTGCCGATCGCAGCAACACCGCGTAATTTGGCCCCAGCCTAAGAATTAAATTATTTAGAAGTTGTCACAACAGATCAAATTATTTATTTATTTATTTATTTATTTATTTCATGTGTATAATCGAAGCCAATTAAGGCCAATATGATTACAAGTAAATAATTGTACAAGTAAGTCTAAGTTTATATTTTACATTAAAGATGTTTATAAATTTCTATTATAGTTTAAAGTTCAATATGATATAGTATATTTATTTTTCAATTTCAATACAAATAATAAATTGTGGAAACCCTAAATCTAAAATCCCTAATTATTTAATTTTTCACAAGACAACCCCTATATCAGACGAAATAAGACCTGCTGTTACGATTAAGCCAATTCACTAACGTGTTGCAAATATTTACGTTTGAAAGTATTTAATGAGTCTGAAAATTGCTTAAAGCTACTAGGTAAAAGGTTCCATACACGTGCAACCTTGATAAGAAATTATATTCTCCTTATACTTAAGTCTAAAGAACAAAAGCGTTTCTGTAACGAAATATGATTTCGTACATTGGCGTCGGAAGCGGGGGGGAAAGGTGGGCAGTTGCCCCCCCACTTTTTTAGCTAGATTAACAATTTAACAGGAAAAGTTATTCAAAATATCAGTTTTTTTACAACGATAATATTTTTGTATTATATATTTTCCTCTTCTTTCTCTCTTCTTCATGTTTCATGTGAAGAAATTTTGGTGAACTTTTTTTGCACCACCATTTGTACTGCCCCCCCATTTGTACTGCCCCCCCCAGATGAAATTCGCTTCCGACGCGATTGATTTCGTAAGAAATTTTTATTAATAAAACGATACCGTCCTGGAGCTCAATTTACGTCCCGTGATTGATAAAAATAAATTCGTATTTTCACGTTCAATCGTAAATACAGTGTTTATATTTAAACTGTAAAGACTTTTTAATTTTATCACGCCACGTAACAAAAATTTGACACCTAAAATGTTAAAATACTTGCACAAATATATTTTACATTTTTATATATTACAGCTAGATATAGCTGCATTATCGGGCCTTAAACTATTTTTGTTGTTTATTTTTTAAGTTTTTAAAGAGGTACCTTAAAAATAAGACCACCTTAACACATACATTTTTGGGTAAGTTTTTTTTACATTCTTTTGAATTAAAATGAAATTTAAAGAAAAGTAAATATAAATTTAAAAGAAGTAAATAAAAAATACACCTTGTCACAATTTATCCTTGGTACATCAGTGACTAGAAAAACTGCTCAGCTTGCATTTTGAGCTTGAAATAAACTACTTTTGGGTTTTTTCAACACTTGTTTGCATTCAAAAATTTATTTAAATACTCCGTGTTAAGTGTAATACGTCAATTCCAAGTTTTTCCTGACGATGAATTGCAGTGTCAATTCAAAATTTTGAAAATAAAAATCAACAAAAAAATTCTATATAAAATAATTCTTTGTTTTATATTTTGAAGACGTAGAGCCAGACAAAAAAAGAACAAATAGGCCCCCAGACAAAAATTATTAGGTGTATTGTGGCTTTATTTTGATTTTTAAAGGGCAACATAAAATTTTATATATTTTTGGAGCTCTGAGAAATAAGGCCCCTCACAAAAATCCCTAATCATTTCTATATAAAAATAATTATGGTGTTTTTTCCGTATTGGGACTTTATTTAATTTTTTAAAGTAGGTCTTTATTTCATAATGAATTAAGGTCCCAACATATTAAAGCAAAACAAATACCGACAATGTTTTTGGGGTGATATTTGATTTAATTCTAAACGATTTTTGGGGCCTTATTTTACTAATTTTTTGGTCTTATTTTATTGTGCTATTTTATGCACAATATCCCTGTTTATGACGTGTAACTGTGATGCAATTAAACCAAAACAATATATATAATTTGTGTAAAAATAATGAATAGCCAAAAAAAAAATTATTGCATATTATACACTTTAATTTGTGTATATGAAACTCCCAAAAAGAATGTAAAAATTTGTCTAAAAAGTGTGAATACCTCAAAAGCAGTTTAAAAACTTTATAGTGTTTTTAATACTCTTAGGACCGTTTTCTCAATGTCCGGTTAGTCAAGCTCGTAACCGAGAGTTTGCTAACCGTACGATAACTAAAAAAACAGTTTCATTTTCACCAAGTGTCGGTTAAGTAACTGTCGGTTAAGTATATAGTTGTGAATTTTTCAATTGTGAATACGCTAAACTGAATATCATTGATGTGAAAGTTGTAAATATCTAACAAGGATTAATTAATAAATAATTTAAAAACGCAACAGAGTGCCGAACTTAAGTGCATATGAAGAAAGTGCAGTACTCTTCCACGTAATCCCGCCTATGCGCATATGTCTTTTTTCTTTTTTGGATCAAATCAAGTTAGAAAAAACGAAATCATCGAAATTCTATCTATATTTAATAATGAAATATATAATTATTTATTACACTACACAGCTGTTCTTCCGATTAGCAACTAACCGGAACCTCAACTTGCCGTTAACTTAACCGGCACTTAAGACCTAACCGAACATTGAGAAAATGCTTTTTTGCTAACCGCCGGTTAAAGTGCTTAACCGGACATTGAGAAAACGGCCCTAAGGGCCTAAGACGATTTCACAAACATTTTATAGAGTTATTCATACTAAAAAAACCATTTCAGGGTAAAAAATAACCCAAAATTTGTAATACCTTCGGAAACTGAAAAATATGTATTGTTCTCAATACACAAAAATTGTAAAAATACACAAAAATTTTATACTTTTGCTCAAAATGCCGGCGGTATGAAAAACTAAATTGTATTTGGTTCAAGAAACAGCTAAAATATAATTAAAACTATTGTGTCTAAATAGCTCATAATTACAATCATGTAAAAATTCAAAGGATAGATTTCAATTAATTATAATAACTAAAACTATTTAAACATTCTATCGGAAAACTTAGTGAAACTTTATTAAAACAAAATAAAACTTTTTAACTAGTTTTTTACAAGGTACAATATATTGAATTTTTTTTCAAAGTCAAACGTTTTTGAAATAAAATCCTTTTACAATATAAATGCTATTTTCTTCAATAAATGCTATTTTCTTCTTTGTCATTTTTTGCGCATTGAAGATAACATTTTCATTAAGTAAAAATTTGTCAAACTTTCTGATTTAGAAATTAACTTTTATAATATTCTGAAATAAATTGAATACATTTTGCAAAACAATTAAAATTTTCTTACTACAATGATGCCAATAACATTTTTTCATACCAAAGAAATAATTTTTCAGAATAAGCGAAACTTTTTGGAATTAAAAAGGATTTGTTGATTTATTAAATCAATTAAAATTGTTGATTTTTTAGCATATATTTTTAATTATCAAATTAAATAAAAAATATTACATTGCACTTCACTGCGAATCAATTAAATGGGTGCTGAAAATTTAGATTTGGTTTTAGAGTAAAAATACATACATATTTTTTATTAAAATTTTATTTTTTATTCACATGAACTACTACTTTATTTTATCATAATATTATTTAACTCATTATTTTTTTGTGAGAGCAAACTAAACTGCAGTTTTTGCACTCTTTTATCTCACATAATTAGATTGTACAATCAACATCACAAAAATGCCTACATTATAGGCTTATTTATATGTATATTTATAAATATAGATAAACTGTATGATAAATTGTATTTAAAATAAAGTGTACTTTTTTAAATAAATATATACCTACATAATATATTTTGATTCTTATTATTTGAAAAATAATTGTACTACATAGAAAAAAAACTATAGAAAACTTTTTTGCTTAAAGCTTCTTCAGTACGTTAAGACAGACTATTAAGTGCACACTACAACTACTATGCTACATAAATTACATACATATGAATTCCATTGAAATTTCAGATGTGCTCAATTAGTTATATTTGTTTATTTATTTACTTAATTTTTATTTTATGCAGTTTTAATTTAAAGCCCAGCATTTCGCTTAGTACACCCGAGAGCGCTGAGAGAATAACAACCTTTATTGTTGTAAATAAATAAGGATTTGCACTTAGACCAGAAATTTTGAAAGGTGATTCCAGCTCCTTGAGTAAATCGGCAGCCAGCTTAAGTACGCTATTAGAGACCATCAGCTCGTCCTTCTTCTTTGGTTTTTGCTCAATCTGTGGAGAGCAAAAAACAAAACTAAAATCACTACACTTAAAACAAAATAAATTAAATAAAAACCTGTAGATATAAGTTGATCTGCTCTGTTATAAGCACCGAAACGCTACGATATTTATCATGTATTTTATTGCCCAGCGTCATGAAGCGCAGTAAAAATGTACCAATGGTAGTGGACCATATAAGGGCTTCCAAATTAAGATGCGAGTGCAAATGAACGGAATCCTTCAACCATTCTACGCTCAAGAAAGCCAAAAGTAGTAGTGTTACAATAAACGCAGCCGATACAATAACATCAACCGAGCGCTGAGGACCACGTTTCTAAAGTAATGACAAAGAAGTACAGTAAAATACAAGAACCATGCAAAACGTCGATTAGACAAACCTTTAAATAAGAACGCACACTGAGCCATGCTTTAATGTTGCGCACTTTGTTCAAGCGAAAATGGGGAAGATTGGATTTTCTAGCGCGACGTGATGAGGTCAAATGTGAGAAGAGTTTACCGTAGAGAAATCTGTGGCAATAATAAATACATTTATTAAAGAATTTAAAAAAATAAGTTTAATAAAGCAAAATGTATAACCGTTGCTTGAATGTTCGCTCCGCTACTGCAAAAATGATAAATAAAATCAGCGTTAAGCATAGACGTTGCACAAAACCAATGATAAGAACGGTGCGTTCCCATTGCGTATGGCCAAATGCAAAGCGAAAAATGGTGATGAACGAGAATGAAGCCTTTTTCCACAGCAGCATTGGTAGGTCGAAATAGTTTATTTCACTTGGATTGTCTGCATCGATAGTAACCTGCGAGAAAGAAAGTGTTAGGAATAGTTCGAAAAAGAAATATTCAATTAAATTTTTTTAGAATACATATTGCACCCTAACTACAAAAGAGGTACAATTCAAAATTTTTAAATTTTCGGGAGGAGCAAAAACAAAGAGGTAGAACGCTTCTGTTTTTAATTAAATAGTAATAAAATGCGTACAAAATTTAGTCAGACGATGTAGACGATCACTACAAATAGTTTAACATGAAAAAGTAAAAATTTGTACATGTTGAGTTGTGCCCTTTTGTTAGGGTACAATATAATATTGTGTATTCGTCGCAGTTCCAGTACATATCTTAATTATAGCAATATTCGTATTGGAGTGAACATTTTTAGGAGCTAACTCACTTTGGAGTTTTTATTGTTTAGTAGAATTGTCTGAATAATAGGATTAATATGTTTCGCACTTGATCTTTTATAATGTAGTGGAGATATTTTTACCACCAACATTTTAGGTCGTATAAGCTGTGAAAATATTGAGATATTCTTCTTATATTGTATTCTTACAACGTACTTTTTTATCAGTGCGAAAAATATTCTCTCTGCTTTTAAATATACTTTAAATAATTTACAAAAACCCGAATCCAACTCATTTAGTATACTATTCTAGCTGAAACACGGCGCGTTGCGGCCACAAAAGAAATAATTATGGAAATATTGTTAAAGATTTAAAAGAGATATCATGTTTAATTGATAATAATAAATGCTAATAAATATCACTCAAATGTAGGTATTTACGACGTAAAATACATTTTTTTTTGAGCATAATTATTTTTATTTTCTTGGTCAGTATTGTTTTCTTTTTATTCTCGCACATGTGTAAGCAATAAGTTGACAAAGTTTAAATAGTAAGTTCGCACCGAGTTTCATTGATGTGGCTTCGAAAGTTGTAGCGAAAACTTGATATCGAAAATGTGGGTTGCATGGGAGATGCCACGCCCCCTTGTCCAACGCCCAAAAATGTTATCAGTGGAACACCACGTGTAAATTGTATTCGAATATCGAATTATGAGGCTGTGCGATCAATAATTCTAACTATAAGCTTTACTACCCCTTGTTCAACGCCCATAAAACTGTATCAGAGGAAGGCCACGTGTATATTGTGTTCGAATACCGAATTCTGAAGCTGAGGGATCTATAATTCCAAAGCTATTCGATATGCTAAATATTCAAACACGTGGAAAATAAGGGAGGTGCCACGCCCCCTTGCCCAACGCCCATAAAATGGTATTGGGGGAACGACTAGTGTAAATTGTAGCCGAATACCGAACTCCGAGGCTGTGCGACCTATAATTCCAAAGCTATTCGATATAGTAAATTTGGGTTGAATGGGAGACGCCACGCTTTTTTGACCAACGCCTATAAAATGTTATCAGGTACCAATTGCGGTAGAATACCGAATTTTGAGGATATTCGATATAGCAAATTGGGTTTCATAGGAGATGCCACGGGAGATGCTTTGCGGTCCCGAACATATGTGAATATCCTTTTATATAATAGTATAAATACAGATGTATATACTAGCAAGCCGCAGTGGCCCACAGCAGGACGAAAGTCGCCACGGACATTTTTTTTATCAATCACTTTAAGACAGCGCTGGGCGTCCCATTGCTCACAGAGCTCCCTCTGAGCGTAACTTTTCACTAGCACACAAAGCTTGTTTCAAATTTTATGTACACTCTTAAAATACCAACCTTTTGATTTGTAGATTCATAATACTTATGCAAATTGAGGGCCTATATTAATTTTCCTCTATCTGCATTGTGGGCATTTTTTTTAATTCCAAAATGATGGCTGGCCTCGGTTGCATCTATGGTATTAATATTAGAGCGAAAAACCAATCCTAACACCTTGTTTTAATCAATTAAACTGAGCCTCTATTAACTTGTTTTTTATTTACGACAAAAACCTCTGTCTGCAATAAAAACAAGTAGTTTTAAAAAATTCTATAAAGATTTTTTGCTTTGAATCATTTTCCTATATTGATACAAATATTTTTCAGTTACACTAGCACAAATGTTTTAGAATTTGGTGCAGCTCTTGTTTTATATGGTCTTTTATGGACTCCACGTTAATAACAAAGGGCTTTGGGAAGGATTTTCGATTTCGTTAGTTAAACAAGTTTCCTTTGAATACAGTTGTTACCAAGCATGGTAAAACTAGATAAGGTAGTGTTAGGGTGGAGAGCCGGTGACCGAAACTGTCGAAACGAAGTTGACAGCTTATATAAAATCAGCAACAAATGAGAATGCAATATAGAAGTAAAAATAGGCAAAAATAGGAAAACGGCTGAGTTTGACAGTTATGGCCACTAAAAAAAGAGAGGACGTTCAGCCCTAACACTACCTTGTCTAGCTCTAATATGTTACCAAAAATGCCAAGTTTATGAAATGCTTAATGTTCGACCAGGTCGCTTTTTATATGAGCCCATCGGCACCGTTAAATTCAAAGTTGATTTCGACCTCCCCGTTAAAATTCAAAAATACATTGGACATATGTAATGTGGCCAACCGTACTCCTTTTGGGAGTGTTTTACTTCTTTTTTTCTCACTGTACTTCTTGTGTAGAAGTACGCTAAAAGCACTTCCTTTTACTTGTTGTACTTCTTTTTGACATCATTTTGACAATTTTTTCATAAACCTATTCAAAATACACCTCTCTAACTACTGCAAAAAATTATTTAAGGTTAGTTTTTGTACTCGATTCCCAGTGTGACGACCGAAATGTTGACTTTTTTCATAAATTTTTTAAATAAGAAAATAAAATGCGATATTTTAAAATATTTTTATTTGTCGTAAAGTGTGCGAAAGAATTTTCTTTGACTTGATTGTACATTAATTTGTTTATAGTTATCTATATCAAAGAAGAGTACTCGAAAGAAGGTGTGTTTTTTGGGGGAAGCACCCATCCTTATTCATCTGAAATAAAAACATCAAAGAGAATATCGTTCTGCAGGCTTTTGTAGTGCACTACCCTATAATATGTATTTTAAAAAAAACAAATAAAACATATCGAACTTGTGAAAAAAAATTTGTAAATCTAACTTTTTTTAATTTGTTTAAAAAATAAACATATTGAAAAATTGATTGTTTTAAAGTTCCGGAACTAGCTTGTATGCCTTAAATAACAGGTGAAATTTTTAGCCAAAACGGTCTAATAGTTTTTAGTTAGTGCTTCGCTAAAGTTTCGAAAAAAACGTGGTTAAAGTTTTAACAGCAATTTAATATACGTTACGACGCTTTGTCTTCTTTTGGCTGTAACTTTAAAAATATTTTCAATTTAGGTCTAAGACTTTTAGAGTATATTTTTAGGCTTTAATTTTTATATTCTATTGCGAAAAATTAAAACAAAAATTGATTTTTTTAATTCGTCAAACTGGTGGACTACTACTTTAATAAAAAATGAATTGTAAGCTGGATCTAATTTTGAATATCTTATAAATTAAACTAATTGTTTAATGGATTTATTCATGTATCTTTTAATATCTTCATTATTTTTTGTGGATGTACTTCTATATTGTAATTCTATATTCTATGTACTTCTTTTGTGTATCTTTTTACTCTGTCCGTGTACTTCTTTTTGCTTTGAAAATGTTGGTCACATTAGACATACGGCATCTGCCCAGTTGCATACAACTCAACTTTCAATCGCATCGAACAAGTGGGAACATCTACAAGAACTGAAAGCTGTAGTTCCAACCGAACACCATAATTCTCCCAACCACGCAATTTTTTGTTTCATCTTGGCAAAAGGAATCAATCAAAGCAGGATTGAAGCATTGATTCAAACAAACTGTTTGATTAAAAATATCGTACCTACTCGTATCGTACTCGTAAATATCGTAGTTCACACTGATACTTTAAAACATCATATTATTGGTATTAAAATGACTCTTTTCAATAATTTAAATGAATGAATGAAATCACGTGAATGCAGTCAATAATATCCAATCGAAGATTTGAAATTTCAAATCACATTCGATGATTTAAAATCACAAATGATTGCATTCTTAAGTAGGTAAGTAAGTAAGTAAGTAAAAAATTTAAACAATTTCTTAAAAGCTGTTGGTTTGGTGATTGACTTCGACGCTATCGTTGCTTGCGTTGAGCTAAACTAGATAAAGCATAGTTGATATAATTGTTACCAAAGCTGTAACATGGTGGAATTTTCCCCCATTTTTTCTCATTTTTCCGGAATTTGCGATTAAAACGGGATGACGGGGAAAACAGTGATTAAAACTGGAAAAATGGAGTGATCGTTATAATCTTTATGAACCAAATATATCATCACCTATAAAAAATTAATTTGTATAGGTTTTAAATCATTAACGGTAGGGTCATTCAACTTTTAACTTTCATAGAATCAATCTGTTTGAGAAAATGTCATTGGTTTCACTAGACACATTTTTTGCGACAATTAATTTTTCATTCGAAACGAAACGCTATTTATAAAAAATGTTAGTCCAATGCAAAAAAGAGGATAATAAACTGCATTTAATTTTTAACATTAATATTTTATCACTAACTAACCAACACATTCTAAAGATTCAATTAAATTTTTACACTTCATATTCAACCTTTACAGTCGATTTTAAGATGTAATAACTTTATAAGTGAAAGGTGAATTTGTGGTTTTAAAAGTAGGGCCTGATTTGTAAAAACTTGCATTTAAATTATGATAGGTTAAATTTTAAGAAAACAAATATATTTTTTTGCCAAATTGAGATAATGTTGCTTTTGAAAGGTGGACAATTTCCCCTTGTCAAATTTTTCACTGGCACCTGGGAGCATTGGTCTTGTTAGTATTTCACGTAAGGTTTTTGAAAAGAATTAACTAAAAATTATTTTAAGATTACGTTAATAAAGCATTTATATTTTAAAATATTTTTTTTTTAAATGGTACAAAAGTTGTTTTTATCGTAAAAATAATAAAAATCCAAAAATGAATTTTTAACTAACTTTCATGCGATATAAAATTAAGTAGAGGAAATTGTTTGTTTTAGAAGAATATTTACTAATTTTTTGTGAGGCTTAGTATAGCTTAATTTTTAGTATGAAGAAAAGATCGACCCCCGTTTTTTGACTGGACCGCACTTTTAACACTCATTCTAATACTATTTAAAATCATTAAGTGATAGCAATCTATCTACCTCGCATAAACGGCAAAAGGAGGGCACCAGCGAGAGCATCAATGAGAAAAAAATGCCAATATATATGTAATCATTTGTTTCCGGCATAGATTCAACACGTTCGATGATGCATGAGGATATTTCCAACACCGACATTTGAGCCTTTTTGGCATCCCGATGATCCCAAATGGTGCAGCTTACTATATTAAAAAAAAATAGTCAATACAACTTTTAACAAAAAATTTGAAAAAATAGTTGTGTTGCAACTTACTGCGATCAGCGGTTGTGCCATGCGGATTTAAAATTGTTGTTGGTGTAAAGTCCAAGTCATGCCCATCATAATCATCATCGGAATTTGCAGCTGAATTTTTTTTAAAATCGTCCGAATTATCAAGCTCTGAGCTGTAGCTGCAATCCTCACCTGGAGAAAAAGTGAAACAATAATTGAATTTTTGCTGCTACCAACAAAGAATGAAGCTCACTGTTAGTGGTAACACCCAACCACTCGGTGGCTGATGTTGTGCATTCATTGTAATTTGAGCTGCTAGCAATAGAGGTGGGACTTGCTACTAATTCTGCATCATCATCGCCTTCTTCATCGGTTTCATCACTGCTTACAGACTTTGAAGAACGCTGTGTGATGATTTTCTTTGGTTGATTTAACACAACGTCCGCGCAGGGAGCATGCGAGCGTTCATAATCAGATTCAGAGGAAAGCGGAAATTTACGACGAAAGGCTATGCATGGCTTGGTCTAAACAAAAAAGATATTAATTCATTTCTAGATATTATTAAAATAAAATTTACGGTTGCTTCTGCTATATCTGTTGCACTTCGAACAGCACCGGCCAAATCACCGGCATTCAGACGATAGCGCAATTGCTGATTCGCAGCTGCATCTAGCGCTGCTGATGGAAATGGCATATTCGTTTCTTCGCCACTTGAACTTTTCCCGTTTAAACTCTCGAAACCATCATCGTCCCCTATGCTACGTTTAACATTTGCAGCCATATCTGGGCTAATCGAAATGTCTGCTGCAACTTGGCTGGCCAAATCATCATAAAACTCCTGGACACAATTATCAATGCTCACAGTTTTGGTGTTGAATTTGGCATTGCTGCAATGGTTATTGTTACTACCGCTGCTACTGTTGCTGCTGCTGCTGCTACTTCCGCTATTTGGTGATGCTTCGCTAGATGCTGTTGTTTGCGGTGAAGTTTGTTGATGCTTCTCTTGCGTTTCGATGGCATAGTTGTGGATTGGTGAGTGCCAATTGACATTGCGTTTTTTCCCTAAATTATAGCATCTATCAATCAAGACAGATGGATGTGGTGTGATGGTGTCGCTACTATTGAGATCAAGTTTAAGCTTTGGTGTTGGTGCATTGGAAGAATCGAATAGAGAAACAAGCTTTGAGACTTGATGTGAGTCATGCGTCGCAATTTCTAAAGCCTCTTGTCTGCTGTTGATAATGATGCTGTCGATGTTGGTGTTCTTATCGTTCGGTAATGAGTTAATTTTTGCTGCTACAGATGTGTTGTTTAATTCTAATGGCACATACGTTATGTTTGACACGTTTTCTAATCTTAAATTACATTTTCTAACAGTGATATTTTGCTTACGTTGCTTCGTGGTGTTGTTGAGCAAATTTTCCACAGCTGCATCATTTGCTTCCTGGCTACGTAATCTATTAAAAATAGAAGAGAAACATGCAGTTGTAAATATAAAAGAGAATTAAAACTTGTGTAAGTTCTTACTTGACGAGTTTTTTGCGCCTGCGCACACGGGTCATTTCCCTTGAGGATGCTTTACTGGCATTTGAGCTGGTATTGGAGAATCGTCTTAGTTTTGATTTTATGCTGCTGCCACCAGCTGAATTTGTTGCAACAATTTGTGAATGTATCAGGCTGAGTAGCAAACTCAAAGCCATTGGTATTAAAAGCTCCGTAAGTGATACAATAGGCTGAAAATTTACTATTATTATTATTGAAATTTTTAAAATAATGTGTATACAGAATTTCTAAATAACTTTTTCAATATGATTTTTTATGAGATGCTCATTAAATATTTTATATTTTCATTATTATTTTTTTTTAAGAAATTCAAAAACTGTTGTTCAGTGCTCAAGTTGTGCTTTAACGTGTGCGGAATGAAATCTGAACAAAATTTTGAAGAATTTTTTTACAGTGTAAATAAAATCGAAGAGCAAAACAAAAAATGTAAAATTAACGGTAGTTAATTTTGTTTTCAAAATGCCATTAACAGAAGTAGAGTGACGACAACCAATTTGCAAATTATGCAAAAAAATCATTCATAATAAAATAAAATATCAACTGGGAAGAGTATAGAAGGGCTAGAAGAGATGCAGTTTAATTCATCTGCAGTTAAATTATCTAAACAAAGGTTTTTTTGAACCTAAGTACGTCATTGCCGCCAAAGAAAATATGGAAATATTTGACGGAAATGGGAATAGGTACCAATATAATCAATGTTAGAAAATACCTATTATATCCAGATGTTCTTAATGATTATTTCGTATCTAATCCTCCTCTAACCGAAACCGCCAACTCTAACTCCAACGCCAACATTAATAATTTTACCTACAATCCACTTCAAAAATACCAGTGTATTGCTGTATTTATTCGTATTCGTACAAAAACAAATGTATATTTTACGAATATTTTTGTTACATTTACTAACAATGAAAAACATTCTATCTAAGCTGGGGTTTCAATCACGGTTTTTTATCTTAAGGGCCACGTTCTCTTTCAGTAGTCTACTGCCACCTTGTAATCATACATTTACTATTATTCAGTAATTATTCAACAAACCAGGCTGAAAGATTTCGGTTGTAAATTTTTTAAACTCAACTAATACTTTACAAATGTAATGGAAGAAATTACGAAGTTATTCGTTTGAGATTTTGAAGAATGATAAGGAATCCCGAGAAACAATTTGTGCCCGTACCAAACTACTCAGGCACAAAAGTCTAGTAACGAAAAGTCTAGTAACGAGTAGTAACGAAAAACTGCGAAGTTTATAAAAAAAGAAATTAATCGCACATTTATAATAAGCCGAATGCAAACGAGCTTCAGCGAATAGGACCCGAGAAAAAAATTTATTTAGTGTGTCAATAAAGAAGCTGATATGTATCGAAACTGGCCTGAGTCTTAACTATAACGTACTCGAAAAATACCCAACAAGTACCGTGAAAGGTACCTGAAATAGTACCGTAGTAAGTCTGTATTATGTCAATAAAGTGTTCCAAAACGAGCGACTATATTCGGACACAATAAACTGACGAGTGCCCGAAGCGGTCCTCGTTCGTACATTGTGCCTGCCCAAGGTGTTCCAGCACATCTTTCGGTGCAGAGGTCGGACCGACACGGGCACCAAACATATATCAGATACTTTATTGCCACAAAATATGAAATTGTTTCTCGGGAATGATATCCCTATTAGTCGAGGATCATTCTTCGTAGCAACAGATGGTAAAGGGCATTTAAGCGATTATCGCATATGAACTTGGACGATAAGCAAATTTATGTTTTAAAGTAATTAAGGCGTTAGGTCACTCTAGAACTTTCGAAAAATCAATAAATTTTTTAAAATAGTTCCTTATGACCTAAAAAATTATGTCTTAAAAGATGATGGCCGGAAAAAATTTCTAAGTACTTGATTTTTGAATTTTAGTATAAGACCGCCTGGTCGGCACTTAAGCCCTGCATGAATATATTCGCTAAATGAATGTACACTCTTTCACTGCTGTAACTGCTGAACGGGTATAAGAGGCAAGGCTTGCTTCAAGATCAAGCAGAAAAGAAAAGCAAGAGCAGGACGATAATCTGGAAGGCCAGTTGTATGGTGCAGGCATCGCAGTTTAAAGGTATTGCAAAATTATTCCTAATTTTCTGCTAATCAAAACTTCAAACGCGTTTATCTCAAAACTGCGTTTTTAAAGTTTGCCGAAAACATAACTCAGACAATTTTTTAACCGATTCACTTGAAACTTGGTATATATCTTGAAAAATATATTGTGTATGGAAGGACGTAGGATTTTTTTTTAAATTGACTAGTTTATATGTTATTAAAATAATCTGATGATTTTTTAGGCAAATTTTCACTTTCCACTTTAGAAGTGCGCCATTTGGCCGAAAATCAATACATCAAAAAGATTATACGTACTTCTATAGCCAATATTATATATACTAAAAACAAAATTCATTGGATTTTTGTAACTCAAAAATTACAGGAGTCATTTGTTCGCCCGTGGACCCCTTAAAAAACGAAGATGCCATTCCAAAAGAAAAAATACACAAGAAGAAAACAAAGTAAAATAAATTTAAAGAAAGTTTTTTCCTAAATGACCTCTTTATTTATTATGTTGACTTCATATGATTTAAATACAAATTCCAAATGTTTGATAGTTTAAATCATACTTGATTTTAAATACAAATTCTAGTTGTTTGATAGTTTAAAATCGTTTATTGAGCTTAAGGTCAAAGTTAGAACAATTAATTGTTCTAACGAATTTTTCCAAAGAAACAACAACAACAACAAAGTTTTCAATATGAAAAGGAAAAAATCACTTTAGCCCGGCCGAAATTGCAATAAAATCAGCTAGTGATTTTTTCCTTTTCATATTGAAAACTTTGTTGTTGTTTCTTTGGAAAGATTCGTTAGAACAATTAATTGTTCTAACTTTGACCTTAAGCTCAATAAACGATTTTAAACTATCAAATAACTAGAATTTGTATTTAAAATTAAGTATGATTTAAACTATCAAACATTAAAAATTTGTATTTAAATCATATAAAGTTAACATAATAAATTTAAAAAACAAAATGTTTTCCCAAAAATCGGCTTAAAAAAATCGTTTTTCTGTCATGAAGATGATCCAATTTGGATAATTTTTCGTAAACTTAATAAAATTGCTACAATCTTGCAGTAATTAAATTTGAAAAAGTTGCAGCGATAAACAGACGAGGGCACAGCTTCTAAACAGCGTTGCCGTTTGGCTACAATTGTAGCCAATTGGCTACATTTAAAATGAAAAGCTACAATGTTACGATTCTTCTTAAATGGCTACATTTTCATAGTTTCAATAGTATTTTCAACAGAAAAAATTGTAGAAGGAACACTTTTATGTAAAAACACAGAAATAAGATTGTGTTCATGCCTTTATTGCATCATTTTATTTAACCTTTAACGCATATATCAATTATCAGTTAACAAATTTTAAATTTTCCTTTCCATATGTCAAAACTATCAATATGATTATGTGGCACGCTTGAAGCACTTATTAGCTGATGTGAAATGGAAAAATAAATTAATTTAAATACAATGTTAAATCAACAGGCTTAAATTAATTGTTTTTAATTTAAAGAGCAAATCATATTAAGATTTGATTTCACAAGAAAATACTATGAACTTTAAAAAATAATAACTCCAATCGAAGTTTTATCATACAATGCCAATTAAATTTTGGATCTAATTTTGCATTTTGAAAAGTTATGTAATGTTGATTGTGATAATATCGTAACTCAGTGGATTTTATTAAAATTAAGTAAAGAACTTAAATTGTGATATCGATATCGATTCCTTATTGGAAAAATTATCTTTCATTAAAAATGAAAAAGGCGAGCAAAAGTTCCCAAATCGTACAAGTTTCGTATATAATTAACTATATTTGCCTCATTGTTCTGCAGTCGCAGAAATACAGTTTTTGTCTTTTCGACAGTTAGAGAAAAAACGAATATAAGAAATAAATTGAAAGAAATAAATCATGACTTGTAAGGAATTAGTTAAATAAAATTTGTATGGACGCCCAAGAAAGAATTTATGTAAAAAGAACTGAAATTTAAATTTTTGTTAAATATTTTTATGTTGCAGGCTGTAGTTCCACTGTCATATTATCGTAACTTCATTAGGGTACTGAAATACGCAATAAGATATAACAAAATATTTATTTAATGAATTAACTTGTTGATAAAAACAAATTCTATTAAATAGCTGCCTTCAATTACACAGTGCGACAAAATCTATTAAAAACATGCATTTTTCAAATGACCTAGTGTGAGTTGTAGGTCTGGTCGAGTTCAACACGAAACGTTCAGATACAGATCTTTCAAATGATATATAATAATTTGTGGAATTAGTATAGTTTCTACGTACATTTATCAAGTAAATGTTAATTTTTTGATATATTTTTTGATATAGTTTTTTCGACACAATTTCTTCAAAAAGCATAGTAATCGTATAAATATTAAAAAATAACGTACATTTATTTTATGAGTAAATTGAGTGTTCGTTATTCAAAATAGACCAAAAGTTGACAAAGTTATGGAACTTTATTTAAAAGCGTTTTTTTTTTAATTTTCATTTAACTCGTTCAATTTATTTGTTTCCAATAAATTGTAAAGTTTATGCACTGTTTTGTGTTGCACTCGACCAGACCTACAACCAACACTAGGTCATTTCAAAAGTGCAAAATGACTGTTACATCGTGTTAAGCTAGGCTTCAAATTTTTTGGCTACATTGCAGCAAGACTTGATACATTTTTTGCTACAAAGAAAATGCAGTGAGTGGCAACACTGCTTCTAAATCAAAAGCGAAAAAAAATTAGGAAATTCTGAATAAGGTAGGCTAATTTTAGATCAAGCACTAATTTTTAAAAAAAATCTGATGGCAAATTCTTGTTAAGAAAACGCTTTTAAATTAGAGTATTTTGTGGCCAAAAGTTTTTTATGACTAAAATTTAAATAGCAAACTCGATTTGAAACATTTATTTTATACTTCTTTAAATTAACGTTTTTAACAGGCGAAAACGCATTTTGAGAATTTTCTGCATTTTTTCGTTTCACGAGCTTATATTACATCTAGGATTCAGAAGTAAGCCTTGCAGGGAGGTCTGGAATATGTTTAGAAAATGAATGGAGCCCTAACCTATCTATACATGTACATCTTTATATATTTATTCATACGTTTCGAATTAAGAAAAATAAATTTTTTAAATAATTCATATAAAAGGTATGTTTCCAAACTCGATTTTAGTAACTTGCATGCTGTTAGAACTGATGCATGTTAGAAAAATAAATAAGTCAGTTGATGTCCATGCGGGGAACATTTCAAAAATAGCGACAACTCTAATTCTGAATTTGTTCGGATTTTATGGATTTTTACCTCCTAAATCTAAAACTGATAAATTTCAGGCCGTTCGCAATTGGTTTTTGAGTTATAGGCCTCCAAAACTGAAAAAATGGTTTAAAAATCTTGCTGGTTTTATTAATAAAAAAAAAGAAAATATTGGGAAATTTTTATATTCTTATTTGAAAAGAGGAAAACTTGGGGGCTAAATAGTAACTAATGCGATTTTATTTAAGGATAAAGAAGACATCACATTATTTAGTTTGCTAAATTGCTAAGAATATTTTTTGAAAAAAAAAATTTTGGAAATTACATAAAAAAAATGAAATTTGAAAATGTTTCGGGCATGATACGAGAAAGATTTTACGCCATATTTTAAAATATATATAATTTTCTTATGTGTACAAGCATGTGTCAACCGGCGTATCATGATAACAAAATTAGTTCCAAAAATTTTAGAAAACAGAATTATATATTTAAATTTCCATCGCCTTGGCCCGGATATAAATAATATACTTATTTATAAGTTATTTAAATGGTGATTTAGATTGAAAAAGTTGCAAAAGTGGTGACATTTACATAATTCCACTTTAGGAGTCTTCAGATTTCAGCCAGAAATAAAATGATACTAAGCTGGTATGTGGGTCAACTTTTGCTGTTTCGAAATTCATATAGTGAGATTTTAGAGTTCGTTGCGATTTCTAAAATTCAATTTCTAAAATTCAATTTATAAAGAAATATCTTAATTTTTTTCAATCCCGATATCGCTAACGATATTGGCAATTTTGTATGGAAAACAGTAATTTCTCAACATCGAAACGAATGAAGCGATAAATTTATTTTCTAATGCACACTGCACACAGAGGGCACATCGCAGCACATTTTTTCTTTTAATATTACGGAGCTCATTTAAAATGAGTATTAATTAACTAACCTCTTCCACAATTTTGGGTAGAATATTATGTTGTGCATCTATGTTGTTACTGCTGATTGTCGCATTAATATTGCTGCTGCTGCTGCCATTGTTGGTTTGCAAAAGATTAAGACGATGTATATTGAAGGTATAAACAGCCCAGTTAATCATTTGTGTGATGTAGAGAAATATTAAGACACCAAAGATATTTGGTGATGTTTGTCGCACCCACCATTGTGCATAGATGGGTAGAAATAAATAGCGTAAAATAGCCAAACGTATCACAGTGAGTAGAGTTTGTTTAGGTTTGGCCTTAGGAAATGTTGAACCTTAAGAGAATGAGGTTTTTTGTTAGGATTTATTGTAAATATTTTTTAATTCTTTACCTCTGACCAAATCTACATCAATAAGCTCGGTCTTAAGTTTTGCAGTCTTCAAGGACACACTGCTAAAGCCATCAAGTATTTTTTGCTCCACAGTTTTTTCCCATTGCTGCTTGTCATAGGTGCCGATCTTTTTCTGATACCTTCAAAGGAAAAAGGTTAAATTTTAGCATAAAATAATTTTACATAAAAATTATATAACATAAATACTCACCACTCAACTATTTCATCTAATTTCATAGTAATTCACATGCAAGCCTTGAAAATATACAATTGCTATAAATACAACAGAATATATTATAATATGAAATAAATTTTTTATAGTTTATGCAAATTTTGTTGTTATTTATTAGGTGCTGACACAAATTGTTACTTATTTTTTTCTCAAAGTTACTAACGTGTTTGAGTCAAACCAAAACCTTGTTATCAGCGGCTTAATTAGTAGTAGCTCAAGTGTAGCTTGTGTCAAATCAATTAAGTAAGAAATGAAAAATGAAGACAAAGCAGATTGCCTGGTATGAAGTGTGAAATAAGATTGCTTTTATATTAAAAAAAAACTGTGTCAATTCAAAAAACTTGTTTCCTTCTAACACACTCATATATGCTAAACAAAAACAACTGTATTTTCAGATACTCTTTGTTATTTGGTTCAGTTTACTAAAACAAACAATGTAGTAGTTCTCGATGATTTACAATATTTACTTTATCTTATCTTGGTGTACAGTTTACATGTTTGGTATTGCGTCTGGCGTGTTTCTTATATCGCAAAAAAAAAAAAAAAATAAAACGAATAGAAACAAATTTTTGTTTACATGGTTTTTTGAGTGTATTTTTTTACTGAATTTTAAAGAAAGTTTTTTATGTATCGGAGAAACCACTGCTTGTTTCTAGTAGAGAAGCCCTCCCAGTGTACGACTTCATACTCCGTTTTTTAGTAGAGGGTCTCAATTTGTATGTAATAGTTCTATCATTCTGAAGAATGTGGGGGAAATTATGATTAAAAATGAAAAATATAAAGAAGCTTGTAAAAGACTGCCTTATAAAAATGTACGGACAATAAGATGGATGTATTCTCAATTCTTCCCGATCCACCAGTCTCCTCATATATTTTTTTTTGTCTTTTATAAATTATTAAATATTACTCTTACAAAATAGGATTCTTTAGTAGCGATGGTCTTGAAACTGCTTCCATTGTATTCCTTAGCAAATTTCACTAATTAATGGTAGCAACAACGTTAAATAAGAATAGAAAGTTTTAATGAAAATGTTAAAAAAAATTTTATTTAATATTACAACCAGAGCTGGGTTGTAATGGTTGCTTTTTAATTTAATTCCACCTCAACTCAATTCCTTGGAATAAGGAATTGGTAATTGTACATTTCAATTCCTCAGGAAAGTAATTGGAAAAACTTCTCAATTACATTACAGGAATTGTAATTGGTAGTTGGACATCTCAATTCCTCAGGAATGGAATTGGAAAAAAAACTGTCAATTCCATTACGGGAATGTACCAAGCACCTTGCAAAAAGTCGGCGGGATTGAACCAGGTAGCGTAGCAGCTATACATATTTTGTTCTAACTCAAAATGTATTAAATTAAAAAATTGGTTCCTTCAATAATACATTTATTTGGAAATATTTCAATAACCGACTAACAGTGGGAGTCAAATAAAGTTTACTAATACATAATGAAGTAGTTTTTAGTTAATGAAAAATTAATTGGAATTTTAACTTCAAATTACAAATCCTGAACTAGAATTGAAAACTTTCACTTTGGCATCAAATAAGTATGACTTCTAGTACCCTTTAAACCAAGTGCGGAGCACTCATTATTCTGACTCTGAAAAGAGCCTTATTGAAGTGGATTTTATGAGTTCCTTCTTATTTATGAGTTTTTTAAGTGTACTTTTTGTTATTTCATAAAGTACACTTCTGAAAAAAACATATTTCGGATTGTTTTTGGAGTATTTCAGTTTTGAGCACTGAAAGAGCTCACATTTAGGAGTGATTTGTGAAAAGCCTCCTGAATATGAAATTTTATGTGTATTTTCTGTATTTAAAAAAAATTAGGTCCTAAAAACATCCCAATCGGGAGCATTTTCGGAGTAGAAATTTAAAGAAACAAAAGCATGCTTTCAAATACTGTTCATTCAGTTTAAATTTAAAATATTTCATTCGGTTTGGTAACTTTTATGATTATTTTATGAAGAAAAATATAGAAAAAATAAGAATCATAAAAAAGAGTCTTTTAAGATTCATATTGATGCCTCATAAGAGCAACCAGTTTCAAAGGAAAATTAGCACTTTTATGAAACTTTGAAGAGTCTTATATGATTATTAAAATGCCAATATAAGATTCATAAAAGAGTCTGTTAGGAGTCCAAATAAACTACTTCTGAGTGTCAAAAAAGTATCATTTTGTACTCTTATTTGAGCTCTTTAAGAGGGACCACTTTCAATGAAAAAACTGCACTTTTTGAAACTTATAAGAGCTCATTATGAGGGCTCAGGCTCCTACAAATGAGTCATAAAAGAGTCTTTAAAAACTCATATGGTTTGCAGGGTAAGTGCCTTTTCGAAGTGCCTGATAATGAAATTACTTAAAGTTTAGTGCCGACATGTGCCGCTCTGTTCATCCACTTCTCAATTATGAACCATCACTTAGTTAATAACTATTAATAAACCATGATTTTTCTAGAATTAACTATTGAATAAAACCTGACGTGATTGAATTCAATGGCACGACTAACAATATGCCATTTAATCTTTTGCTGCTACATATGTACAGTGGCCGACAAAAGTCTATACACGCATCAAATTTTTCACTTCTGCCAAAAGTAAGTTTCTTAAAACCATGCAGTTTCATTAGAGAATTAAAATAGCAAAAATAAAAAAAAAAAATTTTATCTATACTAGAACAACATACAAGGCGTTGGTTGTTGTGCCTAGCTTTTCGAAGCAAGCTCGATTAAAAAAAGTTATCAAGCAATAAATTTAATTATACCCACACGCATAAAAAATACGGGTATATTAACTTTGTCACTGCGTTTGTAACGCCGATAAGGAGGCGTGGCAGGTATAGAAAAGTATATATATTCTTGATCAACATCATCTCCTGAGTCGATTTAGCCATGTCCGTCTGTCTGTCTGTGATTACGATAACAGCCGGAATTTTAGAGCTATCGTAAAGAAATTTAATATAAAAGCTTTCTATTAAAAAATAAAGATCAAGTTCGAAAATGAGTCAAATCGAACGAAAACTACGCCTACCTCCAAAGAAACTTTACAAAAACGTAAAAATCTCTTTAAAGACCACAAAATTAATCTCATGACTTGAAATTTTTGTACATATCCTTAATCCTTTAATATGCACTTTGAGTGTGAAATATGCAAAAATCGAATAAAAACCACGTATGCCTCCCATACAAATTGACTTAACCAAAACGCAAAAATTTCTTTAAATTCCACAAAAATTAACCTCATGACGTCAAATTTTGCATATTATTATTTATTTAAAAAAAAAAAATTGTTGGCATATAAGAACAATTCTTTTGCATGCCGAATTTATATAATGGATATAACAAAATTTAAGATATAAAATGCAAATAAATATTACAGACTGCTAATTGATAGTAATTGTACTTAAAAAGACTTAAATTTAGACAATAAACAAGTAAGTATTCCTTAAAAACTAAGTAGAGAGTGAGAGAAGAAAAAATGAGAGTAAAAAGAAAATTGGGAGCTAAGAGAAGTGTTTGAAAATTACATGCTTAAAGTTATTTTTATTAGAAACGCTTTTAATACTATTAGGTATTGAATTCCACGACCTAATAACGCTGACGAAAAACAATCTACTGGAGTTAAGGCAATTGTAACTGGGGATCATGAGGTTCATATTTCTACTTGATTTTCAGAACTTCAACTTTTCAAAAAAATATGTGGGACTACGTGTCAGTGGCGTAGCTAGGGTTGTTGGCACCCGGGGTGGAAAATAAATTTTGCACCCTCAAAGGACGGTTATTCTTATCCATATTTAAAATCTCTATAAAAAACTAAAAATTTGCAAATATACGGTTTTGTTTAAAATTTTTTATTTGTATCTTTTAATAATTTTGTTAAGATGCATCGAGTTAATTTAACTTTTTTGTTTTAAAAAATCAATTGGGTGTCTGAAAAAATATAAAAACATTATTTAATGAATAAAAATAATGAATAAAATCAAACTTTAAGGTACCATCAAGATTTAAAATTCTTTCTTTCTTGCTTTCAGAGAAGCAAACTTTTCGACAACTTCATCGAAATCGATGTTCTCAGTCTCTTCGGCTTCAATAGATAATATTGAGAGGTCTGTAAGTCTTGACTGCCCCATTGTTGAATCAAATTTATAATATTTCGATAATAAATATATATGGAATATGATGACTTGCAAAGTTAAAGGAAAAATTTAAAAATTTTGTTTGTTGGAGCCGATTAAACCAACAGTGATTTTTGTTCTTTGAGTCAGTCCTTGACTCCATTGACAGATGTGCTAAAGATCTTGAAACGAAATTTCACACAGCTTAGAAGATAAAGGAAATCCTTTGGTGGGTACGTTCTCTGAGGCAATTAATACAGAAAATTATTGGGATATTCCCAGCTACTTTTAATAACGCTTAAATTGCTGCATTGTTTCAATACTGCTTTAAAGGCAAAATGCATATTTAATATAAATGTAATATTAAAATCTTCTGGAACTATTAACCATTTGTTTCTTTAGAAGCAAATTAATACATATAAGTTTTAGAACATGTAGCCAAGAATAGTTTCTGCATTTAAAAATTAACATTGGAAGCACTGCTATTTTTTAACGGCCCTATACTTTCTTCTGCTGTTTTCCTATATTTTATATGCCCTTTATATATTATGGGTGCATAATGAACTTCATACAGCTTAAATGTTATTAAATTTTTTTTTAATATTTACGTGAACACACACCGCAACATTGTTTAAAGCTTTATTGACAAATTGAAACATTGATCCGGCAAGTTCTTTTAATTCTTTGGATTTTACTTCTTTGGCCTTTCTTTGTTGGCATCCACTTGGCCTTTTTGGTTTAGCAATTTTACTGAACATATTTATAACAAACGGAATTTAAACATTTGACTCACGGAATTTGACAATGTTATTAAAAAAGGCTTATTGGAAATGCAGTTGACATAAAAAGAAACGAAATTTCGGTTGACATCAATTTCCCGCTCAAAAATTTAAGTTTCTTCGTTAAAAAGCTCAAATTAACAGCCCTATTCTGGCAAATTAACAAATTGTTAACTAGTATTTTAAATATTTCTATGTGTTTGTTGTTTTCAATACAAAATGTAAAGCTCAAAAAACAAAATTGTTTAATGAAATTGTCAATAACTGAAAAGCAGTTGACAATTTTTATCAAAATTTTGTATTTTTGAGCTTCAAATTTTGTTTTGAAATAAAAAATTACAACAAACACATAGAAATATACAAAATACTGGTTAACAATTTGTTAATTTGCCAGAATAGGGCTGTTAACCTACAGTTCAGTGCCTCCTTTTTTTTGTTAATTTTGCACCCCTTCTGTCTGTGCACCCGGTGCGGACCGCCCCCCTTTGCTACACTACTGCTACGTGTATAGATGACCCGATGTAGGAAAATGCAATGTCCAGCTTCAAGGTAACTGGGTAAGTCACGACCAAGTAATTTTTTACAACAGACGGAGATATGATCAAACTTTCTAAGAACGTATACATAGCGAGCTGCATTGTTAAAAGCGACAAGAATCTTATGTAAGGTCCTAGAGTTAAGTTTGCAGCACACGACTTCAGAGTATGTTATGAAGCTTTAACCCATAATATGCAGTTTAAGTATGAAATTTGTAAAAATGGAATGAAAACCACGGCTACCTCCCATACAAAGTGACTTTATGAAATCACTAAAATCTCCTTGAATTCCTGAAAAATTAGTACAATGGCTTACAATTTTGCAAATTAGTTTAAATCGTAACTATGCACTCGATTTCTGAAATCTAAAAAAAAAACTGAAAACTCCGCCCATCTCTCATACAAAGTGACGTCATCATAATAGTAAAACCTTTAAAAATTCCAAAAAATTAATGTTTAAACTTGATAATAGGCTTATAAGCTTTAATAAATAAAAAGGACTCTGAGGTCTAACTATGAAATACTTGGATAAAAAGCACGTTCTATAAAAGTGAGGTCAGCAAAATAAAACAACATTGAAGACATTTTTACTTCGGTCCAGTCGAAGATAATTTCTTACTAGTTTTGTTTATGCTTTGCATCAGATAAAGGTTTATTAACTTTCATTATGTTGTGTTTGAAGTTCGGTTTAAAGCTAAGTATGCTGTAGAAGCGAAAAGAAATCTTCCGTAAGAAATGCATTGTGTTTTTGACAGCGAAAAGGTAGGGACATTTTTTTTCGCTGTCTTTTATATGTCCGTACATTTAATTGGCGTGGAAATTTGACATTCAACAATAATGTTCAACTAGCACATTCAACAAACACGTTATGGTAAGTATGTGTTGAGTCTACACCAAAATTTCGCGTGTAGAACTACCCAGTGGGGATTTTAGCTAGCGATACGCAAAAGAATGCATGCTAGTTGTGCTCTTATTGGCGTCAATATACCTTCCATGATCGCTGCATTGATGAGTGCTTCTGTAAGGCCTACCTTTTGAAGGTTTGGAGTCTTTTCCTGTTATTTTATATAAATAAAATTTTAAAAAAATTTTTAAAAAATTATAAATGATCAGATCAATTAAAAAAATCAAATCTTAAAGAAAAAATTTTTTAAAAAAATCAATGTAAATTCAGTATATTTATTTAATTTTTGTAAGTTCATGTATTTTAAATATTATGTTATGTGATTATATTGTAATTTGTAATTATTGTATATTTTTTAGTGTTTTCCCTGATGATGTTTTTCAACGAAAAACGAAATATTGGAATTTAAATTTATATTAAATTAATTAAGAAAAAAATCTGACCTATAGCTCGTTTAACTACCAATAATCTAATATAAAAAAGGTCAAAAATTTAATAAAAAAAAAAAAAAAAAAAAAAAAAAAATATATTTTTTTGTCCGAGTTGGGACGCGAACCCAGGTCTCCGAAATCTAACACATTGCATATCACATTATATGAAAACTTTTATATGGAAAAATTCTAAGTCTTATCTATTATTTTTGTATGAAGAAATTTACAAAAAAATTCCAAAAAAATTTTTAAATGGACAGAAAAATTTGTAAAAAAAGTAGATTTTAAAAAAATACAAAAAAAATTTTTTTTTTTTTGGCCGAGCTGGGTTGTGAACCCGCGCTCCCGAAAACTTACTTTCATTTGTAATCATGCAAAATAAGCTGAAGTTTGCTAACTGAGGTGGACGAGTGGGTAAGATGCCAGACCGCCAGCTGAGAGGACACTGGTTCAAATCTGGAATTTGTCAAAAGTTTTTCTATTTCAAGTTGATATTTATATTGCTTTTCTTTCTAATGTACATTCTAAAGAAGGGCTTCTAGCAGGCTTCTTTAGAGTCGCGAGAGCGGAAGGCCTAGAAAGTTTTCTCGTTTCATATAAAAAAGGTTATGGGCTTGGAAACGAGCACGGAAGGGCTAAGAAATCCATGTGATGGCCTGCTAGAAGCGCTTCAAAGACCTGCTTTTGCTCACTGGGTAAATGCTTAAAAATTTTCGTTCCTACAGCATACTAAGCTTTAAGCTAACACATTCAACAAACACGTTATGGTAATTATGTGTTGGTGTTGAGTCTACACCAAAATTTCGCGTGAAGAATTAAATGCCTAACCATTTTCGTTCTTACAGCATACTAAAGCTTAAAGCTTTTCTACTACACGTGAAATTTTGGTGTAGACTCAACACTAACACATACTTACCATAACATGTTTGTTGAATGTGTTAGTTGAATATTGTGGGACTAAGCTTACTAAGCTTGAAGCTTATAGCGCATTCTTTTCTGGAAAAAAATTCTGCATTTTTTCTGACCTCTTCAAGAGTTCTGCATTTTTTCCGTTCTTTAAAAAAAAAAATGTTGACCTGAAAATAAATCGTGTTCTTTTCCCGAAAATTCTGACCGCAAACGTATAACAAATGCAGAATTTTCTGACCTGTAAAATTCGGCGGTTCTGCATTCTGCTCTCTACTAATACCAACATAAAAACAAAAAACAAATAATTTTGACAGTAATTGACAGTAAGCAAAATGTTCCAATTTTAAAAAATTTTTAAATTTAATCCAAAACAATTTTGATTAAAGTGGTTAATGTTAATGTTGTGTGGTGGAGATGCGTACTGCGCCCTAAATGAGATCTATTGTCCCTCCTTCTCAAAGCTCCGCTGGGTTTGCGGATTACAGAATTTCATCCAGCCCTATTTCTCTAATGAATTTGAGAATATTCTTAGGTTCAAGGGATGAAACCTGCTCTAGACTCAGCTCATAATTCCCCAGTGCTAGTTTACGTCTGCGAGCCACGGCGTCGCAGTTTGTAAGTAGGTGTATTGGAGTCTCCTCTGCTTCTTCACAGAAACGGCAGTTACTATCGGTCTCTATGCCCAATTTCATCAGGTGGTATTTCAGCTTACAGTGTCCTGTAAGGAACCCCGTTAGAATCCTAAGATTCGGTTTGCCTAAGCTTATGCACAATTTTGCTCTCCGAGTGTTAAAATCTCTGAGGAGCAATTTGGATTGTCTTAGCTTTGGGAGGCTTTTCCAAAGGTTTGAACGTTTATGCCTCTCCTTCCTTCTTAGTTCTTCTTTTATAGAATGTGTGCCCAATCCGCAGAATGGTTCTGGTCCTATAAATTTTGTGGCTGCACCCTGTCGCGCTAGACCATCGGCTTCTTCGTTACCCTGTATACCTTTGTGTCCTGGGACCCAAAGTATAGTAGCAGTGTTATTCTTGCCTAGTTCGTTGAGTTTTGTTAGGCATTCCCATGTTATTCTCGATGATATCTCACAGGAAACTAATGCTTTGATTGCTGCTTGGCTGTCGGACATCACAACTATATCCTGACCTTTGTATTTACGGTCCAGATTGAATTGTGCATACAGCTGTATTGCTAGGATTTCCGCTTGGAAGATACTGGGTGTTGTCCCCATAGGTTTAAAGTGTTTGGTTCTTGGCCCGTACACCCCTGCGCCTATACCTTCCAATGTCTTGGACCCATCTGTATACCATGCTATACTATGTGGTTTCTTAACTTGCGATATCATCTCGCTGTCCCACTCTTTCTTGGTACTAAGCTTAATTCCGAAGTGTTTTTCGAAGTTATACCTTTTTACTATATCGTCTCTTGGTAGATCGATGTAGGGAGTGTGCTTTGCAATATCCTCCTTCTCTCTACTGCTGATAGTTTTACCTAAACCTGTCCCCTCTTTTGCAATGCCCAACAGAGTTCGCTTGGCTACTCCCTCTATGACAAGGTGTAAGGGTGTTAGGTCCAGAATTACTTCTAGTGCTGCTGTAGGGCATGTCCTCATGGCCCCTGTGATGCATACACAGGCCAGTCTCTGCACCTTTGTTAGAATATTCCTCATTGTGGTTAGCTTGGTTCTCTCAGCCCATGCTATTGCACCATATGTGAGGATGGGTCTCACCATCATGGTATACATCCAGCGGAGAATTGTTGGGTTACAACCCCAGCTTTTCCCCGCCAGGCTCCTACATACCATGAGTGCGCGCGTTGCTTTGTTTATAGTTACCTCTGCATGTCTTCTCCAGAGAAGCTTTGAATCTAGTGTAAGTCCCAGATACTTTACTTCTCCTTTGAAGGGAATTTCATTGCCATCCATTCTCATTGTTCGGAGGTTTGGCAGGCTTCTTTTGTTAGTAAAAGGTACTATGGTAGTTTTCGCTGGGTTGATACTTAATCCCACCGTGTTACACCACTCCTTTTTTACTGACGGTCTTCTCTGTATCAGGTTACAGAGTGTATCCTCGAACTTCCCTCTCGCTATTAAGGCGATGTCGTCTGCGTAACCGTGACATTTTATGCCATTCTCGGTTAGCATCGTTAATAATTCGTCCACAACAAGACTCCACAGCAGTGGAGAAAGGACTCCGCCTTGTGGGCAGCCTTTTGTTGTTTTGATTCTTATAGTGGTGTTGCCCACTTTTGTTTCTGCAGTTCTAGTGCTAAGCATTTGGCATATCCATCTGCTGAGCATATCACTTACTCCTTTTTTGTGTAGAGACTTCTTCACAGCCTCGTGAGAAGTATTATCAAAGGCTCCCTCTATGTCTAGAAAGGCACAGAGTACGGTTTCTTTGTTTTTGAAAGCTGACTGGATGTTACTAGCCAACTGGTATAGAGCAGATTCTGTAGATCTACCCGCCCTATACGCGTGTTGACATGGGTGCATTGGTGCCTTCTCCAGAATCTCAGTTCTTAAATAGTTATCTATTACCTTTTCCACTGTTTTAAGTACAAATGAGGTAAGGCTAATGGGTCTAAACGACTTTGATAGCGTGTAGTCTATTTTCCCTACTTTTGGTATGAAGGTGACTATCGCCCTTCTCCATTTCCTTGGGATATAGCCCAGCGGAAGGCTGCTTCTAGTTATTTTGACTAGGTGAGGCAATATAGTTTCTGCACCTTTTTGTAGAAGTGCAGGAAAGATGCCGTCTACACCTGCTGATTTGAATGGTTGAAAGGTTCTGAGTGCCCAATCTAGACGAGCCTTAGTACAAATGCTCGTTGCGAGTTTCCATTCTTCTTGATTTGGAGTAATCTGCCTGTCTTCTGTCTCATACTCAGTTACCAGTGTGCTGCCCGGGAAATGAGTTTCTAGAAGGTGACTGGCTCGTTGCTCTTCTCTAAGCGTATAGCTTCCGTCTGGCAATAGAAGTGACATTCTTGTCTCCACTTTGCCTTTAGCCATTGCTTTGTGTATCCTGGCTGCGGCTGGCGTGGAAGAAATGTCTTCGTAAAAAGTTCTAAAGCTTTGTCTTTTCTGATTTCTTTATTGTACTCCGTCAGAGTCGCCGTGTAGTTGTGCCATTCTCCATTGCGCTTTGCGGCATTAAAACTGCATCGCATCTTCTTTCGGAGTCTGGTTAACTCGGCGCTCCACCAAGGAGTATGTTTTGTTCTTGCCTTGTGCCCTGTTGGGCAGCTAGATTCGTAGGCATTATATACTGCATTGTTTACCTGCTCTACATAGCATTCAAGTTCTAGGATGTTACTAATTCTACTCCTAGCTTTTACGCTCTGTAGGTTTTCTTTCAGGGTGTTGGTGTAGTTGTCCCAACTGGTATTTCTTGGGTTTCTTTTGGGTTCTATCTCTTGACATTTTGCCCCAAGTCTAAACTCTATTATTCTATGGTCAGACATTGAAGGTTCCGTTGATACCCTCCATTCCCTAATCATATCCCCAACCTCTGGGCTTCCTATGGTGAGATCTAAGACCTCTTCTCTAGCCCTAGTGACAAAAGTAGGTGTTACCCCCACATTGTAAAAGTCTAGGTTACTACTTAAAAGAAATTCTAAAAGGTACTCACCTCTGGTGTTGACGTCGGTGCTTCCCCAAATTGTATGGTATGCGTTGGCGTCACAGCCGATGATTAGTGGAAGTTGCTCTTTCCTGCAGTGCTCCACTAGCCGTTTTATCTCCGCTGGGGGGATGTTTAGATCGTCCCCAGGAAAGTATGCGGATGCGAACACTATGGCGCGGTGCTTGCCATCAGTTTCGATGTTAGTCTCGATTACTGTTAGGTCCCGCGTCATAAATTCTGAAAGACAAATATAATTAGTATTTTTCTGCATTAGGATGCATGCTCTGGGATTGCTTGTTCTGTGGTCCCAAGTTACCTGACCCTCTCTGCAGTAGAGGCCACTGACTTTTCCCCTGTAGCACCAGGGTTCTTGGATCAGCACGTGGTTAAAGTGGTTACTTTTAATAAAACTTAACAGCTCGACGAGTATTTGTTAAAAATTCCATGCAGTCGGCACTATACATAACCTCAATCGTACAACAAACAACAGTGCAGCCAGTATCAAATAAAAAAAAATTTCGCATTTTTTCCGTTCTTTTCTCAGCTCAAAAGAAGCCAACATTCTGCAAATTCAGGTCAGAATCTAAAAAATTCTGCATTCTGTGAGGTCAGAATTTTTTTCAGATAAGAATGCGCTATTAGTATGCTGTAGGAACGAAATTTTTAGGCATTTAATTCTACACGTAAAATTTTACTATAACCTGTTTGTTGAATGTGTTAGTTGAACATTATTATTGAATGTCAAATTTCCACGCCAATTGAATATACGGACATATAAAAGACAGCGAACTTTTGACATTTTAACTCTCCAATCAGGGTTGTAAACTTTACTGCATTGAACAAATTTTTCGGTTCAACAGCATACTAACCAAATAAATAAAATTTCGCTACCTTTTCGCTGTCAAAAACGCAATGCATTTCATGCGGAAGATTTCTTTTCGGTTCTACAGCATACTAAGCTTTAACCGGTTCTGCTCACACAATGGAATGCCGAAAAGCAAAAGTTCAACTATCATGCGAAAATTTAAAAAATTCATAAAAAACTAAATAAAGAACAAATTTGTGATATATGGACAAGCACAAGCTAATCGATAACGAACAAAAATATTTAAGTTGAAGATATTATTTAAAGTGGCTTATTTCTACGTTAAGAAATGGTTTGTCTTTCATATGATGTAGCTAAAATTAAAAAAAACTAATGATACTTTGGGATATTTTAAACTTTAAAGTCAAGTGAAGCAAGTAGATTTTTTATACGTCTGGAGTTGATCATTTGCAAATCTGTGCTTCAAGTGTCAAAACACTGTCAGTGGGAAATTCAAACTCAGAAAGCGAAAAGAAAGTATTTGACAATTTAGTGATTCTCGTTAATATTAAATATCTTTCCTTCGCGAACCACTTTTTGGAGGTTGAAATAAGGATAACAAACTGTTACGCCCGTCCCCATAAAAAAAAATCAAAAGTTATGTAAGACCTGAATTATAATATTAGTTATTGTCCATTTTTGTTAGGTTAGGTGAGGTTGCACACCGTTAGGGGTCGTCCATAAACTACGTTACTGATTTTCCGGTTTTTTTACCCCCCTCCCCCTGCGTTACTTTTCGTAGTGCTTTTAAAAACCCCTCCCCCCCATAAAGTAACGTGACATATGAAATTAATTCATTCGAATGATTATATATTTTGACTAGCTCTGACAATTTTCACTAGTATTAGTTACTAGTATGACTAGATACATTAAAGGAACAATTGGAAAAAAAATCAATAATTAATATCATCTGTAAAAGCTATTCCATCTACGATCCAAGATTCGATGCTCACAATCACTGGGATGGAAGAAGCTGGTAGCTTTGTTGAGGATTCTTCAAAATAGAATTTTTCATCGGATTCTATGTCGACCCATTCAGGTGAATCCTCATTTCTAACGCAAAGAAATTCACCTGGTCTTTGACAGGGTACCCTTAAAGGCTGCACCCAAGCTGCACCCAAGCTGCACCCAAGCTGCACCAAGTTTTGTGTTTTTGTGTAAATGCTTTCTGAAAATTGATTTATTTAAATAGTATTTTTTATTCCGATTTATTCTAAACGATATAATACAACATCATTGAAGTTTTAATAACGAAGTACAAGCCGCAGGTAGGACACGACCTTGAACCGAGTTCTTCTGTCTGAGAAGGACAGTACATGTCATACGGTATCTCCTTTGATCAAGAACATTCAGGCCTTAACGTCAAAGCCTGTCGCAAAAGCAAAGACCCACATTTTTCAGACGTGTGCTGATATGGTGAAGGAATACCAAAAGGTTCCTTTGTCGAGGGAAAAGGTGATGGAAGAAATCGTTGAAACAAAAGTTAACCATCAATTTAGACGATCAAACATAAACACGTAAGGTTAAAAATTTTTGAAATGATTGCGTTATTAATTAGAGGTTTTTCGTCGACTTTTTTAATTTTTGGTAACGTTACAATATCTAAACACCTCCCCCCCCCTACCGTTACTTATCGTAGTGCATTTAAAAACCCCTCCCCCCCCTAAATTGGTAACGTAGTTTATGGACGACCCCTTACCGGCGATTCCGCGGGGGCCTATAGGTCCATTGCGAATCCCTTTCTTTTATTTACATCGTAGTACCATAATAACCATAATAATTTAGATTATTCCTCAAACCAGCCTGTGCTATTTATGAACCTCTAGATGTCTAGCAGTGGTGTGTTCGCTTAATCTTCCAGGTCTTTGGAAAATCTGTTCCCCATATATCGGAGTCGACGATTTTGTAGACTTGGACATTTGCATATAAGGTGAGTTATTGTTTCTGTTTTTTCCGGATCCTTGCAGTTCCGACAAAAGCCTGCGGCTGTTGTGTTCATTCTATTGGCTATTACCCCAATGGGGCAATGACCTATTAGAACTCCCACAAGAATCCGGATTTCTCGTTTGGCCAAAAGCAGAAGGCTTTCGGTTTTCTTCTCATTTAGCTCCGGCCAGAGCCTTCGAGGCCCAGTTAGTGTTAGCATTATCTCTGGCTTTAAGGTTTATACTCCTTTTGACGACGCCTATTGAAATGTGCACATCTGTATTAGCTCTGTTTGTACTTGCGGTTACTCCACGCCTAGCCAGTTCATTCGCTGAACCCAGCAGAGAGTGACGTTGTGGGTATTGCAGATACTGTTCAGTGCCAGTTTACAGTTTTGTACCGTTCGAGCCTTCGTCGTTTTACTATTCAGCGCTTTAATGGCCGCTTGGTCCACAAAAATAACTACCTTTGTGGGGGTAAGATTTTTCTATGAATTGCCTGTGCAGCTTTTTCAATAGCGTATATTTTTGTTTGAAAAACGCTACAGTAGTCGGGGAGTTTGTAGGACTCTTTGATTTGTAGCGTTTCGCAATATACATCTGATCCAGTTCCGTTTTCCATTTTGGAACCATCAGTATATAATTGAAGATTGCCATTGAATTCTATGGCCGTTTCTTCCCATTCTTGCCTGTTAGGGATGGATGTGGTGTATAACTATAAGCTTCAGAGTTACTGTGTTCAGTTTCGGTAATGTGAAACTTTCTATTTTCCTTCTTCTTGTGAACAGAACGAGTTCGGTCTTTGTTGGGTTAACACCCAGTTCATTCGATTCTGCCCACCGCGATAGCTTACTCAATGCCCCAGTCATTAGTTCGCTAACTGTTTGCAGATATTTCCCGCATATTAGGATGGCGACGTCATCGCCATAGGCTACCACTTTTGTTCCACCAGTTTTGAGTGTAGTGAGAATTTTGTCAACCACAATCAGCCACAGCAGGGGATATATGACTCCTCCCTGCGGTGATCTTCTTGTGACCTTTTTCCTCACCACACTCATTCCCATTTGTAAGCTTATAAAAATCTGCTTATCTGCTCTTGAGCATTTTATAAATCCACTGGGTTATTTTACTGTTGACTCCTTTGTCTACTAGGGCATTCTTTATGGAATCTGTATGCACATTGTTGAATGCGCCTTCGATATCAAAAAAGTAGCTAAAGTATATTCTTTGTGATGAAAGGTTCTTTCTATGACTGAAACTACATCATGCAGTGCCGTTTCCACTGATCTACTTTTAAGGTAGGCGTGTTGCACACTGCAAAGATTGGTATCGTTCAAGGATTGTCTTATATGGAGATCTATTATTCTCTCTAGCGATTTCATCATGAACGATGAGAGACTAATAGGCCTGTAATCCTTTGGCGCTGATTGTATCGGTTTCCCAGCTTTGGGAATGAAGACAACTCGCTCTTCTCTCCAGATTTTTGGAACTTATCCTGTCTTGAGACAGGACGGTGAAGATTGCTATAAGCCAGTGCATGATTCTGGGAAGGTCATGTTGCATCATGGCCGGCAGGATTCCATCAGGCCCTGCAGATTTTTAGAGCTTGAAGGACTCAATCGACCATTCTACATTTGACCTTGTAATAATGTTGGAAAGTTCCTTTAAGGGTTCTGGTATTGTCATTTCCAGGTTGCTGTTAGCTCCGTTTTGATCCGGTTTTTTACAGCCCATTTTTGTTATAGTAACCTCAGGCATAGCGCTTAGAGATTTTCGTGATTTTTTCTAATTTTTGTTTTTATTTTTGTTTTAATTTTTTTTGTCCTAACATTTTTTTTCGAAGCAGTTTTTAGAAGGTGAGTCAAGGTAAGACCCACCTCGTCTCAAAATTATAATCGCAAATTTTTTTACTTAGATCTTTTGTTGTGGGTATGTTGTTGTATAAAACGAACAACAACAACATTTAAAGAGAAAATATATACATACGAAAAAAATGCTATTGTAAAATTATAATCGCACTTTATAAAGTGTTTTTTTTTTTCCAGGCATAGTTTTATTGTTTATTTTAGTTATGGGTTAGCTTCTGTTTTTTTTTCTATGACCTCAAAAATCCGATTTTCCTTCGTGGAGTGTTGGATATTTCTTCCATAAACAATGTGAACTAAAGCACCACACCCCACATATTTTCCATGATATTAAGATCAGGAGAAAGTGATGACCACTCAAGAACGGGAATTTTATGGCTTCGAAACTAACGCAATGTGCCACGCTATGCTTTTCAAATTTATTTTTGAAAAATATCGGAGTTCATGTTGTATATCCCACCAATATCCATCGTAGTCATCTGGTCCATCCAAGTTAAAATTCTTTTCATCAGAAAAGATTATCTTAAAAGAAAATTTCGAGAAGTCATAAGTGTGCAAAAAGTATAATTTTTTTACGAAAACAATACCAGGTTCCAATTCGTCCCATGTTGCTACGAGCGAATTGTTTACGATTCTCTTTATGTTTGCTGTTTAGTCGACTCTTATTAAGACTGCTGTTATTTTAGAAAACCAAATATTCCCGAAACCTTTGAAACGCTGTGAATTGTACTTTGGGAAGCGTTCAAGTAGCATTCTGCCTTTATTTCTCGCAGGCTTTTTGTGCTGTTGCTAGCTGTTCGTAAAACACGACTACTTTCATATTTGCCGAAAGCTTTTTTGCGTCCTCGCTTCTTTTTCGAACCATAATTGTTCTCATGGCAGAACTGGACATGCAGTGTTAGGGCTGAATGTGCTCTCTTTCTTAGTGACCATAACTGTCAAACTCAGTCATTTTGCTATTTTTTGCCAATCCTCGCTTTCTCATTGCATTCTCACCGGTTGCAAATTTTGTATGAGTTGTCAACTTTGTTTTGACAGTTTCGGTTACTGGCTCTCCGCCCTAACACTACCTTGTCTAGTTCTACTTTGATTGTTCTTATCTTTTACAAAATTTCGCACTACTCACTCATTTCTCTCAATCAAGCGCCTTATTTATCGAAAAGACTTTTTTTCTGAAAAATATGCTTCGATTGTACCTTTTTGACGCTCTGTCAACTCTTTACCACATAGCATTTTGCAAACGACTGAAGAAAATTAACTGCTTTTTCTGATTTATTAAAAGATTCCATTTGCGGTTATCAATTCAGTTAAAGAAAATGTCATGAATAGATGGAAACATTTGAGTCCGCTTCATTGTCCGTCATAAATTGCTTAAACGAAAAACTGAATAACTGTTATAAAATAATTTCGTATACTCTTTTTATTTCACTAAATTGCCTCAGTAACTTAGTACGAGAAGAATTTCTTTGATTTTTTATATATTATTTAGTATACGTAACGCCCCTCCTAATTCATGTAACGCCCGTCCCAGTACTAAATATTTATTTATTTATTTATTTATTTCACCAAGCAAGGCAATTTACTAACTCTATTTACATTTTTTACTTTCCTTTTTTCTTTTTTTTTTTTACTTACATATTATTTAAACTAATTTCAAAAGAATACTTAAACTACGCTAATATATCTTACTACTTTTAGGGGATGACGGAGGGGGACTAGACCAAGAAGCATAACTCTGTAGGGAGCAGTGCTTGAAAAGGACAAATTATTCCGAGTCAAAGAGAGACTTTGAGAGGGTTCGCTTAAATGTGGATTTTGGTATGGATGGTGAATAGTGCTCGCTAATATTATTAAAAATTCTACAGCACCTACTAATGGGTTCATTATTTGCGTAAATAGTGTGGTGAATATATTCATTTAGGAGCCGCGTATGCCTAGTGCGTCTAATTGGGTCATTTAGTGTAATTTTGCTGGAGATATTGGGGGTTGGAATTAGTTTTAAAGGTTTTCTCAGAGATGGCGTAACTATCAATAGATCGCATCGGGCACACCTGTGACTATATTCATTTCAAAGCACATTGTCTAAGCTTCATTTTTTAGTATGTGTCATTCCACTGAAGTGTAAACAACATATATTTTTTTCTCTGTGAACATGTTGACTTTCGTTCCAACAAAACGCAATTTGCGGGAAGGTTTACTTTTGTGCTTCCATTAGAAGAAAAAAGCGGTTGAAGTACAACGCACGCTTACTAAGGCTTACGGGGACTATGCTCCATCGATTTCTACTTGTGAGTACTGGTTCCGTCGGTTTAAAAGTGGTGATTTTGATACGGAAGACAAAGAGCGTCCGGGCCAGCCGAAAAAGTTTGAAGATGAGGAATTGGAGGCTTTGCTCGATGAAGCCCCGTGTCAAACCCTTCAAGAATTGTCAGAATCATTGGGAGTCGACTTATCAACGGTCGGCAAACGCTTGAAGGCCATGGGAATGATTCAAAAGCATGGAAATTGGGTGCCGTACCAGTTGAAGCCGAGAGACGTTGAACGGCGATTTTGCATGTGCGAACTGCTTCAACGGCATAAAAGGAAGAGTTTTTTGCATCGTATTGTCACTGGCGATGAAAAGTGGATCCATTACGATAATCCTAAGCGAAAAAAATCGTGGGGACCACCCGGCCATGCATCAACATCGAGGGCCAAGCCGAATATTCATGGCGCCAAGCTTATGCTGTGTATTTGGTGGGATCAGAATGGTGTCGTGTACTATGAGCTGCTAAAACCTAACGAAACCATCACTGAGGAACGCTACCAACAACAATTGATGCAATTGAGCCGAGCATTAAAGGTTAAACGGCCGGAATATGCCAAAAAACACGACAAAGTGGTTTTTCAACATGACAACGCACGGCCACATGTTGCAAGAACCGTCAAGGAAACGTTGGAGGCGCTGAATTGCGATGTGCTACCCCACCCGCCTTATAGCCCAGACATAGCCCCTTCCGACTACCACCTATTCGATCGATGACGCATGGCTTGGCTGAGCAGCGCTTCACTTCTTACGAGGATACCAAAAAATGGGTCGATTCGTGGATTGCCTCAAAAGACGAATTGTTCTTCCGGCGCGGAATCCATATGCTGCCAGAAAGATGGGAAAATGTTGTAGCTAACGATGGACAATACTTTGAATAATATACATTGTACCGTTGTTTCTAAATAAATGCTCAAAAACCGAAAAAAAAACCTTTAAAATTAATTCCAACCCCCAATATATTCGCTATCAATAGCTCCGTTAATAACATCAAATGTGAAACATGAACTCAGTAAAATTCTTCTTGATGATAGAGGCATCAGAGAGAGGAGCCTGAGTCTTTGTTCATACGGTGGCAAGTTGTTATAGTCACGGGGGTCAAAGATATCTCTTAACGCAAAAAGCAGGAATTGTTTTTGAATGGATTCAATTTTGTCGCTATGAGATTCAAAGGCTGGATTCCAAATGATGCAAGCATATTCAAGAAGTGGTCGCACTAAGGTACAGTATAACGTTTTGGTTACCCACACATTTTGGAATTCTTTAGCACGTCTTTTTATAAATCCTAGCTGTTTATTTGCCCTCAGAGATAGGATTTGATTCAATTGAGTAATAAACCGGAAATGCCAAATTTACCTAACTTCAAAATTAAGATATTATGGTCGACACGGTCAAATGCTTTACTGAAGTCTGTGTAAACTGCATCTACTTGGCGTCCTTTTTCCATTTGATTTAACACATCGGAGACCATGATCATTAGGTTAGTGGTGGTCGATCGGCCTTTCCGAAACCCATGTTGCTGCTCGTTTAAGCGGGGATTAATGAGACTCGTCAGCTTATCACATATTATCTTTTCAAATAATTTTGGTATAGCTGACAAGATGGCAATGCCTCTGTAATTTTCAACAGACCTTTTATCGCCATTTTTATATATAGGTGTCAAATGGGAGATTTTCCAGTAGGATGGAAAAACACCTAAGGATAAGGATTTGTTGAAAAGTATAAATAAGGGAATGGCAAGATTGTTTATACATTGAACTAACAAACTTGGTGGTATGAGGTCTGGTCCAGGTCCTTTGTTTGAATCAAGTTCCATGATAGCATTAACAATTTCATCCAGCGTCAGACTGATATTGTTTATAATGTCTGTCGCATTAGGAGAGGGGGAGGAATAGAGAGTCTGGGTTGTGGGAGCACAGAAAACTTCTCTAAAGTGATTTGCAAAAAGATTACAGATCTCTTGGAGGTTGGAAGAAATTCTATTGCCTTTAAACATAGATGAGAAGATTTAATAAGAAGCTTCATTTTTATTTTATATTTTTTTTTAAACAGACTTTTTTTTTAATCAACCATTTTTCTAGCGAATGTGATTAAAATGTTTCTTTTTAATACTATTGTTTGGCTAAACTTAGCAATTTTCGAGAGCATTGCCGAAATTTTTTCGTGTGCTGGTAACGCCCGTTTTTGCCATATTTTTGAAATTACCACGGATTTGAAATTTTTTTTCATGTGTGGATAGGCCAGCTGGAATGCAATTGTTTTTGATAGCAAAATATCTAGTAGTTATTGTAATTAAAATTAACAATTAAATATAACTTCATTTCGATTGAACCACGATAAGGCCAGACATTATTTTGTCTTTCTCGAAGATATTTTGACCCTTACATAAGAAACGTTAACCAAAATTCGGGAATCAATAATTCAAAACTAACGAATTACATCGGCATATTCATACTTTCTCACAAGTGCGTTCATTCAAGAAATGTGCAAAACAAAAATATTAAATACTAGTAACACTGTGCGATACCAAAAAATTACTGCAAAAATTGTAATGGTTTCCGAGAGCCACTGGTCAAATAACCGATTTTTTCAAGGTCACATTTTATACTATGGGCCGTAGTTAGTTTCCTTTAACTCCTAAACTTAAAAATGTTACTTTAAGACATTTAGTAAAATTCGCGCAAGTTTAATGTACTTTCAAATTAGGAAAACCCATAAAATAAAAAAAAATTATAATATCCCGGAAGCTTTCGGCGATATCATTTTCATGACTTCTGCAAGCAAAATTACCATCATCTTCCAACAAAGAGAATAAGGCTATGGAATAGTTGAACCGTGGAAACTTGACTAGGATCTCAAGCAATCTAAAAAATTCCAATGCCATACTGCCATTGAAGTAGTTTTGTCAAGGATTTTTTTTAATTATTAAGGAAATTATATAACCAAAACAAATCCAATGACGCACCCAGGAACTTAAAAATCCTTAAGGTAGAGCTTGGAAATACATACGATCCCTTTATTTTGTCTGATGAACTCATAAAACCGTAAAAGTTCAATAAACACACTCAAAACCTACAAAAGTGCCAATGAAGTACGAAACATTGGCCACAGAGGAATCTTTGGGACCAAGATCACAGAACACTAATCTTCCCCTGCAAATATTTTAACATGGCTTCATTGCAATATTTTTTGCAATTTCGGAGTCATTTATGTGTTTTTAGTGACCATACAACAGCAAAATGCCGTAAACGAGTTCGTACTAAAGCAAACTACCATATCTGTGCGAGATACGGGAGTTTTGCTTAGTATTTTCATATTTTTCGATTGTTTGCTGCTAAGCTTATTTACCGTAAAGCCTAGTACTCTGTTCGTTTGCGCGAAATTTCGCTGGCAACATCTATTTACTTGTTGCGTGAAATTTTTGACTTAAAGTTTGTTGTGAGGAATTCCTATGGCAACGTTTCTCAGAGAGACTCAGAAAATAAGTTGGGAGATTTCATATGATATCTCTCTTTTCACTTCAAAATAAATAGGCAGTAAAATTAAATTGTCGTGAAAAAATGTTGCTCAGAAACATGTTGCGATAATTTCCCGCAGCGGAGCAGAGTACTGCTCTGACGACCACTTTGCGAAAATTTCCACGCTTGTTTCGCAGATGTCACTTTTTGTATGGAGATTTGAGTGGAATTTCACATGAAACTAAACAGAGTACTATGCTTTAGTAGGAAAAAAAACACTACATGAAGCTATTTTCTTGAATTTTTTTGAAGGAGAATCATAGTTGATGAAGTTAAAGACCCAAAGAATGTAACAAATTTCACAAACGTATACTAGAGTAGTAGAGTCTTCAATATTTTGTTGTTTTGCTCAATAACTCGATTTAAATTTTTTTCAAATACGGTAGTTTGCCTTAGCCACGGCAGTATAAATAAAATGTGCTTGTATTTTTGATAATTAAAATAACAGGATTCTGCGATCTGGGCTCAATACTATGAGCAGAGGTGAGTAAAATCCTAGCTGGGTTTCGCGAGTTTGTCGAACGTTTTCTTTTTATGGCCCCCTCCCTATATATTGGGGTCATAATGATTTTGAGAGAAATAGTATCATTAGTTTCTGTTCAACAGCTCCTTCAGATTTGGAGATATCAGTTTACTGTCTTTGGCAAAGTTGAAGCTAAAGGTGGATTCACTGACCACCTTCAGCAAGTTTTTTGTGACAGCTTTCTTGCTCTCTCTATGGGAATGTGCCGCAGGTCGATTCACTGACATGTAAAACTTTCAGCAAGTTTTCTGTTTTTCTTTGTCATATTCAATATTGCCAGACTCAATGCTTCTTTATTTTGAAGCTTCAATAATAAAATATGCCAATTTCAACTCAAGAAACTCCATTCTGGCAACACTACTCAAAAAGATTCAGCAAGAAAATTGAAATTAAGTTAATCAAGTCAAAGAGAGTGCAGTAAGTTTTTATTACTCTCTCATTGAGTGTGGAGAGAGATAGAGAACAAAAATTTTCAAAACTTCATATAAAAAAAAACATGCAAAACTTGCTGAAGGTGGTCAGTGAATCCGGCTTTACAGTCTAATAAACAAACATCATTATTTTTCGAGCAGCGAATATTTGTAAGACATTGCTGATTCGTCAGAAGAAAAAAACGCTGAAGCTAAGAAGAGGGCTCGTAAACTAGTACGCGACTAACTCAACAAATTTGACTGCGTGATCATAGACGATGAAACGTACTGCGGTTAAAACGGGTGTAGTATCCTCTAAATTGATAATACAAAAGCATACCGAATTTACAAAGAAATGAATAGTTTGTCATGCCATTGACAGAATTTTTGGCAGATAGCACCATTAACATTTAACATAGCCATTAACACTGAAATTTACATTAAAGAGTGTCTGGAGAGCCGTTCGCTGCCTTTTATAAGTCAGCACCAAGGTTCAGTATTATTTTGGCCAGACTTAGCAACAGCTCACTACGCTCAGAGAACGATGGATTGGTACCACGTCAACAATGTCGTCGTGGTATCAAAAAGTGTGCGAATCCTCCGAGTTACCCCGAACTTCGGCCAATCGAAAGATATTGTACTTTTATGAGTCTTAAGAATACCAAACAAACTTCAAAAAACCTCGACACAAATGGCGTCGGGCATACACTTCAGTCAAATAAAAGACGGTAAAAAACCTAATGGATGACCTTAATAAAAAAGCTTAAAAATTTTTTCAAGTGTATTTTTTTGTTAGTGCAACTAAAAAGTTTTAATTATAATGTTCCTTTAATATAAACCAGGAAGAATTTTTTAGAAAAAACTATTGGTTCTATGCTTTAAGAAAAAAAAGGGAAGACATTTTTTCTGAGACAATCCTTATTTATTTATTTTTTTTTTATTTATTTATTTATTTATTTATTTATTATTATAGAGAAAATGAATACAAATAAGAACTAAGTTCTTTTACAGTATAATGGATGCTTAATAATAAAAAAAATTGGGCATACATAACAACAACCTAAATAAGCGCAAGGCTTTGTGATGCTTATGTACTAAGAAAAATATATAATTTAATAGAATGCAAAACAGACTAACTGACTTATAGCTAACATTAAGACAAATAAATTTATTTTTAACACATTTTTGCATATATAAATTAACTTAGAACTAAATTATAAGATAGAAAAATATAAGATAGATAGAATATAAAAAAGGAAAGAAAACAGAAATTAAGTAGCAGAAAAATGAGAAAGAACAGATTGCCTGAAAGTTTCTACCCTAGTTATTTCTCTTAAACCACGCGGCAACGCATTCCACAGTCTTACAGCATTAATGAAAGAAAGATTTGAACTATTAAGAGAGCCGTGTCTAGAGATAATAAGCAAGTTACATCTTCTGGATATACTAAACTGTAATTTTTCATAAAGATAATAAGGAGTTTTAGTGTGAATAATTTTATGGAGGTAGATGCAGTTTCTAGCATTCAAATACTCTATCAAGCTACAACCAAGTATTGCATTTTTAAAGCCGGAAAGATGATCAAACTTGTTCAACCCATATACAAAACGCGTGGCATAGTTAAAAGCAATATTTAGTTTCAGCTGTGAGGAAGAATCAAGTTTACTGTATACTATCTCAGAGTAAGTTATAACGGGCATGATAAGTTGCTTGACTAGTAATTTTTTAATTCAATAGTGCATGAGTTGGCGGACATTCTTAAGTTACGTAGGATATAATAAACTTTTTGGACAACATTATTAACATGATCAGTACAAGAAAGGAACGAATTAAGACAAAAACCAAGGTTAACAATTTTTGACACAACATTAAGCTTGCTAGTACCAATATATAAGTCAGGGACAGCAGCAAGAGAAGTTTTATTTTTGCAGATAGGTAAGACATAAGATTTCGCAGCATTAAGTTGAAGACCATTACTACACGCCCATTGATGTATCCTACATAGATCAGCATTAAATTTTCTTGAGAGTTCATCTAAATTTTCAATTCTACTAGAAAGATAAAGTTGTATGTCGTCAGCGTAAGCATGTAAGGAAACGTGATTGCATACAGTAAAGAGGCCATTAATAAAGATTGTGAAGAGAAGAGGTCCAAGAATGGAGCCTTGTGGAACACCACTGAGAAGAATTGACCAACTTTAACTCTCTGTGATCTGTACGACAAATAACAAGAAATAAAATTCACAGCACTTGATGAAAACCCAAAAAGATACTTAAGCTTATAACATAAATAAGAGTGACTTACTTTATCAAAAGCCTTTGAAAAATCTAGCAGGCAAAGTAGCGACAATAATCCAGCATCAAACTTAGGACGTAAATCATCGAGTACTTTAACAACTGCTGAGCCACACCCATGCCCCACCCGAAAACCAAAACCAGATTGATAAGGTGACAAAAGATTTTTTGCAGAAAGAAACTTATTGATTTGAATGCTTATAAGCTTTTCACAAACCTTAGATAAAGGAGATAAAATACTTATTGGCCTAAAATCATTTGGACCAGCAGGGTTAGATTTTTTTGCAACTGGAAGGACAGTTGCAATTTTCCAGATACCAGGAAATGAAGAAGAAGTGAAGCAATGGTTAATAATATGCGTTAGAGGACTTATTATATGAGGCAATATGATCTTTATAAATCTGATGGGAATACCATCTTCACCCATAGCATTGGACTTTATTTGCATCACACAATTCCCAACCTCAAGTTCACTAACAGGTGTAAACTCAAACAAATGTGGAAAATTAAAAGTACTAAGTGAATTCATATTATTATTTTTAGGAACACTATTATCAACAAAACAATCATTTAGTAAGTCCGGGTCGATATTACATAATGGGAAATTTTTTTTCTTCACTCCAAGGGTACGTATATTACTCCATAAAGTTTTAGTGGGAAGCGAAGGATTAAGCTTGGCGGTGAAATAGCGGGTCTTAGACTGCCTAGTTAAGTGGACTGTTTCATTCCTAACCACCTACCTTACAATTTTCCCAATTGGCAGAAGAAGGTAATCTTCTCCAGAGTTTGTGTAGTTTGTTTCTTTTCGTTACTGCATACAAGATATTCTCTGTAAACCAAGGGCAAGATGAGTTTTTTATAGCTTTTGTGCGCAGAGGAACATATTTTTCAAAAAGGATTTTAACAGGGGTTGTAAGAGAAAAAAGTTTATCATCTACTGTGCTATGATACCAGCACTCATTAAACGATATTAAAGACAATTCATGAAATAAAGACGGATAGTTAATATTTTTATAATCATAAAATGAAAAATAAGGAGAGGCATTACGAGACAGGTTGATATCTAAGGAGCAAAAAATTAAGTCATGATCTGAGACAAAAAATAATTGATCAAACAATAAAACGAGAGAAGGGTCAGACACAATGAAGTAATCTAAAAGGCGAGGAGTAGTATTATTGCAAAAACGAGTCGATTCAGTTGCATTTACAACAGATAGACCTGCCGAAGATATTTTGTCAATCATCATTTGATGATGTGAATCATTTGATAAAAGATTTACATTAAAATCACCGCACATCAAAATTGTATCATGGTTTAAATTAAAATTTAACAAGGGATCTACAGAAAGACATTTATGAGGATTATATACACAAGACAACAAAATTTTTTTACTGTTATCTGATGTACTAATATTAATATACTCAATTCCAGGACTATTCGATTTATTTATAATTTTAGCATTCAAATTAACTTTACAATAAACAGCAACACCTCCAGCTTTCAAATATTTACTAAGTATTTAAGTTAGGCAAATAAGCCTGAACTAAGTTCCGTACAAGGTCAAATTAGTTTATCGTAAGAAACACCATCATGTTTTTTACGATATAGCTCATAAGGCATATAGCTCTATAAACACACAAATTTGAAATGAGATTATGTCCCGGCACTCCTTCGGCCGCTGCTTAGAGATTACAACCCACTCTCCTATTAAAAAGATAATTGTATCCTGAAGTACTGTAGACAGCAAAGCCAGTGTTGGACTTACTTAGGGTTGCAATCCATAAGCAGCGGCCGAAGGCCTCTTATTAAAAAGAGATCTATATCTAGAAGTACTCTGGATGTCGAGTACTTGACGAACAAGTTCGCTAATGTGTAAGCCGTTTTACATATCAAAAAATGCATACACGATTTAAAACAAAAAAAAAAAAGCACCAAGTATAAAGTAACAATTTTAAAAATGAAAAATTTACCCAAACAAAATGAAAAATTACCCAAAAGTAAAATGAAAAATCGCTCAAAAAAAAAAAAAAATTAAAAATCGCCAAAAAAAAAATAAAAAATGAAAAATCACCCAATTTTGTATGAAGAAATTTTGGGAGATTTTTAATTTTTTTTTGGACGATTTTTAATTGGGCGATTTTTCATAGTGCCATTATTTTTTAACAGGCACAACTCAGATTTTGCATAGCCACTGGTTCCCACTGTAAAAATTGTATAATGTATTTCTATGGAAATATAGAATATATTTATTGGTTTTTCGAGGTAAGCTTAGCAACGGCTTCAAACACATCTATTATCACCTATGTTTATTTAAAAAAAGAATAATATTTTTGATCTTTTAAAGTAATGTAGACACATTCAAATCAAAAAAGTTTTTTTGAATAAACAATCCTTCCGGCTACAAAAAAGCCGAAAAAATGTGGTATAAATTTGCTTCGTTTAAGAGTTATGATAAAAAACTGTGAAAATAGCCCTTTAAACCGGTATTTTTCACTTTAAAAACTATTAATAATATAAATTAGTATAAATATGTTCACAAGAATTGTTTATTATTTTTCCGGCTACAATTTTGTTGGAGATAGTATAGGAAAAATTTGGATTCCCTTCAAGTAATTACCAAAAAAGTGAAAAAAATGCAAAACAATTTCGCTATTTATAAAATAAAAAAAATATTGAAAAAATTATTTGATGAGTTTGTTTTGTTTTTAAGATTTTGTTTATTAGACTGTTAGCTACAATTTTGTCAAAGACATTAAACCGATATCTCCAAATCTGAAGGAGCTGTTGAAGAAAAACTGACAGTTTTTTCTCAAAATAAATAAGACCCCCAATATATAGGTGGTCATAAAAAGAAAACTTTCGCCAGACTCGTGAAACCCAGCTATGGTTTCACTCACCTCTGCTCGTATTATCAAGGCTATATCGCAAAATCCTGTAATTTTGCCAATTGTGTTTTTGAGTCACAGTCCCGAGAAACAATTTGTGTCCTTACCAAACTACTCAGGCACAAAAGTCCAGAGTATCGGACTCAATTTTATTTTTAAAAGCTACGAGTAGTAACGAAAAACTGTGAAGCTTATGAAAAAATTAATCGCACATTGATATTAAGCCGAATGTAAATGAGCTTCAGCGAACAGGACCCGAGAAAAATTTATATATTGTGTCAATAAAGTAGCTGATATGTATAGAAACTGGCCTGAGTTTTAACTATAATGAGCCCGAAATATACCCACCAAGTACCTTGAAAGGCACCTGAAATAGTACTTTAGTAAGTCTGTATTATGTGAATAAAGTGTTAAAAAACGAGCGACTATATTCGGGCACAATAAACTGACTAGTGCCCGAATCGGTCTTCGTTCGTACATTGTGCCTGCCCAAGGTGTTCCAGAAATAACACTTCTTTCAGTGCAGAGGTCGAACATTTATCGACACGGGCACCGGACATATGTCAGATACTTTATTGACACAAAATATGAAATTGTTTCTCGGGAGTGTTATCTCTAATTATTGTTTTCATTAATATTCTTAAGTTTTGCAGAAATCAAAAATTCAATGCTGTATGTCGATTTTTGTCAGACACTGTAACGAGAAACATAGCCAATAATCTATAAAATAAAAAAAATAAAAAAAAAATGTGTTTGATTTATGAAAACAAAGAAAAAAAATTAAATCAATATTAATATAGGAATAAGTAAAGTAGGTATGCATAAATTAAATATGCAAATTGCTTTATATCAGTTCACCTGATTAAGTTGAATAAACTTAATTAAAGTTGTAGATCAAGTCATGACGGATAGGTTGATAGTTACTACTTTTTATATGACTAGAGAATTACCTGGTTAGCAAAAACGAGTCTAAAATTTATGCAAAAAATTTGTTTTGTTTTTTGGGGAAACAAGAAGAGGGGTTTCACTCAATACAATTATGAGCATTTTGGCATTGAATATGAAATTAGTATTGAAATAATTTGTTTTTGGCTAAAGTTGTAGTTATTCTTTCGATGTACAGTTCATAAATAATATCAAAGTACTTGTGTAAACAGATATCATTTATTGCATGAATGTAGCGTGCTTTTGAATAATAATGACTTTAATCAAGAGTAAATTTATTTTTAGCTGAATGCCTACTTAAAGCTTGAGAAAAGTTACTTTTAGTAAGATTTTATATAGATTTAATTAAAATTTTTATTCACCTTGTATTCAGGATCAGAGAGAATTCTTGCAAAGTATTTGGAATTTGCAGGAATTTACGAAAAAAAATAACAAAATTCAAAGATTGTAGTTGTCCACAAATTATTTGCACATTTTTTTTAATTTGAGTCATGTAATATTTTATGTTTGGAGAAAGTTTTAAGATAGAGCATAAGATTTGAAAAATTTTTAAAAATCAATGTTAAACCAAGTTTGCCGGAGAACAGAGATAGTTTTAAGACAGCAGTCAATACACGCAAAAAAACAAATGGCAACCTTGGTTTGCGGCACATAAGCAGCATCATAGTTCAAGGTAAGCAGAATTTTAAATGAAAAATCAATTTGCTGCATGCAACATCAAGCGTAGTGCTGCTTAATTTTCATTAACAATTGATGCTGCCAGTTTGTGATGGAATTAGCGGAGCAGTAAAACCGCTACCAATCAAATAAGCAACACATTTTTTGCCAGCTACATTTTGAAAGATACTCACCACAAATCTTAAACTGCTCAGGTCAATACTTAATTTTTCCTCCAATAATTATATTTTATTAAAGTTTGCTGCATCGGTATGCTCCAGGATATGCTACGCCTTCTATGTAACTTCTCTGCTCTTAACTTTTTATATGTTGTTGCTGGTTATGATTTTGTTATTGCCTTTTGCACATAAAAACTTTACAAGCAAATCTATATCTTGTGCTCCAACTCAGCTCCAGCGAAACACAACCAAAGAGAAACACAAAGCAACTGTGGAAAAGTTTTAAGATTTCGTCACAGCGCAGTCCCCCGATGCAAAACGATTTCACTCGGCATAAAATGGCATTTTCTTTGTCAGGCCTGCCTTCTGCCACACTTTTTTGTTTGCGTGATGCGATTATAATTTAAAATTTATTAGTTTACTGCCTCTGTTTGTTTTTCCAATTGTTTTAAAGTTAAGCTGGAAATTTTGTCTGTGATAAGCCGAACATTTTTTGTATTTTTATCAAGCGATGTGAAAGTGTGAAAATTTTAAAGGAAAATATATGTTGACTAGAAATGTCAAAAACAGCTGTTCTTCTCGGCCAACTATGATGGGAGCAGCTGTTTGCCGGCAGTTTAGTTGCCTACTTTTGGGGATGGCTGGATTGAACAAGTGAACAAGGTTTTGATTCGTAATGTACGTGAGTGTACCGTACAAAATTATACCAAATAGGTTAAACAAAGAGATATACTACTTTTGTAAAGTAGCGTTTGACAGCAAATTTCGGTAATTTACATAAATAATTTTTTTTAATATAAATAAAATAGTACACACTTAAAAATTTGTATAGAATTTTTACACCGATCGGTGTTCCAGGGAGTCCTACACCGTTCAGTGTTTAAAAACACCTTGTCAAAGTGCTAGAATTTAATATCCGAAGGAGCATATTTTGCCACACCGATCGGTGTAAAAAGTAAATATCAGATTGGTTGTTTTTTTTACCCTGTTAAGTGTATATTTATTGTAAAATACGCAAAATGATAATTTTTTAAGACAGAACGGTGTAATTTTTAAATATTCGAAAATATGTTTTTAAAATTTTTGTTAAATTGTCATTTAATTTATGAATTGTCAAATGAAATACGCCCCAATAAAAATTCGATTGGGGCTTATTTCATTGGGCTTTATTTTATAATGAAATATGACCCAAACCAAAAAATTAAATTTATGAAATTTCCCAAAAATTTATAAAATATTCCCCGAAAATTGGAGTTATTTCATATGAAGTACATTTTTTGGAGCTTATTTAAATTTTTTGGTGTCTATTTTGTGGTGTCAAAATTACATTTAAGTCTTTAAGAAAGATTTAGAAAATTAAACTAAATAAATTCAATTGAGAAATTTAAATTTTTTAATTTTTTTATCAATGAGAATATAATTTCAATATTGCTTTTCTTCTTTGCTTTTCTTATTTCACACCGATCGGATAAGTTCGTCATTTCACACCCAGAGAGCGGTGTAAAAAATGTAAATATCCGCTCACCGGTGTGAATTTATTTTTAAAATTTTTTAAATTTTTTAGTGTGTATATTAGGGCGTTTCAAAAAAAAAATTTCCAACTCCATAACCATACTTTTCTCGATTTTGTATAAAATAAAAATGGAATTTTTTGTTGATACATGTTTTCTTCCACATTTAATGTTTTATATATTGTGATTTTAGATACAAATTTAATTTTTAATTTTAATTTGTTCATTAAATAACATGAATTTGTTTTTTTAATATCTTTTAATTTTGTATGGAAATAAAAATATATTGATGAATTGAATTTTTGATATTTTTATTAAAACAATGTATATTAAATGTTTTTTTTTTACTTAACCAAGAACGAAACTTAATGAAATTCTTTTAATTTTTATAAAATTTTAAAAATAAAAAAAAATTTTCTCAAACTTAAATTTTTTTCTTATATTTCTCCCGCAAGTGAAAAAACCTATATACCGAATGAAAGGTAATTTAAAGACCTTTCTAACGCATTTTTCATCTTGAAAAAATGTTGAAAACTTTTAAAGTTATTGAGGTTTGAAATCTATAAAAACATAATTTTGTACTTTTTAGACTATCAAAGTGGTCCTTAATATAATAATTTTTCACATCAATCATTTTTTTGTCGTGGGATCGGATCATTAAGAAGAGAATTGTTTAGTTTTATGAAGAAAAAGCACCAGCAAAAATTAATATTAAAAAAATTTCTCCATAACCTCATTTTTTTGATAAAATCGATTTCAGCGACCACGTACCCATCTTCAAAAAATCCAAAAAAAATTTCAAAATTCTCTTAAATCACAAACTTCAATATTCCGCTTCAAGAGTTGGAAAAATCAGAAAAAACGTCTTTTGTGAAACGCCCTAGTGTATATATGGGCATTTACATAGTAGCGCACGTAACGTTTGTACGCCTTTCATATCGCTAAAAATTAAGAAAAGCAAAGAAAGAGTTTATATTTTTTGTCATTTTTTGATTTTTAAAAAGCACTCTAGTAGCACTATTTTTATTAGGCTGGGTCTAAAAAAAACAGTTTTATAAACTAAAAATATTCTTTGGCTCTGGAATTTTTTAAAAACACACTCACTTGCGTTCGATTTTTTATCTGGCAATATATTTCAATGGAACATTTCAGTTTCTCAAACAGAGAAGCAAACAAAATGAGTTTCAAACAGAGAGAGGTTTGTTCTAATTCATATGGAAATGGAGTTGCTAGACATAAAAACCCCAAGTGAGGAGATTGCATGCGTTTTACAAAATAAGACTATAAGTGTAAAAGGTGGAAGTTATTGAAAGAATAGTCTTACAATAAGACTAACAAACAAAGCGTTACGTAACAAAAAGTAGAAGTGGTTTTTGTCTACATTAATAAAATGGAAAAAATTTGCATAAAATAAAATCTCTTTCAATTAAACAAAATTAATCTCATGACTTAAAATTTTGCACATAAGGTTTAACCCTTAACACTTTTGACCCCAAATTAAAACCGGCGATGCCAAACACTCCAAATTTGGCTGATGATCAGTCTTAGATAAGCATAGAGATAAGCATAAGACTAAGATAAGCATAAAGTTCTAAAGCTATATTTCCTTCCTAATAGATCCTACAATAATTAAAAAAAAATTTAAATCAAATAAAAATTCTAGCTTTCAAAATAGCCAATTTTTTATATAAAAAAAGTAATAAAAATTTCTTTCTTTTGTACTTTGACATTTTATTAATTTGAGTATTAAAAACTTATTGGAAATACTTAAAAAAATAACTTAAAATCTCTCGCTCTTTTTTGAAGTCAAGTTGTCGCATGATCGCGTACAGAGGTTATCTTGGAAATGCTTTGCAAACCGTGCAAAAACAAAAGATTTGTGTGTTTTCAATTTTTGCCTTTTATTCACCTCATTTAAATCTATTGTTTAAAATTTATTGTTAAAAATTAGGAAGTCCCAAACGAGATACACATACCTTTAGTCAAATAACCATGAATACATGCCAAAAATATCGAATACCGCGACCATCGGCCTCAAGTAAAAATTTTTGCGATATTTTTTCAAACAATCGCAATTTCGTACCTTGTGATTTTTCTTGTAAAACTAACATTTCCGTATCAATCTGTAGTATTCATGTATCAATTTTCTAAATTTGAAATTAAATTGCATTGAAATGCACAGCTCAAAAAAATCGGTAAAAGTTTTAATTGAGACCGATTGGGTCATGTAAGACCCTATTTTATTTTGTGAATTTAAGGGCTATAGAGAGAGGGCTCTCCAAAATTTTTCTTAACCATTTTTATCTTAATTTGGCCACGGGAAACCCGAATCCAAAGTACTTTATTCTATAACTCTAAGAGCCTGAACACATTGGCCGCATTCAGCGCAGACAACAGTTGGCAACTGTTGTATAAAAATTCGCTGAATGGTACAAATTTGGTAGCGCTAACTAAAACTGATAAAGTAGCGAACGCCTTTTAATCGAGCGAACAAATTCTATGCTACATGAACACAACTGTTTGCTTAACTGTCAGATACTGTTACTGAAATTAATTAACGTTAAATTAATAAACGCAGAAAGAACGCAGCAAATTTAAGTGAGAAAGCTTTGCAATTGAATTAAATTTACATAAAAATTAAATTGAATCTAACTTCTGACGTGTAGAGTAGCTACACATTCAGAGAAAAACATCGTGAACTAAGGTAGCGCTACCATTACAGTTCACAACAGTTGTCTGCGCTAAATGCGGCCGACGACAAGCGACGAACGACATTTCTCTGTTCTGTCGTTGTAGAGATATGTTGAGCGACTTGATTTTAATAAACGTGATAGCAGCAAACTTCAGCAGCAAACGTTTTTGACATTTGATGTTTACAATCAATTATTTTTGTGGATTTGTCCTCATTTAATCTATGTACGTTATTTTAGAAAAAGGACCTAGAAATGATATTTCCAATTGCAGACCTATTGCAAAACTGGCATATACTCCTATAATTTTTGAAAGTATTATCTCTGACATTGTCTTTTTCCATTGCAAATCTATTTTTCCTCCTAGTACCACTACCACTTACCTTACAGAATTTGTTTCAAAAGCTTTATGCTCGTTGGAAAGCGGGTACGAAGTTGATGTAGTTTCTATCGACTTTAGTAAAGCGTTCGACAAAATCTCACACACTATCATCCTTCTTAAGCTTAAAGCCTTTGGCTTTCCATCACTGTTTATATCATGGATTAAATCATATCTCGAAGAACGTCGTTACAATGTCATCTTTAGATTTTCCAATTCAGAGTCTTTCACAGCTACCTCTGGTGTCCCGCAAGGTAGTCACCTTGGTCCTTTGTTGTTCGTCTTAACAATCTCTGATTGAGATGGTATCATCAAAGATTCCAATCTCTCTGTGTGTGGAATCTTCAAGATGATCTGGTTAGTTTTTCCAGTTGTTGCCAAAAAATCTTTTTGAGCTCAAAGTCAGTAAGTGTCAAGCAACTACATATTCACACAAGCGTCTCCAGCTTCCCCCGAGAACTTTTTACTTACTCGGCAAGCCAGTTCCTCCTGTAAGCTATTTACGGGACTTAGGTGTAATATGTGACAAAGAACTTTATTTTAGGTCTCATATTGATAATATAATTAGTAGAGCCAACTCTGCACTGGGTTTCGTGAAACACTGGTCTCCAATCCTTACGTAACTAAATCTCTCTACCTTACCTTTGTTAGACCCATCCTCGAATATGCCAGCCAGGATTGGTCTGCTATCTACAACACCCATTCTGTCCGAATCGAAGCCGTTCAACGAAGATTCATTCAGTTTGCATTTTGCGGTCTTCCCAATTCTGACAGTTTCCACTTACCTCCTTATGCAGACCGGTTGAATTTGATTAACATGCAAACTCTTGCAAAACAAAGGGAAGATGCCGATGTACTCTTCCCTCATCAATTTGTATGCGGAACCATTAACTGCCCAGCACTACTTTGACACCAACCCACGTAACCTTAGGTCTAGTCCTCTCTTCCACCTCAACTTTCACCGCACCGACTGTGGATGCAGTGAACATGTAACCAGGATGCTTCGTGTTGTTCAAATTAGTGAATTCTATTTTCATCTGAGCAGATCTCGACTCCGAATGCCCTTTTTAAATCCAACGCCACTTCTCTTAGCTCCTACGCCACTTTTTCCCCCTCTGTAATGTTTTTCTTACAATTAAGAAATGGTACATATTATAATTAAAAATATTTGTAAGTTCCCTTTTCGTTCCTGCAGTCGGTTGAAACGCGCGCTACTAAGGAGCAGTACAAAGAAAAGAGGAGGAAAGAGAGACCTACTTTCAGGCGGAAAAAAAAGAGAGGCAGAAAAGCGCTAGCAGGAGAAGATTGAGATGTATGGTGACAGGAATAACGCCCGAAAATTTTTTGAAGTTCGAAAAATAACGAAGCCGCGGGAGCTGATGGCTTACCTGCTGAGCTGTTTAAGAACGGAGGCGAAGCTCTATTTAAATGCATTCACGAACTTCTATGCAGAATATGGTCAGAAAAATGCATTCCGAATGATTGGAATCTCAGTGTGCTCTGTCCAATCCACAAGAAAGGTGATCTCACTATCTGTGCCAATTACCGTGGGATACTACTACAAAGCCGCCTTCGACAGCCGAATAAGGAAGCACCTGTACTCCACCATGTCTGAGTTTGGTATTCCTGCAAAACTAATACGACTTTGTAGGATGACACGGAGCAACACTAGCAGCGCAGTTAAAATCGGGAAGGACCTCTCCCCACCATTTGTTACCAAGCGAGGTTTCAGACAAGGTGATTCCTTATCGTGCGACTTTTTCAACCTATTGATGGAAAAGATCATCCGAGCTGCTGATCTGAGACGTAGTGGCAAAATATTCTATATATCGATGACATCGATATCATTGGCCATAGTACGCGCGAAGTCAATTTTCCAGATTAGAAAGAGAGTCATGTCGAATGGGTCTGGCAGTGAATGCAGATAAGACGAAATACTTGGTGTCAACAAACAAACAGTCCCAGCGTCTTGGAACCCACATTACAGTTGAAAATACCTCCTTCGAGGTTGTGAAGGACTTCGTTTATCTGAGATCCAGCATAAATTTAACCAACGACATCAGCATTGAGATCAAACGAAGAATAACTCTTGCCAACAGGTGTTACTTTGGGCTCAGTAGGCAATTGAGAAGCAGAGCCCTCTCGCGTCAATGGCGAGTACCGAATAAGATGGAATGATGAACTGTATGAGCTGTACGCTGACATGGACATAGTCAAGCGCATTAAAATCGAGCGGCTTCGCTGGCTTGGTCATGTTCAGCGCATGAAAGACGATGCTCCAGTAAAGAAAACATTCGATTCCGTACCCAGAGGCGGTCAACGCAGAAGAAGACAACCGCATCTTCGTTGGAAAGACCAAGTAGAGGATAGTCTGACGAAGCTTGGAATTTCCAACTGGCGCCAGCAAGCGAAACACACAAATGGCTGGCGCAAATTTTTAGATGAGGCCAAGACCGACATACGGTTGTAGCGCCAACTAAGTAAGTAAGTAAGTTCCCTTTATTACTTTTCTTCTCGTATTTTATTTTTGACGTGTTCTTAAAATAACGTCATTCAGGTATGCAGATTACGCCCACCACGAGTTGGATAACTTTCAAACACTAAAACAAGGAAAAGGGAGAAAAAAAAATAAATAAATGAACCCTGTTAGAATAAATTTAGTTCTTAGTCAATTAGCTTGTATTAAGTTTTGCGAATAAAGAAATAAATAAATTTCATGAATTAAATTGCGAGCTTTAGATCAAGTAAGTTTTTAAGAAGGCAACAACAACAACAACAACTCTGTATAGAGTCAATCACTTAGCTGACTAGACAGTCTGTTTCGTAAATCGCTACATTTTCCCCTTCAGTAGTCTTTGAGTGATTAAGCTGTGATCAACTCACTGTCTAAATTTGCATATGATTTCACACATTAGGAATTCATTCATTTGAACTATATAGAACAAATTGTACGCTCAAATTGGCTACAAATCATATGACATTTTAAAGCAGTAGGCTATTAATAGATCAACGCCATCAACTCTATCAAAGTTGCCATCTATTCTAGTTGCTTTTTTATTTATTTCAATATTCATTGGTATTCGACAGTTTGTCGAAATGTAACCTCAGTACGATAGGTACTACCACGAAGCATTTGAATGTCAAGAAGGGCAGGGACTCCTGATTGATAACGGAAGTTACCGATCTAAAGTCCCCCTTTGGCTCTGCAACCCGTGTCACCTTCCAGTTCGTTGTAAGCAGGCCATGGTTTCCCAACCTGATTGTATCCAGGATAGTTTGAGTATCAGAGTATACGGCAGGGAAACGAGCACAGGCTCTTGGTCTTTTAAGAATCGTGAGGTTCGCTCCCGGCCATACCTTGCCAACCCTGGAGATGGCAATCTTGTATAGGTCCAATCACTATAGGTCCAGTGATTGACCTTTGGTCAGTGCATGCGATCAGCTTCACGTGGCCCTGCCATCCACTGTCACGACAGGAAAGACTCCTACCAGGAAATTCCTTCATGAGCGGAATGAACAGTAAGGACAACTTGACCTAAACTCTCCTCCACTTATCAGGCGATATGCTACCGTCCGGATTGCCTTTGTCAATTGCCGCAATGGTAATGTGACCAGCTGCGATCTCGCTGAACAGTTAAGGAGTGGCTGTGCTACTACAGATTTTCTTTGCCTTCCGCTGGTCAGCTCTTTTTGAGGTATCTGACTCTAAGGGGGCATCGGTTTGCGTTTGTTAGGAGTCTGTGACTCCTCCAAAATACCCACCGCCCACTTACAGGAAGACTTCTGTTCCTTGGTGCACTGGTTTTCGGGGATTCGCACGTTGCGATCTCGTACTCTCGACGCTGCTTTCCGAGCAACATTACCCATCCGTTTGGTAAGAGGCGTTATTTGAGCCGAAGACTTCTTGCAACTTCCACTGGTGCCAGGCTTGTTGGTCACTACAGCAGTTTATGTCGCTATCTAGCATTTAAAGACTGCGCGTCTTTGAGCTGTTAGTCAGGAGTAGTGTTTAAAGAAGGCGTGTCTGGTGTAGCTGGGGTCTTCACCAGATTTGCATTTAAAGACTGCCCGTCTGCATTTGTTTTTTTAAATTCAAAGTATTCATCATCATGGTCGTACGACCACCCCTTCCCTATCGAAATGAAGATAGTTTAACTGACAGGTTCTGAGACCGCTCCTCGAACGGAATCAGATCCACATTCACAGATCGAAAGATCCCCGATCCAACCCTAGTATGGTTCAAAATCTGTCAGTAGAGTGGTAAAAAAAATATATAGGGAAAAACATGTTCACCGCGCCCTAACCTAAATGCCGCGGTAAGGCCACAGTTACTATCTGACGTGGCCAGGTATCACAGAGGCTCTGTTAAGGACTGGACTTTATAGCATGGGCCTCCAGTCTAGCAAATCCTCAGCACGGGTAGCTTTGACCTTGATTCAGCCTACACCTCTACCGATGGGAGGAATTCTTGACGGGTCACTCTGGATAGATGGATATTTAAGTGAGGAGGGAGCTAGTGACCTAGTTACTGCGGCCTCAAGAACCTATTGCAACAAACCTCTATAAGTTATAGTTCATCCTTAATCGTTAAGTTCGTTAGGAGCAGAGCGATGTCCTTGGGGGAGAACTATCCGCTATTTGGTGCGGCTCTAGGTACAATGCATCTAAGTAGCGAAGTCGGGTCCTAATTAGACTGTTACAGTGACACAAAATGTGCTCTGCTGTCTCTTCATCTTCGTTACATAATCTGCACAGATCTTCCTGGACTGTACCATGGTTGATAAGTACTTATTTACCTTGCAATGTCCAGTTAGGAAACCTGTGACAAGTCTGGTAGATGTTCCACTTAAAGTAAGGAATTGCTTCGTTCTTTGGAGCGATATGGTTGGCATGAATGTTTTTGCCTGTCTATTACCTTCGGTTTCCTTCCAGTAATGAAGTGCCTCTCTGTTAAGCCACATTTTAATGTTATGGCGCATAGTGCCCCATGGTAGCCCACAGAATAGTTCTGGGCCTATGAAGGAACTTTCAGCTCCTTTCCTGGCTAGTACGTCCGCAATCTCGCTTCCTAAGCAGCCGATATGGCCTGGTACCCAATGGCCTGGACTCTGATATGGGTAGACACCTTGATAAGCAGCTGTAGGCAATCCCATACGAGTTCTGACGTGATTTTATATGCGCTAAGTGCAAGTAGAGTGGCCACACTAACAGCCCTATTCTGGCAAAGTGACAATTGTTACCCAGTAAATTTTAAATTTCCATGTGTTTGTTGTAATTTTTTTATTTCAAAACAAAATTTGAAACTCAAAAATAACAAATTTTGATAAAAATTGTCACCTGCTTTTTAGATAGTGACAATTTTATTAAAAAAATTTTGTTTTTTGAGCTTCAAATTTTGTTTTGAAATCAAAAAATTACAACAAACACATAGAAATTTTAAAAATACTGAGTAACAATTGTCACTTTGCCAGAATAGGGCTGTAAGACTATTGAAGAGTCAAAATACAGTAGAAAGAGGCCTCCCCCTCTGCTAACCACCGTCTTAGAAACTAAGAGCACTAGTCTTGGGTAGTTCACGAACGAACTAGTTCAATTGAACTATTCGCACTCAAGAACTATGTGAACTAGTTCGTTGATTCTCGTTCTTTTAGTTCTTTTAGTTCAATCGATTTTGCAGCGAGTCAGATCGAAATGAACTAGAAAAAAAATTTGGTTTCACTTAACACTGGTTTGATTCCGTGCTGATACAGGTTTTCACTAATGAACGGCAAAAAAAATTTTTTGCAAAAACAAATTTTTGTGGAAAATATTGTGTGGAATGCCCCATGTGTAGTATTTTTATGTAAATTTTATCTATGTCCGCAGGTAATGATTGATTCGGTCATATAGGTTATTTCATTTTTTAGATCTGATCATTAACGAGCAAACAAAACAAACTAAAAGACCTATTGAACTAAAAAATACTACAAGCTAACATACCTAACGATCTAAAACACCAAACGAACTATAAGACCTAACGAACTAACAACATGAACGAGTGCACGAAAAGAACTAAAAGAACGAACGAACTAAATGAACTTAAAGAACTATATGAACGAACTAGTTCATTAAACTCAACTGAACTAAAAAGAGCGATATTTTTAGTGAACTAAAATGCCCAAGCCTAAAGAGCACTGTAGCGGTTATTACTAGCCGGCACCTACTTAGAGGGTTAGGATTTTCGCCAGCCTATCTTGTTATAAGAAAATTAAATACTTGAAGCAGGCAAAAAAAAAAAAAAAAAAAAGAAAAAAAAAAATAAAATAATAGAGAAGAATATAAAAAAATTTTCAGAAGCTCTAAAAAATTTTTTCTTAGACTTAGCCATTTTTTTCGTGAATCTACCTATTTTTTCTTGGAATGATAATAATTTGATTGATCCAAGTAAAAAATTACAAAAGAAAAAAAAAATTACAATAAGTTTTTAATGCATGAATTGATTTGAAATATTCTGGACCAAGCAAAATTATTTATTAATATAAGAAAATTCTTTTTCTCTGTGTAGGAGTTCGTTATAACCCTTCAAACCAAGTTCGGAGCGCTCATAATTCGGACTCTGAAAAGAGCCTTATTAAAGGGGATTTTATGAGTTCCCTCTTATTTATGAGTTTTTAAAGTGTATTTTTTGTATTTTCATAACGTACACTCCTAAAAAGTACTTATTTCTGATTGTTTTAAGAGTACTTCAGTTAAGGGCTCAGAAAAAACTCAAGTTAAAGAGTGTTTTGTGAAAAGCTTCCTGAATATGAGTTTTTAAAGTGTATTTACTGTATTTTATAAAAACTGCGCGTTTTCAAAGCACAAATTTAAAGAAAAAAGCATGTTTTGAAATACTGTTCATTGACATAAAATATAAAATATTTCATTCCATTCGGTAATTCTGGTTGAATATTATATTCAGACATGTTTGGATAAATAATACTAGTCGACAAATTTCGTATCCGGAAAACCCATTAATATTCCTATATGTACTTTCATTGCTGGCTTAAAATCTGTACTCAATTTCCTCCTATATTGTAAGGTTTTCAAGATCTTTTTTTTTATATTGATTTTTTCTAAAATACCAAATATTATTTTTTTATGGTGAGTAGTTTAGATTCTAGATCAATAATACTAAACACGTGCCAAATACGTAAAACACCCTGTGTCTTGAAAATTTTACAATATATCAGGAAACTGAGAACAGATTTGAATCCATAGCTAAAAGATTCTTTTCGATGCTCATATTCAAAGGAAAACAAGCTCATTTTCTGCACTTTTATGTTTATTTTATGAAGAAAAAAGGGCAAAAATAGGAATCATAAAAGAGTCTTCTAGGATTCATATTGATGCTTCATAAAAGCGACCAGTTTCAAAGGAAAACTAGCACTTTTCGGAAAATTTTAAGAGTCTATTATGAGTATTAAAAGGCCAATATAAGATTCATAAAAGACTCTTATAGGAGTCCGAATAAATTACTTTTGAGAGTCAAAAAAGTATCATTTCGTGCTCGTTTTTGCTGTATCGTATATATAGCAAAAAATCGAAAAAATTACCTTGAAATATAAGGTTTGTCAAAATTCAAGTTTAAAATCAAATAATTTATTCAGGTTGCAAAAAATCGTAGTATCAAGAGATTGCGAAATAAATTTGACATTCTAGTGAGATTTGACATTTTCTGGATCAAGCAAAGTTATTTATTAATATAAGAAAATTAATTTTCTCCGTGTAGGAGTTCGTTGTAGGGAGCTTTGACTGCATGTATTTAAAAAAATCAAAAAAATTACTTTGAAATATAAAGTCTGTCAAAATTCAAATTCTGAATCAAGCAATTTATGCTGGTTGCAAAAAATCGTAGTATCAAGAGATTGCGAAATAAATACTAGTAGTAAGCCTTTTTTCCAATGAATAGTTTAAAATGTTTGATTCGAGTAAAATCTAATTTGTTAATCAAGCAAAATAATTTGTTGATGCAAAAAAGTTCTTTTTCTGAGTGTGGTAGCTTTCAAAAAAAAAAAAAGTTGTAGTAGAAAATAAAGATGAAAAGTAAGATATATGATATTTGCACCAAAGAGTGTGACATGCATTTGTTTGTGTACTTTTGGTATACCTTTGATGCCTTTAAACTTTTAACAGGTGTCTGTTAAATGAATTTTATGAATTTTCTTTAAATGTCTGTTGGTGGCAGAAACTTACTCAATTAGCTGTATTAAAAGCTTTTTTATGCTCATTCATTTTAGTATAAATAGAAGTTCTCTGTGCTGAGAATAAGAGAAAAACTAAATGAATATTTATTATGTCGTTGTTTTTTTTTTAATTTTTAAAGGTACACACACACCTCCTTGCTTTCCAAAATGTTTTCTATTTAAATATTACTATATGCTTTTTAATGTGATATGTACTTCATTAAAACCGATTTAATTGCTTAATTTAATTGCTTTAAGTATTATAAAAGCATTATTATGCGTTTGTAAGATTTATTATTGTACGTTTTACTACACGGTTAGAAATCTTGGAATACATTTTAATTCAATCAAAGTATTACTAAGATTTTTAATTCAAAAAGTATTAAATTTAATACTCCTAAATTGATTACAACATTTTTAAATATACTTTGTTTTACATTTTAATACAGTTCAAATATTACAAAGATATTTTATACGCTTGGAATCAATTCGATACTATTGTGATGTTATATATAATTTTTAAGATATGCTGTATTATATTTCAATACAATTTAGCATTAAATTTTAATACCTTTCAAATATTACAAAGATATTTTATACCCTTTGGAATCAATTTGATACTATATTTACGATTATATTTATATATAATACAAAGTGAGCATTAAATTTCGATACTTTTTTTTTATTAATAATGAATTTTAATATTTGGCCAGTATTTAATTTTAATACCCAAATACTTAAAGCCCAAAAGTATTAAAATTTATTCCAAAATTTCTAACCGTGTATCTTTGGTATATGAAAAGTTCGAAATTTGTATGCAAATTACTGGAATTGAACAAAATTTATTTTTATTCCAGGACTTACAACTAAAAAAAATAAATTTTTTGATATTTATTTAAAAAAAAAATAAAATACGAATTCAATGCAATGTCAAGCAAAAACAAAAATCGGTAGAATATATTGAATATACTATGCATTAGAGGCCACACTATTGCGTTTATATTACATTATTTCTACAGTCAAGTACATTTTTTAAGATAAACTGAAAACACAAACAGAAAAACTACACAAAACGATTAATAAAAAAAAAAATCATTGCAAAAATTTATTCGAAAAATATTATTCAATTGAAGGCTACTCACCCACAAACATCAACATAACAACCACTAATTTTTTTTATCATTGAACTTGTCTGTTTTTCCATGTTCAATAAAAAAATTTTTTTAGTTGGTGCTTTTCTTTGTACTTTCTCATTTCGAAAGCTTTTCCGACACAAAATTCACCAACGATCTCATGGTTGACATAAAATAAAAATTTATTTTTTCTTACTTAAAATTCGATCCCGAACGAACAAGCTGTTCGAACAGCTACAAAAACCGAAAAAATTTCAACGAAAATCTTTCAGTTGCGAGCGGACCTCTGCTTGGAGTGGAACAACAATTTAAAAACTAAAAAATAGTCCGCGGAAAACGTTAATTTAAATTTTTTTTTCTTAATTCTTCAATACATATATATTATATCTACATATATATATATATATATATGTGAAAATACCAAAAATATACTAGATAAATTGTTATACACACAGAAAAAAATTGAGAAAAACGAACCGAGGCCAGAAAAATTAAAACGTTTTTAACCAAAAATAGTGCTTGAATTGAGAATTTTTGCTTCAAACAAAAAAATTGCATAAAATTAAAAAAAAGTTTATTAATTGAACAAAAAACAACCAAACATAAAAATAATCTGTTTTTTCCATTTTAGTTTTTTTATTTTTTTTACTTTTTTTTAATTTTACATCGATTAAAAATTAACTTTTTAATTGTTGAATTGCAATAAAAAATAAAATATATAATAAAAAAAAATATAAAAAAAAATAAAAATAGTATTGGATAAAATTCTCGAAAAACGACGAAAATGACTTTTTCGCGAATAAAACTTGCAACTTTGTTTGTGTGCTCGCTGCTGGCACTCAGTTTTCCCGGATATGTTAATTGTGCTAAGAAAAGTGCACAGAATGGGAGCCCTGCGCCCCCGTCCGTGCCCCTCGAACCGGAGGCTGTTATCGAGGAGGTCAATGCTAAGCAATTGGAAAAACTGCTGGCAGACAAGGATTACGTAGCGGTGTTTTGGTGTAAGTCATAAAAAATAATTAAAAAAAAAATTTCAATTATAATGTGATCAACTCGGATTGTATAGAAGAAAGACATCAGCAAATTTAATCTCATCTCAATATTTCGAACAGTATTGAAACAAAATCTTCAAAATCTGACAAATCGAAAAATAAAAAAAAAATATGCAAAAAAATCCCACTGAATAATTTCCCTTTGTGAAAACGTTGTATTGCCTAAGTGTTGGTGCTTCTTTTCTTTAGTGTGTATGGGCACTTATGTCAAAATTCCTGCATAGCTGATTTAAATTGTGCGCCCAGAAAGGGATGGCAATAGGTGCGTGAGTCCAAAAAGTTGTCTAGCTGCCAATAGATTCGCATTTTTATTTGTTCCTCAGCTAGTAGCTGCTGTCAAAGAAACACTGAACTTCTGGCTACTGGCTGATAGTGTTGTTGTTTTGGCTATTTTTGTTGTTTTTTGTTTTTGTCAGCACAAACACCATGAAGCATCCTTTCGATACAATGTTCTATTTCTAAACGAACTAAATAACAAGAACAACAATAAAAAAAAAAAATCCACGATAAAAGTGCTTAAAATTGTGAATTTATTAGCAATGCTTTGTGTCGCTGCGTAACGATGCGCAAAAACACAATACAGGGTATGTGCTATAGAGATAAAATATACGTAGTGAATTCTGGAAAAAACTGCATTTGAGAAATTGCATTTTTGAAAATCGCCATTTTAAAATTGGCGCCAAAATAAAAATGGTGCTACTAAACAAGCGAAAAAAATAACAATTCTAAACATTTCCACAATGCCAGAACATTGAAGAGCTCCCTCAAAAATACCCAAATATGAATTTCTGCAATTATTGATAAGGAGTCCGCAGAGAGATAGCAAGGCTTATTTCAAATGCAATTTTAACTTTCTAAATATATCTTATCTACTATAATCGCTTAAATTATGATTTAGTTAACATATCTGTAGCTTCAAGGTATAAGCTTATCATAGTTTTTGAAATTTTTTAGTTTGGAACTTTTATATCTTTTTTCAAAAAGCCTGGAAAGCTTTAACTGCATAAAAATTAAATATAACTTTTAAAAACAAAGGTTTTAAAAGTAGAGTTATTCCTTTAATTTTTTACTCTAGTCTATAATTCATATTAATTACTTTTAAAAATAAAAGTAGAACATAATAGATTTTTATTTTTAAAAGCATTAAAAGACTTACTGGCCGAAAGAATGCGTGTACTGTTCGAATGATTCAAAAAATTTCGAACTTTCATGCTAGTAGCAAGAGGTGCTACACATGCACGTGAAAGTTCATTCAAAAAATTTCATCGTATGCGAAGGTTTTCGCTATTGCAGTTTGCATGTGCTTTGCTTCAAATTGTAAACAAGCTATCAGTGTTGCTTCCTGTACGAAATCGAGGAAAACCCGAAATAAATCCACCAAAAGTGATTAAAAACAACACTGATATCCCCTTTTTGACATACACTGGCCGCTGCTGTCAAAATCCACTGGCTCTGAAATTTCGTTGCCAGTGAAAGTGAATCCAGTGTGAGTGTATTTGTAAAAAAGTGTGAATGTATTGAGTCTTTCAAACTACAGAGCCAGTATACTGGCCTGTGTAGCATACCTGTTATATTCTGTCAGAAAAGTACCGGGAATTGGTCAATAAAACACACACTAGGTCTGTTTCCGTACTCGATTGTAGTAGTTTCCCAGTGGTAAATGAACACAAGCCGTTACCAATTATTTCTTTAATACAATGTAGCTGCGAGTCCTCCAACGCCTGTATGCAAATCTGAATTACATATATTCGGGCATGGCCGCTAAAACACTGATGACATCTACATTGCACAGTAAGCGACAATGGGAGTAGGTATGCATAAGAGGGGAGAGAAAAAAAAAATTACGCACAAAATTGGAGAGAACAACAAAAAATTAAACGAAAATCCTCTCTACGCCAAAAACACAATGAAACCTAAAGAGAACAAACCGAAAAGAAGAAAACTAAAGGAAATGAAGCCACAAATTATTTTGACAATAATTTTTCCCATTAAATGAACGAATTTATTACCTTTCGAAGATCATTTCAAAATTAATATTTAATAACTCTTAGTTATTTTCTACATAAAACTTTGTTCTAGTTGAAACATAAAGATTTATAATTTTCACAAACAGACTTCACTGCAAAACTTCTTTTTAGAAAACACGATATTGCTACTCAGACAAATAAAGTCAAACTGTTGTTTGAACAATGAGAAGAAAATAATGTGACCACAATTAAGAAGTGAGAACAAGCAAGATTTTGTTTCCGCTTACAGTTCTGCATTACAATGTCATCACCGACTAAATTTTACAAGCGTGTTTCCAATCGTGCTTCCAAAAGAGATCGTGTTTCAAAAGAGAGAAGAAGAACAAGCTATAAGAAAGTTGCTATAAGAACAAGCATCATCAAGAATAAGCAAATGCCAAATTAAAATTTTTTGTTTGCTTATGTTGTGCAGTGAAAAATATTTAACAAATTGATAAATAGCATATTAAATGTAAAATAATGTTATTAAAAGCAATACTAGATTACTGTAAGGAAGATTTTATACAATCCAAAATGTTCGTAATTACTCTAGACACACAACTGCATGCTTAGAGATAAATGGGGACGTTCAAATTATATAGAGAATTTTAAAACAGAACTCAGTTTTATTAATAGTCTGGCATGAAAAAATAGATTTTTAGCCATAAATTTTGATTGGAAAGAGATGTTCGGGTAATTTTTTCACATAAATTATTTTTGACAGTTGAATATTTTGTAAAATATATAAAAACAGCATTTTGGAAAAAATAATTTTGCGAAAAAATCAAATTTTGTTTTGTACCCTTGTTGTTTTGATGACAAAAACAGAAAAATAATTTTTGCGCTTAGCTGAAAGAATTTTTGCAAATAAATGCTATGTCATATGAAAGGTAGCCAGATGTGCAATTTTTAATTGATTTCATTTTTACAACAACAAAAATTTTTGAGTAATTTTATTGAGTAAAAAGTCAATATTTTGGACCTTTTTTGACATAATCATTAAACATATATATATGGACAGTTCAAATTATTTTTGTGAAGTGCTTTTATAAAAATGTTGAACAAAAAATTTTGAATGAAATTTATTAATGGACAGCGGAGATATTTGGATCGAAAGACCAAACTTTGATTTTCATGTCGGTTTTTTCTCATTCTTAGGTAACGATGTTTTATAAAAAAGTCGTTGTACTGAAAATTTCTCCAATTTTGAAGATATGTGAATGTTTTTGATGTCAAAATAACAAACATTTTTTAAAATTAAATACACAAAAATCTCCGTTACTTAAAAAATTTATAATAACAAAATTACCGTTAGTTGAAAAATTTCAGAGGGGGCGTGGCAAAAACTAAGTATGTAACATTTTAAGTTGGGATGCACTTAATATGTATACCTAGTTTGAGCAAAATCCGTTGAGCCTTTTAGATTTGTATTAAGGCCAAACAAACAAACAAACAGACAGAAAATGAGTTTTATTACTATAGATAGTCAATTGTATGAAAAAATAGATTTTTAACCATAACTTTTGATTGGATGGAGATATTGGGGTAATTTTTTCACATAAATTTTTTTTGAGACTTGAATTTTTTGTAAAAAGTATAAAAATAACATTTAGGGAAAATATAAATTTCGCGAAAAAAATCGGTACCCTTGTTGTTTTGATGACAAAAACAGTAAAATAATTTTTGCGCTTAGCTGGAAGAATTTTTGCGAATAAATGCTATGTCGTATGAAAGGTAGCCAGATGTGCAATTTTTAATTGATTTCATTTTTACAACAACAACAATTTTTGAGTCATTTTTTGAGTAAAAAGTCAATATTTTGGACCTTTTTTGACATAATCATAAAACATATATACACTGACTTAACGGTACAGTTCAACCTGTTTTTGTGAAGTGATTTTATTGAACTTTTGAACAAAAAAAATTGAATGAAATATATTAATGGACAGCGGAGATATTTGCATCGAAAAACCAAACTTTGATTTTCATGTCGTTTTTTTCTCATTCTTAGGCAACGATGTTTTATGAAAAAGTCGTTGTACTGGAAATTACTACAATTTTGAATATATGTGAGTGTTTTTGTTGTCAAAATAACAGAAATTTTTAAAAATTAAATACACAAAAAACTCCGATACTAAAAAGTATTATAACAACAAAATTACCGTTAGTTGCAAAATTTTGGAGGGGGCGTGGCAAAAAATAAGTATGTAATATTTTAAGTTAGAATACACTTAACATGTATACCTAGTTCGAGCGAAATCCGTTGAGCCGTTTAGATTTGTATAAAGGTCAAACAAACAAACAAACAGAAAATGACTTTTATTACTATAGATTGCTGAAACTAATAAAATTAAAATGTTTCTCTTAAATGATATAATAAAATAATAAGTTTTTAATAAGTTTTAATTGTTTGGTCACGGTAGACTTTTTTCTGGAAATGCCCATATTTTTTCAAATGAATTAATTTTTCTGTTGGTCGTCACCCCTCTCCAGACAATGGCAAACCTCAGAGAGTAAAAACTGCCATGTAAAGCTTCTTGAAAACATAAGAACATAGTCGGCATTAAACTCGCAGGTCCAGTTCTCGATCATTTGTGTTCAAACATTTAATAACATGCACAACACAATTGATCAATAGAAGCTCGGTTAAAGTTCTTTCTAGGGCTGAAATGGCCAATTTATTTTTAGTATTAGTGCTTCAAATGAGCTAGTTTGTTTGGTTACTTCAATAAAAACTTAGTTCAAAAAACTAAAACCCGACTTCTAAAAAGCACTCTCTTAAAAGTATGAAACAAGAAAATTTTCTCATCTAAAATTGCTAAGTACAAACTATTTAATATTTTTTGTATATTAAATAAGCAATTTACACATAATATATTGGGGGTTGGAATTAATTTTAAAGGTTTTTTTTCGGTTTTTGAGCATTTATTTAGAAACAACGGTACAATGTATATTATTCAAAGTATTGTCCATCGTTAGCTACAACATTTTCCCATCTTTCTGGCAGCATATGGATTCCGCGCCGGAAGAACGATTCGTCTTTTGAGGCAATCCACGAATCGACCCATTTTTTGGTATCCTCGTAAGAAATGAAGCGCTGCTCAGCCAAGCCATGCGTCATCGATCTGAATAGGTGGTAGTCGGAAGGGGCTATGTCTGGGCTATAAGGCGGGTGGGGTAGCACATCCCAATTCAGCGCCTCCAACGTTTCCTTGACGGTTCTTGCTCGGCTCAATTGCATCAACTGTTGTTGGTAGCGTTCCCCAGTGATGGTTTCGTTAGGTTTTAGCAGCTCATAGTACACGACACCCTTCTGATCCCACCAAATACACAGCATAAGCTTGGCGCCATGAATATTCGGCTTGGCCCTCGATGTTGATGCATGGCCGGGTGGTCCCAACGATTTTTTTCGCTTAGGATTATCGTAATGGATCCACTTTTCATCGCCAGTGACAATACGATGCAAAAAACTCTTCCTTTTATGCCGTTGAAGCAGTTGTTCGCACATGCAAAATCGCCGTACAACGTCTCTCGGCTTCAACTGGTACGGCACCCAATTTCCTTGCTTTTGAATCATTCCCATGGCCTTCAAGCGTTTGCCGACCATTGATAAGTCGACTCACAATGATTCTGACAATTCTTGAAGGGTTTGTCACGGGTCTTCATCGAGCAAAGCCTCCAATTCCTCATCTTCAAACTTTTTCGGCTGGCCCGGACGCTCTTTGTCTTCCGTATCAAAATCACCACTTTTAAACCGACGGAACCAGTACTCACAAGTAGAAATCGATGGAGCATAGTCCCCGTAAGCCTCAGTAAGCGTGCGTTGTGCTTCAACCGCTTTTTTCTTCAAATGGAAGCACAAAAGTAAACCTTCCCGCAAATTGCGTTTTGTTGGAACGAAAGTCGACATGTTCACAGAGAAAAAAATATATGTTGTTTACAATTCAGTGGAATGACACATACTGAAAAATGAAGCTTAGACAATGTGCTTTGAAATGAATATAGTCACAGGTGTGCCCGATGCGATCTATTGATAGTTACGCCATCTCTTAGAAAACCTTTAAAACTAATTCCAACCCCCAATATTTTATTGTATACTAGCTGATATACCCGGTGTTACTCGAGAGTAATTTATAAAAACATTTTAATATACACTTCTCGATTAAATGTTTTTTAAATTCTTGAATAATGAAAAACATGTTGAATTTTAAGTTTGAGCTATCGTTAGAAAGGTAATTGAACGGACTTTAATCCAAAAATAGTTTTGGGAATATTTGGTGGTAGGGATTCTATCCCTTGCAGTGAGCTAAAGAAGGGGTACGAAAAACATATTTTTAAAAGTCAAAATAATTTAAATATTTACTTAATCTTAAAGCTAGCAAAATTACCTTTACAACAATACAATATATATTACAATATAAATTTTATATTACAATATAAAAATTATGGTGGGACTCAATGGGCTCTTGAGATATGGACGTTTTAACATCTAAACAAAAATTTATTTTTGAACGAAAAGAATTTAAATGAAATATATTTAAAAACAGCGGAGATATTTGCATTGAATGTCAAAACTTTGATTTTTATACACATTTTTTCTTTTTCTTAGTTATCGATGTTTTATGAAAAAGTCGTTGTACTAAAAATTATTGTACTATAATATGTATTTAGCCAGCCAAACGTGTGAGGTTAAATTTGAAGAAACTTGTGGTAGACATCATTCGGCTATTCACCGCAAGGTGTATAGTTTGTACCCACAGTATTTACTAATGCGGCGCCATCTATCTGTAAACTCAAAGCTTAGATCAAAACCAATGAAATAATTGTGCTAAACAGATACGCTTATGTTTTATTATATCTCCATATAGCTGAAACTGATTACATAAAAATATTAACTTTTACATGGTGATATGGTGATATAAATACAAAATTTAAAGTACCATTAATAAAGAACTGAGTGACACCGCTGACACAATAGTGAGAAGAATTAGAGCCATCACAACTAAACAAATTTAACAGGATGGGAAGGCAAAAAACTAAATAAGATTACTATAAGGAAGATTTTATGTAAACCAACATTATTGTAATTACTCTAGATGCACAACTGCGTTCTTAGAGATAAATGAGGGCGTTTGAATTATATTGAGAATTTTAAAACAAAACTCAGTTTTATTAATAGTCTGGTATGAAATAAAAGATTTTTAACCATAATTTTTGATTGGAAACAGATATTGGGGTAATTTTTTCACATAAAGTATTTTTGAGACTTGAATTTTTTGTAAAAAATATAAAAACAGCCTTTTGGAAAAAATAAATTTCGCGAAAAAAATCATCAACCCTTGTCGTGTTGATGGCAAAAACCGTTAAATAATTTTTGCGCTTAGCTGGAAGAATTTTTGCAAATAAATGCTATGTCATATGAAAGATAGCGAGATATGCAATTTTTAATTGATTTAATTTTTAAAACAGAAAACATTTTTAAGCAGTTTTTTTTTGAGTAAAAAGTCAATATTTTGGACCTTTTTCGACATAATCATAATACATATATACCCTACCTTAGCTGTACAGTTCAAATTATTTTTGTGAAGTGCTTTTATAAAAATTTTGAACAAAAAAAATTTGAATGAAATTTATTAATGGACAGCGGAGATATTTGCATCGAAAGACCAAATTTTGATTTTCATGTCGTTTTTTTCTCATTCTTAGGCAACTATGTTTTATGAAAAAGTCGTTGTACTGAAAATTTCTCCAATTTCAAAGATATGTGAGTGTTTTTGATGTCAAAATAACAGAAATTTTTTAAAATTAAATACACAAAAATCTTCGATGGTAAAAAGTTTTATAGTAGCAAAATTACCGTTAGTTGAAAAATTTCAGAGGGAGCGTGGCAAAACTAAGTATGTAACATTTTAAGTTGGGATGCACTTAATATGTTTACCTAGTTTGAGCAAAATCCGTTGAGCCGTTTAGATTTGTATTAAGGCCAAACAAACAAACAAACAAACAAACAAACAAACAGAAAATGAGTTTTATTACTATAGATAGTCAATTGTATGAAAAAATAGATTTTTAGCCAGTACCATTGTTGTTTTGATGACAAAAACAGTAAAATAATTTTTGCGCTTAGTTGGAAGAATTTTTGCAAATAACTGCTATGTCATATGAAAGGTAGCCAGATGTGCAATTTTTAATTGATTTCATCTTTACAACAACAACAATTTTTGAGTCATTTTTTTGAGTAAAAATCAATATTTTGGACATTTTTTGACATAATCATAAAACATATATACCCTGACTTAGCTGTACAGTTCACCCTGTTTTTGTGAAGTGATTTTATTGAACTTTTGAACAAAAAAAATTTGAATGAAATTTATTAATGGACAGCGAAGATATATGCATCGAAAAACCAAACTTTGATATTTATGTCGTTTTTTCTCATTCTTAACTAAAAAATTTTTTCACTCGTGAAACATATGTATGTAATAAAAGCTTCTAATTTAAAATCTGAAAAAATGAACTGCCGCTCTTATTTGATTCAGAAGTTATAGAAAAGTTTAAAACATGGGCTCGAAAAATTTGCTATTTTTTTATTTTATTATTTTATTTGTGTGGGTGTTGAAAGAAAGGTCTATTGCCTATTCAATTAACTATAAACTCAGAAACAAGTTTAGTTTTTTAATTCAATTTTGGACTTTCAGCGTAATATATCAAAACTTTGCGCGAATTTTTTATAAAAATGTTTTTTATTTTACGTTTATAAAAAAGGAATTTGTTTATAATAGCTCATACTGCAATAACTGACAAAGATAGAAAAATTTGTCTCAAACAAGATATGTTAGCCTTTTTATTAGCTTTCGAACGATGTTCACTTAAACTAAATCATATTATTTTTTGATTGCGAAAAATAGAAATTTCCAAAAGAATAGATTTTTTTGCAATTTGAACCTAATTTGTTGTTTTTTTTTTTTTTTTTGTAAAAAAAGCCAAAATATTATTCTAAATACTTCTTAATATTCTTGTTTGGGACAAATTTTTCTGTCTTCGTCAGTTATTGCAGTATAAGCGGTTGAAAAAATATCCTTTTTCAAAAACGTAAAAAAAATTTCTCAAATTGCTTGTTTTATATTGAAAAAAAAAAATTAGTTTAAAATATTTTTGACTAATGAACCATAAGAAACTATTATGGGGAAAAAAATATTGGTGGCAAGTATTGAATGGAATGCAATATCTACATAAGTATTTATTCAAAATCTTGACCTTTTTAAAAAAAATTTGCTTAAACAAAACAAATTTACCAAAACGATAAAGAATTTACGTAGTCAAAAATTTTCTACCAAAAATGGTTATATTTTACCAAAACGGCAACCCTGGTCGAGACACTCAGATGTAAGAAAAAGTACAAATGTCGCTTCTCATTAAAAAGTTGCTCACTTGCAAGTTGCAACACTAGACGGAGCAGCTGAAAGATATATTTGATAGCAACCGTATAAAATTTGCAGTTGGGAACAGGAAGATTCACATGCAATATGTTTCATATATTTTTTGTATTGGCAAATAAGTGAAATCTTGAATTTCAACCGATGCCAATATAAAACCGATTCCGACTATACAAGTTTGAACCGATGCCGATTAATCGGTCGAGCGCTAGTTACAATATTTCAATATCACAAGCCTTTTGACCACCAAAGCATACAGTAGAGGTATTCACGGGTTGTTGCAAATTGCAAGAGTGTGAAAATGCAAGATAATTTGCGCACTAACGCGTGAACATCAATATTGCAATTTAATTATGCAATAATATTAAATGTCGAATGAACAGTGAATATATTGCCACCTTATTTCAAAATCATAAAAAGTTATTAAAATCTACGTGCAACCTTAACCTTTTTAAAGTTTTACCCAGGTTGCAACTACGTTCGAAAACAACCAAAACATGAATCATCTGTTTAGCATCACTGCTTGTGCGTTCTCGCAATTGGTTTGAGCAGTGCGTAATTCAAGAAGAGTTGCAAAATTGCTTCCAATGTGTTTGTTGTTGGAATGATGCGAAAGTTCGCAATCTTGCATTTTCGCATCGTCGCAACTGCGTTTCGCATCAACCCGTGAATACCCCTAGTATATTTTAAAAATTTGTGGGTATTTTATGATAAAATTTTTTATTTAAATACTTTGTTGGTTTCGACCTTTAGCCATTTACATTTGTTGAGAATATTTTCTTGTTTCATACTTTTTAAAGAGTGCTTTTTAGTAGTCGGGTTGTAATTTTTTTAAACTAATTTTTTATTATTCTTACAGAACGAGAAATAAACTGAAATAAGTTTATGTGCATCATTGGCGTCGGAAGCGGGGGGCAAGGTGGGCAGTTGCCCTCCCACTTTTTTAGCTAGATAAACAATTTAAAAGGAAAAGTTATTCAAAATATCAGTTTTTTTACAACGATAATATTTTTGTATTATATATTTTCCTCTTCTTTCTCTCTTCTTCATGTTTCATGTGAAGAAATTTTGGTGAACTTTTTTTGCACCACCATTTGTACTGCCCCCCCATTTGTACTGCCCCTCCAGATGAAATTCGCTTCCGACGCGATTGATGTGCATTTTTTACATGAAATAATGGCAATTGATGACATTTTCCACTGTGGAATTGCGGCCTAACAAGAAGAGGAAGCGTACTCATATCGGAGTTTTAAATAAGCTTTTCATAAGCTCATAAATGAGTCTTGAAAGAATCCTAAGATTGGTTTTCTATGAACTATTTCGTATTATTTTTATAATATTTTTTTTAAACAGTCATATTTCGGATTTAAATCAGATCAGTGTGCCCTTACAGAAAGGGAAACACGCTCATATCAGAACTTTAAATAAGCTCATTATGAGCGCTTAGGCTAAAAACAATAATATAACGGCTGCTTACTTTGGCAGAGCACACACACCCTGTTTATGAACGCACATGTGATGGAAGAAAAAATAAAGGAACATTTTGTACTACATTAAAGAATGTTTACAGTTCGTATTTATTTATATTCGATTCGTGGGCATTATTTTCGGCTATTATTGTGGTAGCTATTATTTTAAAGAGGATATACAACTTAAACATGTATATAATCAATTTTCAAAGAAAAAGCTAGATTTTATTTAAGTAAGTAAGTAAGGGCCATCTACTGGTTAGACTGGATGAATCGGGCATACACACGATAGGGTATGCAGATGACATTGCGTTGGTGGTCTGCGGCAAGTTCATTGACACCATCTCTGACATCATGAAGGGAGCACTCCGAATGGTGGAGGAGTGGTGTCGAGAACAAGGCCTTACCGTAAACGCAGGCAAGTCAGACAATATTCTCTTTACTAGAAAGAGGGTAGGCCTGAGTACAGAACCACTCAGACTTTTTGGAGCTGAAATCAACATGTCCACGAAAGTTAAATATCTAGGGGTAACCCTTGATAGCAAACTGAACTGGAACGAGCATGTAGAAGATAGGATTCAAAGAGCCAAGAGGGTTCTGTTCCAGTGCAGACGCGTTTGTGGTCTCAAATGGGGGCTAAACCCAGAGGCTATGAAATGTGTTTACACTATGATGGTTAGACCTGTCATCACGTACGCTTCGGTGATTTGGTGGACAAAAGTCAGCCAGAAAACCATTAAGAAGAGACTGGACAGAGTCCAACGGCTGGCGTGTGTTGGAATAACAGGTGCAATACGCACCACTCCAACAAGCGCAATGGAGGTTCTGTTAGGTATGCTGCCGTTGGATTTAGAAATAAAGAAAACAGCGGCGCTGTCAGCCCTCAGGATGTTGCGAAATGCTACGAGGCATGGGGCAACGGCCCTGCATGGTCATATTCGCATCCTTGATATTGTACAGAGAGATGTCAGGGAGGCGTTTATGCCTATGGATGGAAGGCAGAGAGTAAAAATAACAGAAAAATGTTATAAAACTCTTATAACGGATGGAGCCGTTTGTGAAGAAATCGCTGGTAGCGATATCAGTATATTCACAGACGGCTCTCTGATGAATGGCCGGGCCGGGGCAGGCGTGTACTCAAAAGAGTTAAGCCTATCCTGTGTACTGAGGTTGGGGAGGTTTGTGTCTGTATACCAGGCAGAAATGTTTGGCGTAGTGCATGCGCTGGACCACCTGATAGATGGCCGGATCAGTGGCAAGAAAATTGTCATCGCTCTCGACAATCAGTCTGTGATTAGGTGTATGCAACGGACAGACATCACTTCCAGGTTGGCCATAGAATGTCTTACAAAACTCAATAGGTGCGCCCAGACAAATGAGCTTACACTTATGTGGGTGAGAGGACACTCTGGCATAGAACAGAATGAAGAAGCTGATTCTTTAGCAAGAACAGGATCAGCAGAAGAATTCTGTGGACCAGAACCACGTATCGCCTTAGGCGACAATATGGTGGCAGGCCTTATTAAACAATGGACGGACTCGGAACACAGTAAAAGGTGGGAAGAAGCTGTTAATTGCAGGCAATCAAAGGCGGCCGTGAAGTGGTCTCGTAGTGAGGCAGCAAAAGTTATCCGATACAATCGAAGGACTTTAAGCTGGCTTACTGCACTGGTCACAGGACACGGTCCCTTCATGTACCATCTCGGGAAGATGACTCTGACCGAGGACGATGCGTGTAGGTTATGCCTAGAGGAGCCGGAAACAGCAGCACACATTCTGTGCCAGTGTCCGGCGCTGGCAAGCATAAGATTGACCACTCTGGGACGCCCATTTATTGGCGAAGCCGAGATTGGTCAACTAACCTATAAGGATATGCTTGAGGTGACAAAGGATGCTTACACGAGGAGCATGCTCACGTACGAGTACTCCGAGCAGTAGTACCCTTTGTCCAATAGGGGACGAAAAGGGACCCACTGTGGTCTGCTTCGGCAAATCCCCAACTTATTATATTATAAGTAAGGGCCATTTTGTTCACAAAGGGCATAAATATGATTTAATTCAGGGATAACTATCTCTAGGTTAATTTTATACCAAGCGTATAAATCGGGAGATAAAAAAGTGGTTTTGTTCACATTTTATTCCAGCTTTATGCTTAGAGCATAAATTCGCTCTCAGTTTATATCGATTTCCATCGGAATGTTAGAGTGTTGCTCATTAATTAAAAAATGTGTGGGGATTTTTGGTTTATTTTTGCGAATTTGGGGGTTGGAGTGAACACTAGGTAAAAATGGATCGCTGATTTTGCATCTGATGTCAGAATTTCAAAATTCTGAAATTTTTCTACACAGGGCTGCCAGCTAAACATTTTTTTAAGAATTTTAAACATGAAGAAACAGTATTGGGGGTTACTTCTTCCGAATCTGGTGTCAAAATTTTAAAATTCAAGATGGCGGATAAAGTTGCCACCTAATTTCTTGTTTATTTATGCGAATTCAACTCTGGGAGAAACACTAGGTAAAATTGGGTTGCTGATTCCGAATCCGTTGTCAGAATTTCAAAACTCGGAAATTTTTCTACACGTAGGGGTGCCACCTAAAATGTTTTATTTTAAGAATTTTAAGCATGAGGAAAGAGTATTGGTGGTCACTTAGTTCGAATCTGAAGTCAAAAATTTAAAATTCCAGATGGTGGATAGGGTTGCCACCTTAATTTTTTGTATTTATATGAATTCGGGGCTGGCAAAAAAAAAAAATGGTACGCCAAAAATGGGTCACTGAATCCGAATCCGTGGCCAGAATTTCATAATGATAAAATTTTGAAACAATAGGGCTGCCACCTAATAATATGTATTTTTTAGAATTATAAACATAATTTAACAGTATTAGGGAGTCACTGATTTCGAATCTGAAGTCAGAATTTTAAAATTCAAAATGGTGGATAGGGTTGCCACCTTAATTTTTTGTATTGTTATGAATTCGGGGCTGGCAAAAAAATGGTATGCCAAAAATGGGTCGCTGAATCCGAATCCGTGGTCAATTGGATTTTTAAATTGTTTGTGCATATGGGACTTATTGTGGTATTTTATAATGCGAATGATATTTTTGTGGTAATTTTAAATGCGTATGGAATTTTTGGTGGTATTTTTAAAACGCGTGGAATTTTTGTAGTAATTGTTAATGATCCTGCGATTTTTTTTTTGATATTTTTTTATTGCGGTGGAAACTTTTTTGTTTATCTTTATCATGGTAATTTTTGTTGTATTTAACTTATGTTAATGTGAAAAAGTAACTTTTTGTAGGAATTGTTTCAAATTTTAACTGGCAACCTTGGCTTGTAGTAATACATTTTTTTGTAGCCACCCAATGTGCACAAAAACGGATACGGATCCGTTACGAACCCGTTACTAGTCCGTCAGTACGCACTACGCTTTCTTATGTTTCGACGGACCCGTTACGAACCCGTTACGAATCCGCCAAAAGAGTCTGAAACGGATTCGTATATGAAGTCCGTAATGGATTCGTATCTGAAGTCCGTTACGGATTCGTTTCTGAAGTCCGTTCTGAGTTCGAGGCGGATCCGAAAAAATGGAAAAAGCAATTCGTATTTTTGAGAGGAATCGCTCTTATGTTTTGACGGACCCGTTACGAACCCGTTACGAATCCGTCAAAAAAATTACCACAACGTTAACATAAAAGACAGTCTTAAATTTGTTTAACAATTTCTTATTTTATTTTCAGTGGATTAGGGATACGAAATACAATTGTGTACTTATTTTTATTTTAAACAATTTTTTTATTTCATTAAGCTCGTGCTCCTCAAGCTCTCCTTCAAATCGAAGAAAAGTACTTGTTAGAATTTTTAAATAATTATTATTAGTGATCAAGTTAAATGTGACTATAGGATAGCCGTACACAAGATATTTTTCGGAAACTTTTTTAATTGCGTGAATTTGGTACGCTTTGTCATTATAGAAGTAAAAGTTATTGGGATGCTTCAACGAAAAATAATGTTGAGCTGTTTGAAGAAACAAGTATGAGCCATCCTGGAACTCACCAACATTGTACTCGTTTGTTTGATATTTTGAATTATTTTTTTACCATTTAAACTAGCCTCCACTACTCTCTTATAAATTTTATTACAAAATAATTTTTTTTGTTTTAATTTACGTTTAATTTCCTGCAAAAAGTTTTCGAATTTGAATGCGTCAAACTTGTTTAGAGAACCTATATTTTTAACATATGTAGCTAAATGCGTCAAACGAGTCCGTTGCGAGTTCGCATTATTTAAAAAAAAAGAGTCTGAAACGTCTGTTTCGTATATGAAGTCCGAAATGGATTCGTATCTGAAGTCCTAAACGGATTCGTATCTGGAGCCCGAAACAGATTCATATCTGAAGTCCGAAACGGATTCGTATCTGAAGTCCGAAACGGATTCGTAACTGAAGTCCGTAACGGAGAGAGGAATTTCATACGAAAAAGGATCCGTTCCGGATGCGAAACGCAATCCGTTTCGAACAAAATGTACGAAGAAGTGAGTTCGTTACGGATTCGTTACAGATCCGTTTGGCACACTGGGCACATACTGGCTCTCTAGCTACATGCATCTGTATTCTCTATTGTATTACAACCCAACAAGCCATGAATGTGACTGTTCTAGCTAAACGGTACTTAAAACGGCAGCGTCTGATTTGGTGGTATGAAAACGACATGTTTTTGTACCTTTAAACCGTTCTCTATATAATTGTTAAGTCCTTTTTATATTTATCAAGATTCGAATTTAAATTTATGCCATATTCGCTTGATGCGTCGTTTGTTCTTGTCTTTTTTCCTCTCTTTTTCACCCGTTCGCCAAAAAACTCTGAAATATGCATTGAATCAGTTGAGTTGCCGTTTAAGGCGAATTTACACGATTCACTATCATCGTTCACTTTGGATGAATCATCTGATTTGTAAAATATAAATTGAGTTTCATCTTTAAAATGAAGATGATTGTCATCCACATTGAACAGTGAAAGAAGTAGAAGGTCTTCCTGCTTTTGATGAAAGTGAAAGCAAACCGAACTGATGTGTCATTCGTACTAAAACACAATTGAAAGGTGTTAACATAATTTCAAGCAGTCAGTTTATATTTTTTTTATTTAATTGCTAAATAGCTTTTATCTATTTAATTTTCTTAAGCGTCAATAAAATTAATAAGCCAACGAATATATTTTGACATTCAACACCGAATCATCCATCAAATTTAAAATTTACACTTTGAATAATGTAAATTAAAAATTGATTCACTGTCATCGTTCAACTTTCACTATCATCGTTTTTAGTGAAATGTGTAAATTCGCCTTTGAGGCGGTCGTGGCAGGACAAAGTTTTCCAGGTAATACTAATATTTTATGTGTAGGTTTTCGCTTCGGTCGGCAGTCCCCTCACTGCTATACTTTTTTTAAGTTAACAGAGGCCATACTGTCTGCACTTATAACGCTTATTACAGACGTCTGTAGCAATAATTAAGTGTTTGAATTTTTGTAGTTACGCTCTAGAATGTTAAACGCTTGCGCACAGCAAGCCACTCGTAAAGGCCACGCAGAAAATAGCTTAAATTTTTTTCTGCTTTTCTTTTAGAATTAAAGGATTACCGCCACCAGATCGTAAGAATCAGAGGCAATGTAATGCTCAACGCTTGATTGAAACAAGCACAGCAATTATTTTGCAATAAAAATTTTTTATTTTTTATATATATTTTTTTTTTAATTATATTTACAGAAAACACGTCTGACTACTACGGCAAACCGATTCGATCTTCTTATTTAAGAATAAAAAAATAAGACTAGAATTTTATTTTTTCTTTCTAATAAAGAAAAAAAAAATATTCTAAAAAAGTAATTTCTGTAGCGTCTATTGGCGGGGTCGCTACCTTCGCCACGTTCGCCTCACTATAGCCTTTGGCCTTGGTCCAGAAACGCATTCTGGATGAGCTTCAAATGCTTCGTCGTCCAACCTGTGTTGGGGTAGCCATATGGTATGACTCCAACCTTTTAGTTATCCACTACATCATTGAAGCTGAGCACTCTAACCCCTGCGTCTTTAGATTGTGGACTGGTAGAGGGCACTGCAAGCACCCTGTCTTTTGGAGCAATGGTCGCTTGCTTTGAAGTAGGTGCCTCATCTACATTTGCTCCTTGTACTAAAGTCAAGCGATTCGGCGGATCGTTTTGCGATTTTGTGCTGTTTCACTGCGCACGCTTTAACTTATCCGGGAAAGCATGTGGCGCGCTCTTGATAGTAGCCTGAATAGGCTGTCGCGCGTGCTCTCATGATTCCGCCAGTTCAAAGCTTTTGCCTAGGAGGACCTTAAGACACCTTCGTCCGGCTCCTGATAGTCTAATTTTACAGTAATTTCTCTGCAATATCTTAAGTATCTACTTTAAGTAAAAATTTGGATTTTTGATCTCAGATTACACCTGCAACCTCTAGCTGGACGGCAGAAAAAGTGGCATCTATGAGTGGTTTCGATGTGAAATTTTTGATAAAAAAAAATAGTTTACGTTACATCAATACATGCCGATTTAGATATGATTTAGTGCATAGTAAGATTCCTTTATAAAATTAATCTTTAAGGTATCCTCAAGATTTAAAATATTTTCTTTCTTGCTTACAGAGATACAAACTTTTCGTTAACTTCACCGAAATTTATGTTCCTCTCTCAATCAACAAAACGTTAAAAATAATTTTAAACCAAGTGTTAGATTCGGCAACGATTCTTCGAATACCCATTCATAAGTAAATTTTGAAAAATCTATTGAGGTCCAGTTTATATGTATTTAAACTTTTCAATTCTAAAATCTACTAAAAAGGCGAAAAAATGCGCGTTTTCCTCAAAAATGCACCAGATTTATTAGGTTTTTAAAAGTATAAGACTCTAAATTAATTTCAAAAACTAATTTATATCCTGAACTGCCAGATATTTTACTTTTTAAAAAATAATTTACTTCACATGTTTTTACAAATTTAAAATACTTCAATTGAACGCAATAATGTGATCAGCCACGTGATCTAAACCAGTGATGCCCAGCGCCTAACTCTTTCCACTCTTTTACAACAACTTCAATATTTTTATAATTGTTGTAATTCGCCGAATTAAGTTTGCAGTTTCAGCCTCGCTTCTTAATGTTATCGTTTTTGGTTTTTCGAACCATCGATAGCTGTTCTGCGTTTGCATATTGTTGTTTTTGTTCTTTGGCACCATCGATTGCGGCTGTTTTGCACTGTTTTTGGCATTCGCATTGTAGACGTTAACAGCATGCATCTTATTCTTTATATTTTTTGTTGAGCGAATACACATTGAGAAAAATTTATTGAATATTTGCAAGTGGGTACTTTTTTATATTGCATCAGAATAAATTCTTTTTAAAGGGGTGAACAATGGCAAGAAAATAATTTGCGGAAGATTAAAAAGATTTTAATATTAATAACATAACAGTTTAGTATGTAATAAAACAGTAAGATAAAAAAAAAAATAAAAAAATTATAAGATTAAAAAATGGAAAACATGTATAATAATATAAAATTCACAAAAAAAACATAAAATAATTAAAAAAAAAAATTCAAAAAAATTAAAGTTTTTTTTTAAAATGACCTTCTTATTTATTATGTTGATTTTATATGATTAAAATACAAATTCTAAATGTTTGATAGTTTAAATCATACTTGATTTTAAATACAAATTCTATTTGTTTGATAGTTTAAAATCGTTTATTGAGCTTTAGGTCAAAGTTAGAACAATTATTTGTTCCAACGAATCTTTCCAAAGAAACAACAACAACAAAGTTCTTTTAATATGAAAAGAAAAAAAAATCACTAGCTGATTTTATTGCAATTTCGGGAAATGGGAGAAAAACTGAGAAATTGACACTCCAAATCTCATCGCTTCTGTGGTGCAGTGCGCTTGTGCGCGCTTGCACCGGTATCACAAAGATTGCTGCTGATGCCTTAGCAGGGCCGAAATTGCAATAAAATCAGCTAATGATTTTTTCCTTTTCATATTGAAAAAACTTTGTTGTTGTTGTGGTTTCTTTGAAAAGATTCGTTGGAACAATTAATTGTTCTAACTTTGACCCAAAGCTCAATAAACGATTTTAAACTATCAAACAACTAAAATTTGTATTTAAAATCAAGTATGATTTAAACCAGTGTCGGGCAGCTTTGCACACTTGAGATTGTGTTTGTGCAGTAAAATATGTATTTATCTCACCTACAGAACGATCAAAGCTTCAGTGTTCAAGCGAATGTCAAGCAGATAAGACCTGCGCTTGCATGTTCCTTGAATATATTATATTATAACTGTGTCGATAAGCAATAATAGCTTAAGTCGATTTAAGACAGAACTGAGTTATTGATATAGTTGTGTTCCACGTATATATCATTATGATCACACAAAATCTAGAACTTCTAGCATGACCTTAGCCAAAGATATGACGCAAAAACAAAAGACCCTTTCATATAACTTATATGGCGATTAAAAACTTTAAAGCAAGATTTCTGGAAACTTTGTAATAAGACTTAAGCTGTTATTGCTCATCGACACAGATATAACTTAAGTTTACACTGTATAAAATTTTATGTATGCAAAATTTTTGAAAGTATGTATGAAAAAATTTTTTATTTTTGGAAAATAACGGCATGGCGCTGCAAAATTGAAAAGTTATGCACAACAAGGCATTACGATAATTTGCATGGCCAATATAAGGTAATATTGGGGCATGCTATGGAGAAATTAATTAAATATTTAAAAGCGGCATGTCCACATATCATAATATATAGTGATCAGTTCCAAATACGTACAATAAAAGCATCTTATGCTGTCAGTTTAGCCTTGGCAAAACACAATAAGCAACATAAGCACAATAAAAAAACATATTTGTTTTTTACTATTAGCAGGCCTTTTTACATTTCCGTCTGCTTACCTGTATTTCACATTTTTCGTCTGTCGGTTTGTTTCCTTTTTACATCCGAGCAAAAAAATTTTCCACAATGCCTAGTAAGATTTCTTCAAAGAGCGCTTTAGCACTACTTTGTTTTCAGTGTGAGCTTTAAAGCGCTCATTAATACATACTCAAGATGAGAAAGTATAGGTGTGCAAAGCTGCCCGACACTGATTTAAACAATCAAACATTTAGAATTTGTATAAATCATTTGTATAAATCATATAAAATCAGCATAATTAAAAAAAAATAATTAAAAAATATAAAACAAAAAATAAAAAAAGAATATCTGAACACCTCCACGCAGTTTAAGCTAGGTATATCAGAATGCATTCTGACTAGTAAAAAACTGAATCATTTGGAATTACTTGATTCATTATTTTTACAGTGTTATACTACGTTCATACTACGGCATAAATTACTTAATTTGCCATAAATTACTTCACTTAAATCAACTGCGTTCAAACTAGCTGTTCGTAATTTGTTTTGACAGTTCGTTGGCAACTCATATATTTGCTTATTTTGTGGCAAAAGTAAGTAAAGCAAAAAAGTAAATATGCAATCGCAAGGCATTAAAGTGAATTTAAACATTATTTGTTTTATTTAGCATGTCCGACCAGGAAAAAGTAATGTTTCCACTATTTTCAATTTTTATATATATATATATATATATATATATATATATATATATATTTATATACTGTCCCACTATGTATTTAAAATTAAAAAAACAAATAAAACGTTCCATAGTTGCTTTTTAATTTTCAAAATTATATACTGTAACATGTTGGTTATCTTATTGTCTTTCCAACGAGCTGCTTTTACCTTCTTAGCAGTTCAAGGTTTCTAATACCGAATTCAGACATAACTTCGAGCGTTTGTTTAAGCTCACATCCTGCACGTACTCTTAAAATTTTCCCGGTTGTGACAAGTCAATAACCGTTGATGCAGAACGACACACTTGTGTTATTCCCAGCTGGCCATCATAAAAGACACCCCCTAGCTGAGGCCACAATGACGGAAATTCATCAACATTCAGACTACTTGGTTCGCTGAACGATTAACGCTAGTCAGAGCTAATGGATGATCATAGCACAGCTGGTGAATGAATTGGAATTTGGAAATACGAGTTATGTGAACGTTCGATAACTATCGTTCTGGATCCCGGCAGCAAACGTTTCAAAAATGCATCGTTTATATGCTCAGCTTTACCATAGCAACGAAGAGCAGCCAAGTCATTCAGACCATAAACAGTGTCGGTTGGTAGAGCTATAACTTCGGCCGACTGCAATCAACTTCATGCTTGATTACAGCATTTGTAAAATGTGGTCATAGGTTCATCAGCAGAGCGAGCATCTGCATAAAATAAGCTTGTTTGTGAGCACAAGCTGGACAATCAGCATCAGTTGAATCTACGTTCTCCCAACCAGCTGCACCAACCACAACATAATCCACTTCCTATAACATTGCAGGAATAATAATAATATTTCGTCTCAAATACTTGGAGCACTACTCACCTTTAGCCGTGGACAGGTACGTGTTGAAATGTTTTAATTGATGTTGCGAATGTAAGGACATGTATTGACAAGCGATGACCTGTAGTATCTTCCTCTACCATTAAAATAGTTGCGCTCCTTTCGCCTTAATATAATCGCGATAACAAATTTTCTCAAAGGAACGGCAAGAAAAACGACTCGTAGAGGGCACTACCGTTACAGTCAAAATTAAATTCAAACAAGCAATCATGATACAATTACTATTAGGTGTCATTAGAACGTGTGTCGTTAAAAACTGTTGTGAACTGTTATGGTAGCGATTCCTTGGTGAACGATGTTTTTCTCTGAATCTGCCATTGTAAATCTGTCAGTGCATCAAACAAACAAAATATTCAAAAAATGAAATGACAACTCATAAAAATATACAGGTGCGGCACCTGTGTCTCAAATTTTTTAAAGGCTATATCACAATTTTATATGAATAGCAAAAATAATCCTATTTGTTATAGGATTATTATTTTTGTTTTTGCTTTGCATGAAAAAAAAATAATCTGGATTATTTTGGAGCAAATGGAAAGCAGCTAATACTACCGCAAGTCGGACAGAACAAAAATATATTTTGTGAATTTTGAGTTTTGGTTATTTAAAAAAATGACAGCTTGTGATGCGATTTCTTCGATTATTTATCGAAAAAACTAGTGCTGACACTGATTGCATCTTAATTTAAATGGTAATTTATGATAAATTACTTAATTTCGAAGTAATTTCATTGACAGTTTTTCCACGGCGAAATTACTTAATTTGAACATGATTTATGCATAAATTAAGAATGAGCCGTAAATTACGATAGTGGGAACATGGTATAAATATACATAAGTTCGCAGTCCAGTGTTGCCGTTTTGGCTTTTTATAGCCATAGGTGGCTATTTTTTTTGTCGCGGTCAGCTTTTGGCTATTTGGCGATTTTATTTTTCACTTGGCTATTTTTTTATTCGGCTATGTTTTTATCATTCTGACAAAAATTAATTTTTTGTTTAACTCCTTAATTACCTCTTCACCCCCCATTAAAATTTTTTCTCGATGGTGAATTTTCTCTTCATGTACATGGGGCTGTGTACATGGGGGAATAATTTTTCACGCTGAATCGAAAAAGTTTTTTTTTTTTTTAAGGTAAAGCTCTAGAAAATTTTGAAAATTTTTAATGCAAATTTGTTCATCAACAGTTTATCAACAAATATGCATTAAAAATCTTCAAAATGTTTTTAAGCTTAATCTTAAAAATTAAAACTCCCTTTTTCAATTCCGCGTGAAAAATTGTTCCCGATAGGGCCAATACATTTTGCATCGATTCACGTGCCACTAAAGATTTTGCAACAATGTAGATAATTTCGATCACGAAAAGTATATTGTGAGAAATTTTAAAAATAAAACAAAGCTAAGAATTAGCATGCAAAAGTAAGAATCTCTTTGAAACTTGTTTGTTATTCTGTTTGCAACTAGTTAGTAGAAATAGGTATGTAAGTTGGTTTTGTTTCTTTTTTATAATACGACGAATAAATATTTTGGTTATTTTTTTACATTTTGGCTATTTTTATTTTGAGTTCTGGTTACAAAAAAAAAATTTGCTCTGGCAACCCTGTCGCTGTCGCGGACTCTGCCAGCACTAGTGCTATTGGTAATTCGTCATTGCATTCAGATTTTCAATTTTTTCTTACGTTGTTGCTTTTTGTAGTTGTTGTTGTTGTTGTTGTAGTTGTTTTTGCACTCTTCAAATAGTTTTTGTGGGCATCGCTGATCTAAACAATCAATTTTTTAGGCGGAATATACTACTCAATGCATTGCCAACAAACTACTGATGAGATATTGGCTATTTATCATTAGCTTTCTAACCTATTTGTAAAAGTTTCCGTGTTCAATTCCATTTCTTCATACAAAAGTAAATTTTATAAAACTTTAGAGTCGATTATTTAAAAATATTTTTTATGCGGCTTATCATGTTCTTGCAATAAGCCCTTCAATTAATCTAATTTAACGAATCTAACACAAAAAACTACTAATGTTTTCATATATTGTACTTGCACCATTAAATCACATCTTGAAATCTGTGGTATTCTCTTCGAGCGTGCTCTTTGAGAGTAAGAACACCACTCTTCATTTATCAATGCAGGTATTTAACTTCATTGCATTTGTTACTTTCTACATTACTCACTGTTTTATTTTTAGCCCGATCACGCGGTTCTTGTATTCGTAAACTTAACACTTATAATATGTTTAATAAATAATTTAAGATTAAAACAAAAAACGTCTTTGAGTTTATCACAGTGGCGACGAGGATAAAAAATTTGTCACAATTCGTGAAAAAGTAAACAATGTGTGCACAATTAATAGGCAAAGTTCCATATTTTGACCATGGTCAGAACACGTGGAGTATATTTGCGAACCAGTTGACACAATTGTTCATTGCCAATGACATAAGTGACGCAATAAAGAAGAAAGCAATTTTATTGACGTCTATGTCAGAAGGTTCCTATGCACTATTGCAAAACTTGTTGAGTCCAGCGAAGGTTGAAAGTAGCACCACTACTTTTGATACATGTGTTGAGGCGTTGCAGAACCATTTTAAGCCACCATCATCAGGATTCGCAGAGCGATACAAGTTCTATAATGCGTCAAAGACATCGATGGAAACAGTAAACGAATGGGCTGTACGAGTAAGATCATTAGCCGTAAATTGCGAATTCGGAACTCACTTGGAGATAGCGATTCGCGATAGATTTGTAATGGGGTTGGAAAAGGGTCCGGCCAGAGACAAGATCTTTTTAGAAGCGATAACATCTCCTTTGAATAAAGTAATTGAAGTTGCAAATAATACGGAATATATACGACACCAGTACGATGTAGTGGAGGTGAAATAAGAAGCTGATCTTCATTTCGTTAAAAACAAGAAAAAAAATGTTAAAGAACGTAAGCAGCAATACAAGAACGAGTCGCAGCAACAACAGTCCAAAATTTTAGCACAGCAACAATGGCCGCATTCAGCGCAGACAACTGTTGTGAACTGTAATGATAGCGCTACCTTAGTCCACGATGTTTTTCTCTGAATGTGTTGCTACTCTGCACATCAGAAGTTAGATTCAATTTAATTTTTATATAAATTTAATTCAGTTGCAAAGGTTTCTCACTTAAATTTGCTGCGTTCTTTCTGCGTTTATTAATTTAACAGCGTCAGTAACAGCATCTGACAGTTAAGCAAACAGTTGTGTTCATGTAGCATAGAATTTGTTCGCTCGATTAACAGGCGTTGTAATTTGTACCATTCAGCGAATTTTTACACAACAGTTGCCAACTGTTGTCTACGCTGAATGCGGCCAACGGCAGTTTGCTAACGAACAAGGTTGTAGGGTTTGCAGTTATAAAAATCATTGCAGCGATGAGTGTAAATTTAAGAACTACAAGTGTAACCAATGAAAACAGAGAGGTCATTTAAAAAAAATGTGCAAAGCACAGCGATTAAATTTGATTGATAATTCTGATTTAAGCTTGTTCGCAATTAGAAGTTCAAACGATGGGCTTATAAAAATAAACATTTTTGTTAACGATAAAACGTTTGCTATGCAGTTGGACACGGGCTCCGAATATAACGTAATTGCGGAGAGCACATATAAAACCTGTTTTGCTCATTATAAATTGAGATATGTTAATATGCTCTTAAAATCTTACAATGGCGTGACTATAACTCCGCTAGGTGCGTTTGATATTGAGGTTGAGTACAGTAAGCAAATAAAAACAATATCTTTGATTGCAATTTCAAACGGCGGTCCTCCTCTTTTAGGTAGAAGTTTTCTTAAAACTTTTCAAATTAAAATTGCAGACTTAAATTTGAACACTCTTTTAAATTGTGGAGATAAACAAAATATTTTGAGGAAGTTTGGAAGTCTTTTTGATGACAGTTTAGGATTATTTAAAAAAAGTCAAGCCCGTTTACGTGTGAAAGAGGGAACAACACCGAGGTTTTTTAGGCCAAGACCGGTGCCCTTGGCAATAAGAGAAAACGGAATTAAATAAGTTGAGGCTAATGAAGGTCCTTGAGCCGGTAGATTATTGTGAATGGGGTACTCCTATCGTTCCAATAATTAAAAAGAATGGAGATATTCGCATATGTGGTGACTTCAAAGTGACTTTGAATCCGAATTTATGTGTCGAAAAGTACCCTTTGCCCAGAATTGAGGAGATTTTTGCTCAAAACTGCCAGGAAACACGCTCGCAGGGAGACTATTCCACAACTTAACCGTGCGACTAAAGAACGAATTATCACGGTAATGCGAGGGCATCGATATATTTGATAGGGGATGAAAATATTTCATTCTCTCTCAACTCTGGGAAAAACACGAGCTGGTGGCGTGAGGCCATGTATCTCCTTTGAACACTTCCCATGGTAATACCTATACAGAAGGCTTAGGCAACCAACATTACGTCGAAGCCCAAGAGAGTTGAGAGAGAATTAAATATTTTCATCCCCTATCAAATATATCGCACGACGTTGAATTCGATCCAGAAGCTCCAAATAAGATTTTGACGTCCCTGCCCAAATGTGCGAATTGTACTCCATTTTCGGCCTAATATATGAGGTGTAAATCATGCGAAGATCAGCTCAAGTGAAATATTTTTTGCACCGTTTTAAAAAACCTAGGCACTTGCTCGCTTCTTTCGACACATCGAAAATATGATCATTCCAACGAAGATCAGATTGGATCGATATGCCCAAAACGTCAAGAGCGGCTGATTCCACAATATCCACACCATTCATATTGAGGGAAGCTAAGGGACAATCCACCCGCTTGTGGGTTAACAGACAGCACTGGGTCTTAATTGCGTTGAGCTCTACTCTATTAGCATGACCCCACTCGGAGATTTTTTGTAGATCATTAAGGAGTGTGTCATTCATGTTTTGCCTTTTTCTCTCAATCTCTACCCCACTCGGAGATCTACTCTACCCCACTCGGAGATTTTTTGTAGATCATTAAAAAGTGTGTCATTCATGTTTTGCCTTTTTCTCTCAATCTCCATAGAGCTTGGGCGTTTTTTGAATGAATATGAATGACAAATGCTGCTGTCGTCCGCAAACGAATGTATTGGGTTATGCGTCAACGACAGAAGGTCGTTGATAAAAACCAGGAACAAGGTTGGCGATAGAACTGAACCCTGCGGTACCCCGAGTTGATGGCGAATCGATCTGTCCATGAGGAAACACGTGATCCATCGAGCAAAGCTCCCACCAAAACCATATGCAACTAGTTTCGACACGAGCGCTTTATGCCACACTTGGTCAAACGCTTTTGAAATATCTAGAGCAACAACCCTGCTCTCGCCGAAAAAATGAACGCATTGATTCCATTTTTCGGTTGAAAACGCCATAGATCCCCAGTAGAGCGAGCCCTACGGAAACCATATTGACGGTCACTGAGCAGTTGGTTGCGCTCCAGATAGTTCACAACGTTGAAGTTTATTACACTCTCCATAACTTTAGAAAGCGTAGAGCATATCGCAATGGGTCGGTAGTTTGCAGGGTTCGTGGTATCACCGTTTTTAGGTATTGGCTTTACATTTGCCACCTTACAAAAAGATGGAAATACTCCTGTTCTGTAGAAGATGTTGAAAAGGTTGCGCAAAGGCCGAGCCAGCGATGAAGCACACATTTTAAGCACAATTAGCGGTATGCCATCAGGATCAGAGGCTTTGTTTACGTTGAGATTTGTAAGGACTCTTTTAACTGCTTTCGTCCGAAAGTAGATCTGCTGCATTGCAGAAGATCTACCCCCAATAAAGGGCAGTGGCTGATTGCTATCCAAGAGAGTGGAATTTTGTGCAAACAATCTAGCCAATAGGTTCGCTTTATCAGCCGAGTCTGTGGAGATTTGGTTATCTTTTAAAAGAGTTGGAATCGATAATGATGTCTGATTCTTCACTCTTTTAACAAATGACCAAAAATTTTTGCTCCCTTTGGGGCAGAGAAGAACCTGTTCTCGAATGCGAGCTCCGTGCAGAAACTTTTCGCGTTTTAAAATTGCATTACAGCGATTCCTTGCCTCAATGCGAAGTCTTTTTGTATTAGTATTCTTGTTAGAACGCCAATTCTGAAAGGCTTCCTCTTTGCACCTGACTGCAATCCTGCAAGTCTCATTTAAGCATGATTAATTTTTTTGGTTTAATGCTTCTCATCTTATTGGGAATGAAAGAACGCATACCCAATAAAATAATTTCTTTACCATGACAGCCGCGGCATTCACATTTCTATCAGCGAAACATAATTTCCAGTTGAAGCTGCGATAAAAATTATTTAATGCAGTCCAATTTGTCCTTCCATAAAACCATGTAGTCCTCTTCGGGGCTTTAGGCGTAGAGGTGCAGGGGTTAGAATATAGAAAAACAGCGGAGATGGTACAATGGTCCGAGTTACCAAGAGGTGCGTTGACACTCACATCATATTTTTCATGATGTGAAGTCAGAAAAAGGTCAAGGACATTATGGCTTTGCAAATCACTTTGGGGGAAAAAAGTGGGATCCTTCACTAGTTGAATCAGCTGGTTCAATTCAGCAAATAGCTCAACATATTGTCCAACAGGTGTCAATGGGCCCGTGTGACGTAACCAAGCCGGGTTGTGGACATTGTAATCGCCTGCTACAATGATCTCACAGTCAGGAAACAACGCCAAAATATGCGTAATCGAATCAGAGAGAGAGAGAGAGTCCAGTTTGTTAAAAGTGGGCTCTCTCCCTGATTCGGGCTAAATAAATAAATAAAACAAAAATGCAGCAAGTGAGAGCGAAGCCTGAACCTAACCCACATTGAGCTAAGCTCTGGATCGCTCACGTTCAGACTCTTCTCACACTGGTACGCTACATCCGTTCTTATAAAAAGGGTGATTCCTCTATGCAAAGAAAATAATGGCAGTAAGCGGTACCCAGGTGTACCTTTCATTAATGTCATTTCATTTCACTATTTATGTTATTGCATTAACTGTCATTTAACGGTAAATTTTGTGCATCTGTTTATTAGAATTTTTAAATTTTAATAATTAAGTCATACTTGTCATAACAAAAATTAACACGTCAGACGGTATTCACTCTTCGTCTTAAGCCGAATTTTACAGTTTTTATTTTTAAATTGTTTGTTTTAAAAATAGATTTTTTTAAGGGGTGCTTTTGGTTTAGCTTTTCATTCTTAATTTTTGTGATTTGAAAAAAATTAATCATAAGCAATGAAAGTGCGACCACTGCATTTGTTGATTCACACAAACATGGCTAGCAACAACTTCCGGTAATGATTCTGTTTTTGCTGCATATTTAAATCTCTGCAGATTAATAATCCGTACATCAAGTGAGACGCGGCCAAAAACTGTCGTGTGTGACGCCGCATGCCACGACGATTATTCATCCGTAAGGTGGGTTGGTAGCCTGTTGACGGCACACCACATTCATTATGGCTTGAAGACAACACTAAAGCCGCGCCACAACAGCAGCAATAACAACAAAAACAACATCAGACTGCATGCAATTGAACAATTCTTGAAGAGCAAGCAAAAATGTTTCGATTCAAAAGTCGCGAAAAGTACTAATATAATTACCAAAAGAAAAAAAAAGACATAACATAAAAAAAAGCTTGCCAAAAGTTCACAGAATTAATTCATAAAAATTTATGCCGAACTATTAAAGGTTTGTGTTTTTTTGGCTTTTATGCAGTCGTGGCTAATATTCAGGGTGGCTACGTTGTTGTTTTTGTTGTTATTATTGTTGGCCGGTGACAGCAATTCGGCGGTTATACTTGGGAAGACGTGCCTCTTAATTTGACGCCAAGCATTTTATTTAAATGATGTGCTTGCTTTTGTGTTGTTAAATAACACACATCCATACATACATAGGTATTCACCTATGGACCAAACTTGACCACTTGCTTAATGTGTGTTCATTAATCAATCTATATGTATAACAGTGTTAGATGCATTCATATTCCGTATACTTATACAGATGCACAATGTCTGTAATATTGACAACTTTTGGGTAACTTTTCTTAAGATTAAGATCTAAAACAAACAAGGTTTTTTATTGTTTTTAAAAATTTGTTAATATATTTTTTTATTTAGTAGTTAGTCTCTCAGATTAAACAATGTATGCAATATTTAAATATGATATATTTAAATCTGTTAATATTTGGTACTCGTATTTAAAAGACTTTCTACTAAATTGTTCTTTCCCTTTCTTGCAGAAACGTTTATGTGCAAAACCTAAGCATCCTCAATAGTAGTGCCACATTTCTATAGATTGATTTTTGTTTTATTTGCTCGGTTTTGACGTAGAATTACGTGTTACAGTGCGGTTTGTATGGGGGACATTTTCACAAATTTTTTCAAGCACATGTTACGTTTTTAGTGAACACTTTGAGCAATATATAGCCTTTAATATTCATTGAACAAAGATAAAATCTATGCAATAAATAGGTGAATAAAATTAATATATTACTTTGAGTTTTGATTCTTCTTAAAGTCACAAAATACTTAGCAAAATCTAAGAAGAAAACATTTTTATATGATAAAATCAAGCATAAAATGCGTCAGGAGCTGCTTGTGTTGTTGTTATGGCTGTGATTTGGTTCGTGCCGAAAACACGAACGAAACAGCGGTTCATTTGTTGTAGTAAATCTTTTCATTTTTCAGTGACTGCTTTTGTTGTTGCTGCTATTATTAATATTTTAAAATATTTTAAAAATGACAATTACAATTACTGTAATCGTTATCATGTTTTTGTAATTTAATTACTTACTATTTAAGTTATATCACAAATAATGGCGTTTAAAAAAAAATGTTTATGTGAAAGTCATGTAATTTAAATGTTGTCTTACTTTTCTCCTTACTAAAAAGCAAATATATTGCAATTTTATTCCGAAACTATTTTATTTTGAACAATACGTTTGTAATGACATAAATAAGAGAACTGCACAAGTCTTATTGAAGTTCAACCTTTTCTAGTACTTGAATTCAATTATAATTCCAAACTTGAAAAAGCAAGCTTTAGCCAGCTTGCAATAATACCAAACAGTTACAAGTCATATCCATGCTTGCTCTTTGGCTTGGCTTGTTTAGACTTACTTTGTCGGGCAAAAAGTTTAAAAGCTTGAAACGATCGGCAAAAGCTTTTAAGCTCGCAAGTATCCAATTAATTGCATTTAAAACAAGTATCCAAAAACTTCAATGAGCTTGTGTAGAGAAAGCTTAAGCGTAATAGGACTTTTAAGGGTTCTGTGGACTCCTTTTTTGGCAGTTTTATGGTGTAGCTGATTTCGGAATTGATGTCAAAATTTAAAATTCAAGATGCCGGATAGAATTGCCACCTAGATTCTTTATTGTATTTATGCGAATTCTTGTAATTTTGAAATTCCGATAAAGGATTTGATTTCGAATGTAGTGTCACATTTGTAAAATTTAAGATGGAGTTTAGAGCTGCCACCTACATTTTTAGCACAGTATTTTTACCAAGTGAAATGTGTTTTTAAGAGCTTTAAACATCATTTAACAGTGTTAGTGGGTCACTGTTTTCGAATCTGAAATTAGAATTTAAAAATCGATATGGTTTTTGGTGGCAACCCTATTATTCAAAAATTTCATAATTTTGAAATTCTGACAACAGATTCGGATTCAGCGACCCAGTTTTTTCTAGTGTTCGCGCAAGCACCGAATTCTTAAAAATAAAAAATAGGTGGCAACTCTATTCACCATATTGAATTTTTAAATTCTGAATTCAGATTCGAAATCAGTGACACCATAACACTGTTAAATCATGTTTAATATCTTAAAAATACATTTTACAAGATGGCAATATTGTCGTAAAAGTTTAGGTGACAATCCTAACCTCCATCTTAAATTTTTAAACTGTGACATAAGATTTGAAATCAAATCCGTTGTCAGAATTTCAAAATTACAAGAATTCGCAAAATTACAAAAAAAAATCCAGGTGGCAACTCTATCCGGCATTATTCATATTATTTATATTCAAGTTCATGTTATACTTGATTGAAAACTAGCAAGCAAGCTTGAACTTGTATTGTAAGAAAATACTTGAAAAAGACTTCAAGTTCTCTAATATAAATCAAAACGAACTTAATAATAAGGAATGTATAAATTGATACGAGAGAAAAACCAATTAATTCTGATATATTAAAAATCAATATTTGCCCTCAATAAGACTAATTTTTCGAATGAAAAATCAGAAAGAGCGTGTTACCGTGAACGGCATCAAAAAGAAATAATTACAAAGAGAATTATTCCAGCGGGGCCCCACTGCAAATAAAGATTCTAAATAAGATCTTCTTTGAAAAAGAGAAATTAATACAGTAATTCAATTATAAAAAGAATGATTACGATTACAGTAATCGTAATTATAATTCTCCTGTTTTACAATTGCTGTAATCGTAATAAAATTTTTTTTGATTACGACTACAGTCATTGTAATTGAATTATGTTAATAATTACGATTACTGTAATTGTAATTAAAAAATTTCTATTATGATTACAATAATCGTAATCTTAAAAAAATAAAGATTACGATTATTGTAATCATAATATCGTAATCTTAATCGTAATCTTAAAAAAATAAAGAATACGATTATTGTAATTATCTACTATTTCAGATCTTAAAAAAATAAAGATTACGATTATGATTTGTAATTGAAATTATAATTTATATATAATTTGAAAGTAACTGATTACATCCCAGCTCTGCGCAAAACTAACCGTATCACACAAAAATTAGTCAAAATCAAAATTAGGTAAAAATTAGCCCATTTGTGAAAAAATTGTCCCGTCTTTAAAGCGTTAAGGAGATTGATAAAAAAAGTCCGTGGCCTACTTGCCATTATACAAATTTATATTTGTCTATAGTATTTTTGTATTATTCCACACAGTTTTGATGACATATCTTTAATTTTGACATAAAATTTTTCATCCTACAATTTTAGATGCGCGAAGCTGTGTAACCTGTGATAAAGTTTTAGCAGAACTCGAAAAAATTGACGATGACACCGATTCTTTTGGTGTTGATTTCGTTAAGATCAACGACAAACGACTAGCCAAACAATATGGAATTAAGAATTTCCCGGCGCTCACGTATTTCAGGTAAATTATTTGTTAAGATCAAGAAAGCAAATTAGCTACTTGCCTCGAGTGCATTAAAGCTATGGCTAAGCTGAAATGCTGAATAGATTTATGCAGTTCGAAAATCATATCTTTTTAGGGAAAAAGAACCAATTATTTATGAAGGCGATCTCATGGATGAGGAGGGTGTATTGGATTTTTTGACATCACTGGAGGCCATGGATTTGCCCGATCGCATCGAAGAAGTCAATGCAAAAATTCTATTGAAGATCATAGAGGATACCGATTTTGTAGCAGTTTTATTCTGTAAGTCTGATTTGTTCACTTCTGTTGTTTTAAATTTTGTTAAAAATTTTGTTGTATTTTTTATACATTTTAAACATATGTTGAGTAGTTTCTTGAGAGCATATTCACAGCAATTAAGAAGACAGAATTTAACAATAATTAATGCAGTTGCAGTTTTTACAAAATTTTCAAGTAGTCTTTAGTTTTTCGGCAAAAAAAAAGCAAATAGAAATTTAAAAGAATTTAGAATTGTGACTAAAGATCATTTAATAACGCTGTCAGCTAGTTGTTCTCTACTTCAATATTTAGCATTTTATACAAACAAACATATCTATGTCTAATGCGATAAACTCGTTTATATCTTGTGACTAACCTAATAACCCAAACATAATGGAGGTCAACGTATGTGTACACTTTAAACATGTGTCTTAAGAAGGCTTCTTTTACTCTTCTTATTCTTTTTGAAATGTCTTTTCAATGACTGCAGGTCCTGATCATGCCACATGTCCGCCTAGGGTAATGGGTAAGTTAATAAATGGGATCGTTTTTGCCTGTTGCAAAAAGCCCCATGCGCCGCACTATCTCTAGCGACACCTGCACCTGCACCACTCCACATGTTTTCCTCCATCACTGTTTTCTGTTCTATTGCTTCTTTTTCTATAAAATTATCTAATTGTTTATTTTAAATGTGCCCTAATGCTTTATTAACATGTATCCTGTAAGTATTGACAGAATATCTGAGCCAAAACTAGTCTTTAATATTCTCTTTACAGTATCTGAATGTTGAAATAAAGTATCTCGAAAGCAAATTTAAGTTTATCGCTCCTGGTGTCTTTCACTTTTCACTTTATTTTTGTTCAAGTCTCTAAATTTACTTTGTTTTTTTTTTTAATCATGAAATGCATTCGTTTAAATAAAGATCACAGCTGAACTTAGCAACTGTGTATATAATAGATGCTGCACCAAAATAGATATCATAAATGTAGAATGTAGGGTAAATGCACAAGGTAGGCAGGCATTTAGAAAAACAAATTTTGTGTATAAACAGGAAGGCAAGAATAAACATTTACTTGAATAAGTGAAGAAGCGTGAATGCATTTAATTTCTTAATCGTGTTAATTGTTCCGTTACTAAATAAACTTTGCATTATATCGGATAAGTTATTTCGAGACATCAAAATATCTTAAGAAGGTAGTGGTCATAAAAAAATTGGATGTAATCGAAAATACGGTCTTTCCTATCATTTTAGTGTGTGAATTAAAGCATTCGTTTACTAATTTTTTGTAAGCAAAGTTTTTGTTTTTTTATTTTCCGTGGTAAAAGAAGAATACGTTATATAAAATTCAAGTGTATTTACTGAGTTATGACATAAAATATTAAAAGGAAATTTTTTTCTACTGTACGCAACAAAACAGAAAATTTTCTTAATTGTGTAAAGCCTCCTTCAAACAAATACAGAAGAAGAATGCTTGCGAATGAAATTTTCAGAGTTGCTTTTCCTCATTCATTCGGAGTTTTTCACATAAAAGTATGTCCTTTAATTTTATTGGTTGCGTGCTGGGACACTTCAATGAATTTTGATGGAATGTCCATTAGACCTGGCGTAGCGTTGTATGAAATTTGGTTGTTTTTTTTGGAATTCCAATTATGGGTAGCAGTAATAATGTGAGGTTTGGTGTTAAAATTAATGTCTTTTATTCTTAAATCGATCGAAGTGTGCCAAATCGTGCCAAAATGAAATCAAACTTTCAAATATTGAAGAAAGTAGTTCAAAATTTTTCGCTCAAATGACATTGCTCGGTTTTGTGTGTCTTTCCATAAATATTTAGAAATAAATAAAATTTTTATTCGTAAGACGATTTTTGATGGTTATCGAACAGCCATGATCGTCAAAACAGCTTCGTTCATCAGACGAAAATGTGTTTTTGATTGGAAAATGTACAAAAACAACAAGTGCAAAATTAACGTCTATTTTGCAATGTGCGTTACGAAAAGAAAACCATTACTGAAAAAACCAGGTTAGTGTTCGACGAAATTTTACCCTACTGAAAGAGAGCTCGAATTCCAACGCCTAGTAAAAGAACATGTTTTGCAAAAAGGTTGAAGTAATATGAGGTCTGGAGAACTGCGCAGAAAGGTTATAATTTTCCTTTTCCGAGTCAGCAAATAGTAAATTTTTGCAAAATTCAAGCAAATCCCTTTTAAGCATTTCTATTTTTCTCTTCTCTTTTTCATTTCCTTCTTCTATTCCAGCGTTTCTCAACCTTTTTTCGGCCGCGTACCCCTTGGCAACCTAATTAAGATAATGGTATCCCTTTAAACAAAAGTCAAATTTGAATTCAATATTTATATTTAATAAAGATTTATTTGTATGAAAAATAACAATTCTTAACAATATAATAAAGCTAAATGGTCGGTTAATTCAAATTGTTATAAGATCTTTTAAACAGAAATATATAACAAAATTCAATAAAAGCATGTTTATGAGATCATGTTTTTCAAAATAAGATAAGGAACACAATTATTAATAATATGAAGTGATTAATATAAAATAAATTAAAATTTTTGTAAAAAATTTCTTAAAATATTAATGAGATCCCTGAGCCTGCAAACTAAGATATATATATATATATATAATAAGTTGGGGATTTGCCGAAGCAGACCACAGTGGGTCCCTTTTCGTCCCCTATTGGACAAAGGGTACTACTGCTCGGAGTACTCGTACGTGAGCATGCTCTTCGTGTAAGCATCCTTTGTCACCTCAAGCATATCCTTATAGGTTAGTTGACCAATCTCGGCTTCGCCAATAAATGGGCGTCCCAGAGTGGTCAATCTTATGCTTGCCAGCGCCGGACACTGGCACAGAATGTGTGCTGCTGTTTCCGGCTCCTCTAGGCATAACCTACACGCATCGTCCTCGGTCAGAGTCATCTTCCCGAGATGGTACATGAAGGGACCGTGTCCTGTGACCAGTGCAGTAAGCCAGCTTAAAGTCCTTCGATAGTATCGGATAACTTTTGCTGCCTCACTACGAGACCACTTCACGGCCGCCTTTGATTGCCTGCAGTTAACAGCTTCTTCCCACCTTTTACTGTGTTCCAAGTCCGTCCATTGTTTAATAAGGCCTGCCACCATATTGTCGCCTATGGCGATACGTGGTTCTGGTCCACAGAATTCTTCTGCTGATCCTGCTCTTGCTAAAGAATCAGCTTCTTCATTCTTTTCTATGCCAGAGTGTCCTCTCACCCACATAAGTGTGAGCTCATTCGTCTGGGCGCACCTATTGAGTTTTGTAAGACATTCTATGGCCAACCTGGAAGTGATGTCTGTCCGTTGCATACACCTAATCACAGACTGATTGTCGAGAGCGATGACAATTTTCTTGCCACTGATCCGGCCATCTATCAGGTGGTCCAGCGCATGCACTACGCCAAGCATTTCTGCCTGGTATACAGACACAAACCTCCCCAACCTCAGTACACAGGATAGGCTTAACTCTTTTGAGTACACGCCTGCCCCGACCCGGCCATTCATCAGAGAGCCGTCTGTGAATATACTGATATCGCTACCAGCGATTTCTTCACAAACAGCTCCATCCGTTATAAGAGTTTTATAACATTTTTCTGTTATTTTTACTCTCTGCCTTCCATCCATAGGCATAAACGCCTCCCTGACATCTCTCTGTACAATATTAAGGATGCGAATATGACCATGCAGGGCCGTTGCCCCATGCCACGTAGCATTTCGCAACATCCTGAGGGCTGACAGCGCCGCTGTTTTCTTTATTTCTAAATCCAACGGCAGCATACCTAACAGAACCTCCATTGCGCTTGTTGGAGTGGTGCGTATTGCACCTGTTATTCCAACACACGCCAGCCGTTGGACTCTGTCCAGTCTCTTCTTAATGGTTTTCTGGCTTACTTTTGTCCACCAAATCACCGAAGCGTACGTGATGACAGGTCTAACCATCATAGTGTAAACCCATTTCATAGCCTCTGGGTTTAGCCCCCATTTGAGACCACAAACGCGTCTGCACTGGAACAGAACCCTCTTGGCTCTTTGAATCCTATCTTCTACATGCTCGTTCCAGTTCAGTTTGCTATCAAGGGTTACCCCTAGATATTTAACTTAAACTAAGATAAGGAACACAAGTATTAAAAATATGAAGTGATTAATATAAAATAAATTAAAATTTTTGTAAAAAATTTCTTAAAATATTAATGAGATCCCTGAGCCTACAAGAAAGATGATAGTTTTTTAAAATCTGGTTCGACGGATGACAGATGCAGGATCATATCAAAACGTGCATCGTATCTATTTCTAAACTTGTTTTTGGAGCCTTTTTTTTTTGCAGCCTGGCGCTGCGTCGGCAGCTGGTCTGCTGTCCAGCGATCATTTACTAGGTTTGAGTGTAGCTGCCGGCGGTGCTGGCAAGGATAAGACACAATAGTATCGCAAGTTTGGCAAGCGCAAGAAGTGATGAATGTTAGTTGAATGATGACAATGAGCAGCAAAGCAAGCAGCAGCAGATACAGCAAAAATTTGACTCAACTTGAAGACAGCAGGCTAAAAGAGCGTGGATCAGTATGTAAAGCGTTAAATTCAATTTCAAAATAATTTTCTCCAATCCTTCTTTTTGTTTTGTAAATTACTATGTATATACATACATATATACAGCTGCGGTCAAAATAATAGCAGTAGTAATATATTCAAACATGTTTGGATAAATAAAACTAGTCTACAGGTTTCGAATCCGATAAGCCCATTATTATTCCTATATGTATTTTCTACACTGGTTCCAAATCGGTACTTCGTTTCCTCCTATATTGTACAGATTTATTTGGAACAGATTGGGAACCAGTGTTGAAAATACATATAGAAATGATAGTGGGTTTGCCGGATCCGAGATTTGTAGACTAGTATTATTTATCCAAACATGTCTGAATGTAAAAGCACAGCTATTATTTTGACCGCAACTGTATTTATATATATATACAGGGTGTCCAGTGTGAGGGTACGAGTGTTTGCGGTGCTGAGAGAGGACGTCGAGTTGGTTAAAGATCGTATGGGAGGGGGGGGGGGTCTATTTTCAAACCTTTAGGAGTTGCGGGGTTGATTGGTATTTCATGACTTCGATTATACCATTTTTTCTAGCAGAAAGCTGACTCATGAAAAACTTATTTTAAAGGCTTGTTTTATTTATTTATTTGGCCAAGCAAAGCAATATACTTATTTTAACAGGTTGTTTTTTCTTCCTCATCCCTTTCCTTGTTGTGGTGTACAAAGATATGCTAATCGAAGTGGGCGTGTTCCGCCCACATTAATGACATTAATTCAAGCACACGCCAAAGTGAAAAGGAGAGAAAAGAAAAGAAAAATAATAGGAACTTACGTACTAATAAACTTTATACATAAAGGGTGGTTAAATTTTAAGGGCCGATGTTGAATGTGAACCACACCTAAACGTCAAGTTTTTTTTCAAAACCTCTGACGGATTTACTGACGATCCTGTCGTAATTTGTGGTCTATTTGCCAATCTCTTTAAAGAGTCATTTTGTTCAGACTCTTTTTATCCTGATGAAGAGTACTTTGAATATATGAACTCTACACCCAGGGTTTCGTTGGATTCTATATCCTTTACTTTAGAGGATATTTTAAAGTATATTGGATTGATCGATGAGGATTTTAATGCTGGACCTGACGGAATTCCTGCCGCAGTGTTAACACGATGTGGTTCCGTTCTAAGTCAACCACTGTCCATGTTATTCAATAAATCAATTAGCGAAAGTATTTTTCCACTTTTTTGGAAAAAATCTTTTATAGGTCCTATCTATAAAAAAGGTTGTAAGAACGATATAAACAACTACAGGCCTATCGCGAAACTCTCGTCAATTCCAAAACTTTTTGAGCGCCTCGTGTATGATCGTGTGAAAATTCACTGTGGGAAGGTCATGACAACTCGTCAGCATGGATTTGTTACTGGCAGATCCACTGTGTCTAATCTCCTCGATTTTACAACATTTTGCTTAAATTCATTTTATTCAGGTAACCAGGTCGACTGTATTTACACTGATTTTAGTAAAGCATTTGATAAACTGCCACACAACTTAATTCTATTTAAACTAAAGTTAATGGGTTTTCCACAATTTTTTGTAAGCTGGATTCAATCGTATCTGACAGAGCGATCTTATCAAATACGATTTCGAGGCGTATTGTCAGCTTAATTTATTGCTGAATCAGGTGTTCCTCAAGGTAGCCACCTTGGTCCACTTCTGTTTATTTTAGCCATTAATGATGTAACCCACATCATCAAACACTCTCATCTACTTATCTATGCAGATGACATGAAAATATACAGAACAATAGATGCTAAAGACAATTCAGATCTGCTCCAGTCTGATTTGAAATCCTTTGAAATTTGGTGTTCTAAAAACAATATGTTTCTAAATCCAGATAAATGCCAAACTATGACCTTTTCGCGAAAAAGGAATAATTTAATTTTTGATTATAAGATAAAAGATACTGCATTAAGTCGTGTAGATTCTGTCAAAGATCTGGGTATATGCAACGATTCTAAGCTATCGTTTAACGTTCATATTGATTAAATTTGTAAAAAAGCATCTTCTATGCTCGGGTTTATGAAACGCTGGGCCAAAGAATTTAATAGTATGATCACAACTACAACGCTGTATTATGCAATTGTGCGACCTCACTTAGAGTATGCAAGTCAAGTTTGGTCCCCAAGTTACAATGTACATGTTGAACGTATAGAGAGAATCCAAAAACGTTTTGTTCGGTTTGCTCTAAGGGGCTTAAGTGCAACTGACACTTTAAACCTTCCTCCTTATGAGGATCATTTAAAACTATTAAAAATGCAATCTTTGAATGAGAGAAGGAAGTCTGCAGATATCGTCTATTTACACCAGCTCATAACTGGTGTATTCGATTCACCAGAACTTCTAACTCTTATAAATTTTAACACTAACCGTAGAAGCAGTAGAAATGCTAACAATTTAATTTACTTACCTTTTAGTAGAACAAATTATATGGCTACTGCTCCTTTACATCGCATGAGTACCTTTGTTAACAACTGTAGCTTTTTTGATGTTAACTTATCGAAAGGTCGACTCAAAAGTAGATTGAAAACTAATGCATGATTAGATCTATGTAAACGCATGGTTAGTTGTTGTGTCTTGTGTTGTCCCTGAGCCCAAACCATATTATGGTGGGTAAATTTTTCTCACTTTGGATTGTTTTGGACCGCTCTTAGCGATATCATTAAGGCTATTCACGGTTTGAGCGTACTTTTAACAAATCGTATTTATAGCATTTGTTATTGTTCAAACTGTGAGCACCTCGCCATGTGACTGTCGTATAAAAAGATTGTGCAACCCTGTGATGTATGTGATTATGCGGCTGTAGACGGAGCATAAAAATACGAGGTACAAAAAACACGTCCAAGGGCTGCTTTTATTTACGCGTGCCTGCGTATTTGCATTTGTATGCAAAACAACAGCAAAGCAAAATGCGCTTTCGTATATTGGCGTACAAATAGCAAGTCGAACAAATGGCAGACCAGCGTATTCGAACTGTGAATGGCCTTATTGAGATGTTTTAATGTTATTTGGGCTGGTTCTTAAGATGATCTAATGCGGAGAAAGTGCGAAAAAGCTGTAGTAGCTGAACTCTATTGTTATTGCATGTAAGAATATAAAAACACTGTTCATTAAATGGATTTGCAATCCAGTTATTTCCGGTTTTGCACTTTGGAAAATATTTCCTAAAAGAAGTATGAAGACACTTTAAATGTTCAATAATTTCCACTTTAACATTTTTTGAAAGCTTTGTTTTTTTCTCAGATAAAAACTTGTGCAATAATTCAAATATCTCTGACTGACCCTTAGACATGCATACGCTCCAAAAATCAATTTTTTTAATCATAGATTCAATTTTGTCTGATACATTGAAGATAGTTATTGAGGTATTCTCAAGTGATGTGTTAAGTTTTTTTATTTTCAAAAATATATCGGCTAAGTAGGCCATCCTCTGAAGTCAGGCAGTGTCCAAAAATTTTGGAGCCAGCTGAAAACATTTCTCTTCCAGAAAAACTTATATTTCGTTTCTAAGTATAAAGAATCGTGTGAAGACTTTACCTCGAGAAAGCCATTTGACTTCATATCATGGCATAGTATTTGAAGAGCCTCGAATTTGTAGATTTAGCCTTTATGAAGTTGACTATCTTGACAACTTCTTCTAAAACAATTTTGAACGATACTGGAAGATTTTTACAAGCAAGATTTTGTCTGTGGATGCAACAGTGATTCCAGGTAATATGGGGAGTTCTTTGATAATATAAGCTTGTAACACCTTGAAACAATCCGTCATTAATTTGGCTCCATCGGTGCTTACACCACAACAATTTTCCCATGAAAGGTTGTTTTTTTGGAAAAAAGTGTTGATAGCGTTCTCGTACGTTCTCGTACGCCCCGCCCCGTCAGAGCATGACATAATGTAAGGTTTTCTTCAACATTGAAACCTTTTATATATCTAGCAAAAACAAGCAAAGCAGCAAGGTTTGAAACGTCAGTGCTTTCGTCAACTTGTACGGAAAAATGTTCACTTTCTTTAATGGCACTTATTATCTGGGCCTCAACACCTGTAGCCATATCATATATGCGTCAAAATATTGTACTGTTTGAAAGAGTGATGGTGCCTAATTTATTCATATTTTCTTTACCAAACATGCAGAGAACAACGTCTTTTAGACAAGGCGAAATTTAAGTTTCAGCTTCTGTATGGCTTGACCTGATTTTGCAATTCAATAGCTAAGTCGATATGATGCTGCGGTGGCCATTTTTATGCCAGTTCTGGCACACGTCATATATGAAGTCAGTTTTTGCGCTTTTGCTAGCTTTTGAAAAAAACCTCTATTCTTGCCTGCATAACTAGGATGCTTTGGCTTCACGCTGTTGTTGAAAAAGACCTCTTTACATAAAACGCACTGAGGAAGAGGGCACTCCTCGTCATCTAAGAATGAAAATACGAATTTGATATAGTACGCACAGAACTTTCTTTTTTTTAACTTCTGTCCGTCGCACATTGGGGTATTTCATACCAATTTGTGTGATTAATTAAAAAAATCAAATCGAAGCTACCCAACCATGATTGGTATCGTTCGAAAGAGAATAGAATTCTACAGCACTATGTGAAAGAAAAATTGAAAAAAAGTCAACGGTATCCGTGCACTGCGCTTGCAAATTTGACGTTTTCTTTACTTTTGGTGCGCGCATAGAAAAAACACAAAAATTTTTATATTTCCAAGTGATTTTTCTTGAAACATTAAATAAGTCAAATTCTTTGAGCAATGGAAACTTCTACCTTAGGTATTTTTGGAACGTCAAATGAAATATATTAGTACAAAAAGTGTCTGTTCGTCTTTTTAATGTTTTTTCTCATGCTGGCTTATAAAATGTGTGTTTTTAGGTACATATGTAAGCATATAGTTGTGAATACCACTCAATTCAGTGAAACTCTTTTTTTTTTGTTACAACAAATATAAGTGATAAGTTAAAAAAAAAAATTTGCAAGTTTTCTGCGGTTTTTAAGAAAAACTTTTTTTCATGCCCATGCAATTGAAATAAATATATGCAAGTAATAGTCGAAAAATTGAAATGTGTACATGAAGTTAGTGTTACTATTGTTGTTGTTGCTGTTATTTTTTATTTGTTTTGTTTTCTTTGTTTTTATAAATTAATAAAGGTTAACAATAAGTGGCGAAGCAACTATTTGTTTATTGGAGGGGTAAAGGTACTCTGTGCTGTGTGTACGTTGCTGTGTTCATGTTGCTTCTGCTAGTGCTTTTTTATGTTTTGTTTTTTTTTAATAATATAATTAACGTCAACAGTTAGTGATGTAGCTTCAGTTTGTTTATTAGAGGGGTAAAAGTACGAAATATTTTGGTTTATATCACTAATCCGTAGAATAGTAATAGAATAGCAATATTTTTGTATTGCATATGTATTTCATTAATATTAAGGAAAAAAAATAAAGTTCCATAAAGTAAATGGTTTTTTGATGCTTTTTATACTTTCTAATTGTTTGTTAACTAAAAAATATAAATTTCGTTACTAAGAGGCTTGACTCTTAGTATTAGTAATCACAATTTTTGCTATCAATTACCCCAGTTCGTATTTTTAATGTTTTTTCCCGTCTAGGCTTATAAAATGTGTGCTTTAAGGTACATACTCGTATGTAAGCATAAAGTTGTGAATTCAGTGGAAGTCTATTTTTTTTTGAAACAACAAATATAAGTGATATGTTACCAAAAAACAAACTAAAAGTAAGTAATTTTAAGAGATTTTACGGTTTTCATAAAGCCACTTTATATGGGAGGTATGCGTGGTTTTCATCCGATTTGGTTGAATTTCATACTTGAAGCGGATATTAAATATCAAAGCTCATATAAAAAAAAGTCGATATATAAAGTTTTGTTGAATTAAAAGAGATATTACCGTTTTGAATAAAGTCACTTTGTATGGGAGGTAGGCGTGGTTTTCATCCGAATTGGTTGAATTTCATACTTGAAGCGGATATTACATGTCAAAGCTTATATAAAAAAAAGTCAATATATGAAGTTTTGTGGAATTTAAAGAGATATTACCGTTTTGAATAAAGTCACTTTGTATGGGAGGTAGGCGTGGTTTTCATCCGATTTGGTTCATTTTCGATTCTAGTCTTTATATTTTAGAAACAAGCTTAAATACCAAATTTCATTACAATAGCCTCAAAATTACGGCTTTAATTGTGTCGATAGACAGACAGACGGACAGACGGACGGACGGACAGAAAATTTCTTTCATCTTTGGACCCATTCTAACTAAAAAACAAAGTCAGAAATTCCCTCCGTCTTCTAGGTGATTTGATCACAATTATCAGGGTTCAATACCCCACTGTGCGTCGGCTAAAAGCGGCGTTTTCTGTTTTAAAGATGAGGACATCCCAGAAGATGTGCTCGGCAATTTATCTGGAGAATTTGTTGCTGCTTGTGAAGCATCCAAAACAGTAGTATCTCTCGATTTTCCAGTTTGTAGCCACTTTATCATTTTTTGCTTACAAGTTACATTGGCCGCATTCAGCGCAGACAACTGTTGTAAACTGTAATGGTAGCGCTACCTTAGTTCACGATGTTTTTCTCTGAATGTATTGCTACTCTACACGTCAGAAGTTAGATTCAATTTAATTTTTATGTAAATTTAAATCAATTGCAAAGGTTCTTTACTTAAATTTTCTGCGATCTTTCTGCGTTTATTAATTTAACAGCGTCAGTAACAGCATCTGACAGTTAAGCAAACAGTTGTGTTCATGTAGCATAGAATTTGTTCGTTCGATTAAAAGCGTTCGCTACTTTATCACTTTTAGTTAGCGCTACCAAATTTGTACCATTCAGCGAATTTTTACACAACAGTTGCCAACTGTTGTCTGCGCTGAATGCGGCCATTTACTTTCTGGCGGAATTCAACAGCTGTTGATCAGTTGTATTTTTGAAGGAACAATGCTGCCAAATGCAACAAAATTATTATATGAGCAAAAATAACCCAGTAAACTAAAAATTTGTAGAAAACACTTGAACAGTTTATTTTAACATGCGGTGTTTAAAGTTTTCTTGGCCGTCAGATTTCGCGTACCCCCAAAGGGTATGGGTTGAGAAACGCTGTTCTATTCTTATATTCGCTCACTTCTATGCAACTTTTTCACTTGCCTTGTCTTCTTCAATGCTTTAAGTTTGTTGTTCATAGAAATTTATTATGATAGTTGTAAATAATATGGATTTTGATGTTAAAAACAATCATAAAACTGTGATAGAAGTTTTGTGCAGGCAGCATGAAGGTGCAAAAATCGTCCACTTTAATGGTAGGAGTCTAAATGATTTCAAGTTGGATTGTGTGAGACATGTCTTTGTAGACTCATCTGTTGATATTATTTGCGTATCGGAAACATGGCTTCATGAAGATGTAAACGATAACTATCTTAACTTGAAAAAATTACAAGCTTTTCACAAATGATAGAGTGGCTAAAAAAGGTGGTGGAGTTGCAATTTATTGTAAGAAACAGCTTCACCCGAATCACCCTGAGTAAATTTTTTTATAATATTTTCAGAATGACCTGTTAACGCAAATATAAAGTTGTTTAAGTAAATGTTTTGGGTAAATCTAATAAATCGGAAGTAGAATTTTTGAATGTTGAGATTTCAGGCAATGGAAATAAAATATTTGTTTCTTGTGTCTACAATCCAAATTGTAGTTGCAATTTGGATCCCTTATTAATGTCTTTGTATAGTTGTGCTGTTGACTATGAACACTTTGTTTTAACTGGTGACTTAAATATAAACCTATTAGCCAATAACAGTCTTGCCAGTAGCTTTGTAGAAAGAATATCTGAAGTTGGACTCACCGTAGTAAACACCCTCATGCCGACTAGGTTTGCAAACAACTCTCCTCCTAGCTTGCTAGACATTTTCATTATCTCCGACGCATCATCGGTTTTGCTTTTTGATCAAATATCTTTTGTATTAGGCATTGTTTTAAATTAGGCATTCCTGCCATTCATGCACACACAGTCTTTAACTCTAATTTCTGGCCTGCTGGAGTTCGAGCACAACCGTTTAACAACATTCCAAAAAACGTCAAGCGTCCGTCGGTACAGAACCAGCAGTTTTAAATGCTATAAAACTATACCGACAATCCCATACAATTATGCACCACTGCGTCCACATTATAACACAGAAGTATACTATCATAATGTTGGTGGACTTCGCACTAAATCAACAGAATTTTCTCTAAATGTGATTGACTGTTCTTATGATGTCATTGCCCTAACGAAGACCTGGTTGCATCCGAATATTATTACATCTGAACTTTTTAATGACCAATTCGAAGTGTTTACTTTTTCCATCACAAGGCGCTCGATTGGCGTCCAGTTTTTGGGGAAAATTTTTTAGTTAATTATGAATTTTTCATTAATACTATTAACGAATCATTTGTGACTTTTGTTCCTATAAGGAAAATTAAAAAGAACACCAAGCCGGAATGGTTTAGTAGAGATCTCTTAAAATTAAAAAACCGCATGAAGAACAAACTATACAAAAAGAGTAAATTGAACATGTCCTTTTTCAAAAACAAGAAAATGCATCGACTCTTGCAGAAGCTGCTGGAAGTCCTCCTTAACCAGGAGGAAGAATCTACAGTACATTTCCCCTGCACTTGCCAACTACTGGCAAGCGACATTGAACTAGGCAACTGGTTTTTAAATGACATTGACGAACTCTCAGAATCTTCGGTATACCGAATCCTAGGTGAACACCTAGGTAAATCCTTTGTAAACAACTCAAATTGGTTTAAATTGAGAAAGGAAATCCCTTTCCTTTGGTACCACAACGAGCCTTATTAGCCTAACTGTGCCTCAATTGAGGCAGCCACATTAACCTAACCTATAACGCATAGTAAATTTTTACTTAAAATGAATAAATAAGGCGTTGTTTAAAACTGGCCAACTCAATTTGCATGCATATCGACTTTAATCCATGTTGAAGCAGTGATGCCTCTAATTATGGCTTGTGTTCCTTTTATAAGCTATGCATAGTATAAGTAATACTTATAATAAATAAACCATTCTTATTATTTAATTGTTAATTGCATATACATATATTAGGCCGGGTCGATTTGTGGGGAGGCAAAAAAATCGCCCATTGCTCAGTGAAAATCGTATTGTAGGGATCAAAATAAGAAAGTTTGCCCGAGGAGCTATACCTCTAAAACGAATTCTAATGGCCAAACTTTTCCGTAGGGTCAAATTTTGAAAAATCCCTCTTTGACCCATTTAGAGTGCCCCAATCGAGTTCAAATGTACGACCGACCCCCACTAACTTTGGAGGACCGATTCACCCATGCCAGTGGCACAACCCCTGGAACCCCCGAAATGTATGACCGACCGCCACTAACTTTGGAAGGCCGATCCACCCACGCCAGTGGCGACCCCATTTCGCTGATTTTTTCATGTAAAGTGCCAAAAATGGTGATTTTTTTAAAATGTTTGTATGGGGAACCCCCAGGGGGTTCCAGGGGGTTCCAGGGGGTGTGCTACTGGCATGGGTGGATCGCCCCTCCAAAGTTAGTGGGGGTCGGTCATACATTTGGACTCGATTGGGGCACTCTAAATGGGTCAAAGAGGGATTTTTCAAAATTTGACCCTACGGGACAAAAGTCAAAAGTTGGGACATTAGAATTCGTTTTAGGGCCATTTTGTTCACAGAGAGATTTATCCCCGAGTTAATTCCATGATTTTTCCAGTTTTTCATTTGTTCACAGTGAGTTAAGCATTTAACTCTTCAAGCTGGAGATAAAAATGGTGGCGAGATAGCTTAACCCCAGAAATATTTAACTCGTGAAAATTGGTGAGTTAAGATTTTTAATTCGCTCTCATCACTCTCATTTTAATATTTTTTATTTACTTGGTGTCAAAATATTGAAAATACAGATTTTTAAACATAGGGAAACAGTATTGGGGGTTACTGATTTCGAATCTGGTGTCAGAATTTTAAAATTCAAGATGTAGGATAAGGTTGCCAACTTAATTTTTTTATTTTTACGAATTCGGGGATAACGTGAACTAAAGGGTAAAAATGGGTCGCTGAATCCGAATCCGTTGTCAGAATTTCAAAATTCGAAAATTTTTTACACATAGGGTTGCCACCTAAAAATGTTTTATTTAAAGAATTTTAAACATGAGGGAACAGTATTGGGGGGTTACTGATTTCGAATCTGAACTCCAAATTTTTAAATTCAAGATGGTGGATAGGGCTCTCACCTTAATTTTTAAATTTTTACGAATTCGGGGCTGCCAAAAAAAAAATGGTATACCAAAAATGGGTCGCTGAATCCGAATCCGTGGCTTGAATTTCAAAATGATAAAGTTTTGAAATAATAGGGTTGCCACCAAATAATACGTATTTTATAGAATTTTAAACATCATTTAACAGTGTTAGGGAGTCACTGATTTCGAATCTGAAGTCAGAATTTTAAAATTCAAGATGGTGAATAGGGTTGCCACCTTAACTTTTTCATTTTTATGAATTCGGGGCTGGTGCGAACTAATAGGTAAAAATGGGTCGCTAAATCCGAATCCGTGGTTAGAATTTCAAAATGATAAAATTTTATAATAATAGGGCTGCCACTTAATAATACGTATTTTCAAAAGTAAAAGCAACCCTATTATTTCAAAATTTAATAATTTTGAAATTCTGACCACGGATTCGGAATCAACGACTCATTTTTGGCATACCATTTTCTTGCCAGCCCCGAATTCATAAAAATACAAAAAATTAAGGTGGCAACCCTATCCACCATTTTGAATTTTAAAATTCTGACTTCAGATTCGAAATCAGTGACTCCCTAACACTGTTAAATGATGTTTAAAATTCTTAAAAATACATATTATTAGATGGCAACCCTATTATTTCAAAACTTTATAATTTTGAAATTCTGACCATGGATTCGTATTCAATGACCCATTCTTGGTGTACCATTTTTATGCCAGCCCCGAATTCATAAAAATACAAAAAATTAAGGTGGCAACCCTATACACCATCTTGAATTTTAAAATTCTGGCTTCAGATTCGAAATCAGCGACCCCCCAATACTCTTTCCGCATGATTAAAATTCATAAAATAAAACATTTTTGGTGGCAACCCTATGTGTAGAAAAATGTTCGAGTTTTGAAATTCTGACAACGGATTCGGAATCAGCGACCCAATTTTACCTAGTGTTTCTCCCAGAGTTGAATTCGCATAAATAAACAAGAAATTAGGTGGCAACTCCATCCGCTATCTTGAATTTTAAAATTCTGACACCAGAATCGAAAGAAGTAACCCCAATACTGTTTTTTCATGTTTAAAATTCTTAAAAAAATGTTAAGTTGGCAGCCCTGTGTAGAAAAATTTTCGAATTTTGAAATTCTGACATCAGATGCAAAATGAGCAATCCATTTTTACCTAGTGTTCACTCTAACCCTCAAATTCGCAAAAATAAACCAAAAATCCCCACACATTTTTTAATTAATGAGCAACACTTTTACATTCCAATGGAAATCGAAGGAAACTGAGAGCGAATTTATGCTCTAAGCATAAAGCCGGGATAAAATGTGAACAAAACCACTTTTTTATCTCCCGATTTATACGCTTGGTATAAAATTAACCTAGAGATAGCTATCCCCGAATTAAATCATAATTATGCCCTTTGTGAACAAAATGGCCCTTAGAGGTAAAGTTTCTTATTTTGATCCCTAGAATACGATTTTCACTGAGCAATGGGCGATTTTTAAATTGACCCACCCTAATATATATATATATATTGCAGGCATATTTCTTCTAGTAGTCCGTAAGGATATTTATAATCTGTTGGTGAATGAATAAATAAGTAAATAAATAAATAAATAAATAAATAAATAAATAAATAAATAAATAAATAAACGGTTTGTTTATGAATCGAACCCTGTAAGGGGCGAAGACAAATTTTTTTAACCCATTCCAGTCGGATGGGTTAAAATTTCTCCCTATCATAGTTATTTTTCCTTTTGGCGTTCTAGACTAAATACTGGTAGCTTGCTGTCTGAAATTTTGTTAAGTGAGGGAGAATGAATGGAAATTTTAGTTCTTGAAATCAATCGGAGCATTAATCTGTGTATTATGAATGATTTACCTGAAATTTGTGAAATTTCGTCCCATCGTTATATCGGGTCTTCAAATAGGCATTTTCTTCTTTTGACGTTCTAGACCAACTGCTCTTAGCGTTTTTGTTTGTCACCTGTGTAAAATGAATGAAGGGGGTTAAATTTGTTCCCCATCATTATCTCAGGTGTTCGGGCAGGTAGAGATCTAAATTTTATTTTATTTCTATTCTAGGTATTCCTTGCTAACGTATGTGAATTTAGACAAAATTGGCCGACAGGAACTATGTGCGGGCTGAAATGAAATTAAAAATTTATTTTTCCGTAAAATTTAAATGAGTGATAAGGCTTTATTTTCGCAAATTTTAAATCTATCTACTTAGGAATTAGAAATCCTGATAGATACCCTTTAAAAAATTGTGATATTTGCAATTTTTATAAGCTCCCAGCAAGTAAGAACGAAACCAAAATCATTCTTTCTTACAGTCCACTCAATATTTGTTAAAGTGTAAACGAGTAAATTACACATTGCTCTAATTCCCTATGAAAAAAAGTAAAGACATGTACAAAAAAAAAAAACTTTATTATACTTGGACTGCCTTTGAATGCGTATCTATTGCCTGGGCTCGCAGCCAGACTATGTTGGTGCCAGTCAGTAGCAGGCAACGCATCAGACTAAACAAAACATTAACGTAAAATCAGCAGCAACAGCGCAAATTTTACAGTAGCTTAAATTTTAAAGCAAAGTTCTATGAGCAAAATATAAGAATAAGATATGATGGGTGCTAAGCAAAAACAAAATAGCCAAAGTTTATCCAATCCACTCCCCACCTGTGGCGCCTTTCCGTGAAGTACAAAGAAAAAGATAGACAATTATGACAACACTTTTATCCCAAGTTAATCAAAGGATAAAATAATAAAAAAAATATTTAGCAAAAAGTGGGCTGTTCTTTTAATAAGAATACAATATCGCCTCAAATAATATATATTCAGCTATAATAAAGGGGATATTTTGTGGGTGTACAACACTGACTACATTTTCGCTGCCACCTACAATTGTTGCTAAAAATAGTCGCTAAGACATGTATGTTGTTGGCGATACATACGTAGATATGTATTGTTTAGAGCCAAGTGGATTTGATGTTTTGATGCTTTATCTCAGTAACCAAATAGAACATTTGAAATTCTTTTTTTCCCCTTCCCCTCACACACAAGTATTGTTTAAAAAAAGTACGCAGAATAATGATAAATTTTTTATCATTTGTTTGCGACGACTGGTGTTTAGTTCGTGGCATGACCACCTGCTAACAGGTTGGGTATTTTTGATGCACCACCTCCTTTTGTTTCTTGAAATTGTTATACAATGTCTTTGTAATTTATTGTTTTTTTATTGTCCGATTTTTATTTCTTTTTGGCCAACCCCAACAAGTGGAAACGTGCTAAGCAAATACTTTAGTGAATTTTGAACTAGTACGGGAATTGTTTGGAGATTGAGGTAGTGTGGGTGGCGAGTGCTCAAGACGCTGAAGTTGACAGCAAAACATTAATTTTTGCACTTGGACGCACCAACCAAAATTAATTCTTAATTGCATTTGCAGCTTCAGAATGAAACATTATTTTCACAAAATTTTAAAAGCATACAAAATGTTTGTCGATACTATTTGTTGATTTTGTTTATTTGTTTTTGCATTGCAAACTGTCATTCGTCCTAAACTGTTAGCGTTTTTGAGTTATTTTTTTTTTGAATTTTATTATAATTCATTTACAATATTATTTCATATTCTATTCTATTGAATTTTATGTTTCTTTGAAATATTTGCCAATCCACTGACTGGCGGTTGTTTCATGTATCTTAAGCACAGACACTGTTGTTTTTTTTTTTCAATTTTATTTATACTTAAAATAAAATCTTTTCGTATATATTTAAGCTATTTGCTGTCGTTGTATGCAGTGACCAACACATACGCACGCACACACACACACACACACACACGCCACTCACACACTATGCGATTCCTCTTCGGTGCGATCATTTTGTGACATTGCTACACTAGCAGCCACCACATGCAACTATAACCACAGCAACGAAGACGACTTTAACAAGAACAACCTATTAAATCGCCCACCTAGCTACCCATTTTCCATATGCTATTCGTCACCCACATTTTAATATTCGGTGATAAATTTTTTTATTTTCAAAAATTTCAAGGTTAACTGTGAATTTTTACACATGCCGCCGCTTAAAAGTGTGAGAGTTTGAGTGATAATTTTAGTTAATAAAATGATAAATAAGCTATTCCTATGATAATGAAGGTGATCGATTGTTGGGCCTTATTAATCACAAAAGTTTGACAGTTTTTAAGGCATTACGCTTAATCAAATTCGATGTGGACAGACAATTAATTGACATATGACACGTTTGTAAAATCCATTTCCTGTTTGCGCCTTGCATAAGGTTTCAACAAAAATGCTATCGATTTCAAGAGATAAACAAGCGGAAAGCACATTTTCTAATGCAAGTGGGTGGAAAGAAATTTAAAAAGTCCGCCCCATATTTCAAAACTGACTTCGAGAGAGTTTCGGAAACATTCTTAGATTTTCTTTTACTATATTTAAAACAGCCCAAATGGTATATTTCACCCATATCTTTCTTATTTGACTACAAATAGTCAAGTGTAATTAGTCGTCAAACCGGTGTTTCGTGTTATTCAAGACACCAGTTATTTTAGATCACATACGGTAGGAACAAGCACTTAAATAAAACTCGCAAACAAAAAAATCGGAGTTTTTTGTGTATTTAATTTTAAAAAATGTTTTGTTATTTTGACATCAAAAACACTCACATATATTCAAAATTGTAGAAATTTTTAGTACAACGACTTTTTCATAAAATATCCCCTGCAAACATTTGGAAGACGATTGGAAGAGAAGTTGAATTGGTGAAGAACTTTCGATTCAACCAAGGTTTCTTTGAAAGATGGGTCGCTTTTCAATCGCCCAAGCGATGAGTGCGTGATTCAAGAAACATTTTCAAAATCTACCTTCGCTCATTCCGGCTATCTTTGAAAGATGAATCGCTTTTTAATCGTCCAAAAGATGAATGCGCGATTCAAGAAAAATCTTTAAAATCTTCCTTCGCTCATTCCAGCAATCGTTGGAAGATGGATCACTTTTCGATCGCCCAAGCGATGAATGTGAGATTCAAGAAAACTCTTTAAAATCTTCCTTCCCCCATTCCAGCAATCGTTGGAAGATGAATCGCTTTTCAATCGTCCAAGAGATGAATGCGCGATTCAAGAAAAATCCTTAAAATCTTCCTGCGCTCATTCCGGCAATCGTTGGAAGATGGATCACTTTTCGATCGCCCAAGCGATGAATGCGAGATTCAAGAAAAAATCTTTAAAATCTTCCTTCCCTCATTCCGGCAATCGTTGGAAGATGGCTTATGTAAAATTTTTAAGGATTGTTGGCATATGAAGCAGGCTATTCTATAAAAATAATCATCGAAAAATTAAAAAAAAATTTTGTACTAAATATGGAAACTGAAAATATTCAAATCAGCACGATTTTCGGTGGCAGATTTGTTTTAAACCCGATTTAACAAAGAATATCCCCATAAAACAACTTGTAATGTTCAACAAAGACGCTTTAACAAACAACAAAGACCCTTAAAGCGATTCGTGTGCCACTCTTGTCGGCGAATCGCTTAAGACTCTTTTTGCCGATTCGTGTGCGACTCTTCCCGCGAATTGCTAAGGACTTCTCTTGGCGATTCGTTTAAGACTCTTTCCAGCAAACTGCTTACGAACCCTTTAGGGGCTTCGTTCGAGAATCTTCCAGGCGAATCGCTTAAGACCCCTCTCTGCGATTTTTATTTTGTTTTTTTCTCATTCTTAGGTAACGAACCCTGCAAGCATTTTCAATCGCCTGAGAGCAGCCAGCGAATCGCTTGAAAGATGAGATAATCGTGGGCGAGCTCATTTGGGAGTCATCCGGATATCGCTGGCTGTAAGCAACTGAGGCGATAAAAACGATTCGCTGGGAAGAATCGATTGCGAATTGCTTAAGACCCCTCTCTGCGAATCGATTGCGAATCGCTTAAGACCCCTCTCTGCGATTCGCAATCGATTCTTCCCAGCGAATAGTTTTTATCGCCTCATTTGCTTACAGCCGGCTATACCCGGATGACTCCCAAATGAGCTCGCCCACGATTATCTCATCTTTCAAGCGATTCGCTGGCTGCTCTCAGGCGATTGAAAATGCTTGCAGGGTTCGCTACCTTAGAATAAGAAAAAACAACATAAAAATCAAAGTTTGGTCTTTCGATGCAAATATCTCCGCTGACCAATTATATATTTCATTAAAAATTTTTTTGTTCAAAAGTTCAATAAAAGCACTTCACAAAAATAGTTTGAACTGCACCGATAGGTTAGTGCATGTTTTATGATTATGTCAATAAAGGTCCAAAATATTGACTTTTTACTAAAAAATTTATTAAAAAATTGTTTTTTTTTTAAAAAAAATTTGTAAAATGAAATCAAGTAAAAATTGCACATCTGACTACCTTTCATATAATAAGCATATATTTGCAAAAATTTTTCCAGTTAAGCGGAAAAATTATTTTACTGTTTTTGTCATCAAAACAACAAGGGTTATTTTTTTCCCCCTTTAATTTTTTTCGCGAAATTTATTTTTTCCAAAATGTTGTTTTATATTTTTTGTACAAAAAAGTCAAGTCTCAAAAATAATTATATATATAATTATTAATTATATATAATTACTACAATATCTCTTATATTGGGGTAATTTTTTCGCATAAATTATTTTCAAAAGTTATGGCTTTAAATTTTTTTTTCATACCAGACTATTAATAAAAATAAGTTTTGTTTTAAAATTCTCTATATCCTTTGAACGCCGCCACCTCCATTTATTTTTAAAAATGCAGTTAAGTGTCTAGAGTAATTTACAAACATTTTGGTTTATATAAATTCTTCCTAATGCTTGATTTTCACTATGTCATTTTCAGTGGTCAGTTGTTGTCAATCAAATTGAAAATAACAACATGTTGATATTTTTTCTATTTTTGGAAATCTTGGAAAATTAAAAACAAATAAATTATTAAATGGAGCTTTGCAGAAAATGGTCTAGAGTTTTATAAAGGTTATATTTCACGTGATAAGCTTTTGTGTCGTCATAAAAATGACATAGTGAAAACCAAGCAGTATAGTAATCTACTTAGTGTTAGATGTTACTCGAGAGTCATTTATATAAACATTTTTATAGATACTTTTCGATTAAATGTTTTTTAAATTCTGGAATAATGAAAAACATGTCCAATTTTAAGTTCGAGCTATCGTTAGAAAGGTAATTGAACGGAATTTAATCCAAAAAAAACTTTTAGGAAATTTTGGAGGTTGGTAGTTCCATTCCTTTAAAAACAAATGACTGTACGAAAAACAAATTTTAAAAATTCAAAATAATTTAAATATATACTTAATCTTAACGCTAGCAAAATTACCTTTTCAACAATATAAAAATTATGGTGGGCCTCAATGGGCTCTTGAGATATGGAAATTTTAACATCTAAACAACAATTTATATAAAAAAATATATTGAACTTTTGAACAAAAAAATGGTGACATAATTGATTTGATTTTTACAACAAAACAATTTTTGAGTCATTTTTTGAGTAAAAAGCCAATATTTTGGACGTTTTTTGACATAATCATAAATCATGTATACACTGACTTAACAGTACAGTTGAGCCTATTTTTTAAAGTGATTTTATTGAACTTTTGAACAAAACAAATTTGAATGAAATATATTAATGGACAGCGGAGATTTTTGCTTCGAAAGACCAAACTTTGATTTTCAAGTCGTTTTTTTCTCATTCTTAGAAACTTGTAATCATAACGATGTTTTATTAAGAAGTCGTTGTACTGAAAATTTCTATACTTTTAAATATATGTGAGTGTTTTTGATGTCAAAATAACAGAAATTTTTTAAAATTAAATGCACAAAAAACTCCAATAGTAGAAAGTATTATAACAACAAAATTACCGTTAGTTGAAAAATTTCGAAGGAAGCGTGGCAAAAAACTAAGTATGTCACATTTTAAGTTGGGATGCACTTAATATGTATACCTAGTTTGAGCAAAATCCGTTGAGTCGTTTAGATTTGTATAAATGCCAAACAAACAAACAAACAAACAAACAGAAAATGAGTTTTATTGCTCTAGATATAATAAAAAGTTTAATTGCTAAGGGGGAGGTTTGAATCCCCTGAACTTCCCCATATCTACGGTGTAGTTTTTCTAACATGCTCGGAAACGATCCTATATCAATAGGCTGGTGCCAATATTATTTATTTATTTATTTATATTTATTTATTTTTAGTTAAAAGATTTGCATATAAGAACAATTCTTTTGCATGCCGAATTTACAATGGATATAACAACAAATAGGATTAAAAATTCAAATAAATATTGCAGACTGCTATTAATAGTAATTGTACTTAAAAGGACTTAAATTTAGACAATGATTATTTAGACAATTTAGTATTCATTAAAAACTAAGTAGAGAGTGAGAGAAGAAAAAAATTAGAGTAAAAGAAAATTGGGAGCTAAGTGAAGTGTTTGAAAATTAAATGCTTAAAGTTGTTTTTATTAGAAACGCTTTTAATACTATTAGGTAATGAATTCCACGACCTAATAACGCTGACGAAAAACAATCTACTGGAGTTAAGAAAATTGTGTCTAGGGATCATGAGATTCATATTTCTACTTGATCTGCAAAACTTCAACTTTTCAAAAAGATATGTAGGACTACGTGTATAGATAATTCGGTGTAGGAATATGCAATTTCTAGCTTCAAGATAACTAGGTAAGTCACGACCAAGTAATTTTTTACAATAGACAGAGATATGATCAAACTTTCTAAGACCGTGTACATAGCAGAGAACTGCATGAACGCATTCATTTGCACTTATTTGTGATTCACGTAAAAACGTATGCTGAGATAACAGTACGCACCAAACAGACGAAACGAAAGAATGCACATTTCGCTCAGTTGATGTTGATGCTTGTCGTGTGTAAATAACAGTAAGTGTCATCAATAAAGCAACGAAACATTGGAATTGAAGTTGATGCAATGATAAAAATCATAACCACAACGTAAATACGTGAGCAAGCTAAGTTGTCGTACACTTTTAACTGCTTTACCGGCAACACATTTACATAAAAATTATATCGATGGAAAGGTATTCTGGAGTATAATTGTCTGAATATAATTTTTATTTCTATATGTCCATATAAAATAATAAAAGATGGATTTTGATGTGGTTTTCACTGTACGATAAAGGAGTTATTTAAAGTTAGATTTTAAGCTATAAATATTTGGTTTTAGCTTTTTAGGCAATTGGCGTGGGCTTGAGTTGAATCATAAAATCTTAATTTTGAACTTCTTGTTAGCAGCGTTGTCATTTATATTTGCGGTAGACAACTAAACAATAATTATATACATAGGAATCAACAAGCGGAAAACCCCAAAACACTCTTCAAACTAAAAGTGTGATGCAAATTATATTTTTCGAACACAATCCTTTAAAATATATTGAAGAAAGCAAAGCAAACAAACCATGAAAAAATCTAACTACAGGAACTGCTTGCGCAGCTATACAAAAGGATCGTGTTTTTCTTATTTTTTGTAGGCCGAGGTTTTTTCTTTATTACTGCAATGCAATAAAAGAAAAAACCGCTTTTCAACAATTTTTTATGACTCCGCGTTAGCGTTTTAAAATTGCAAACAGATCAATTTTATTAAACAGAATCCCTACAAAATACTACACATATGGTCAAAAACATAAGTACACTTACATTTTTAATTTCAATTTTAAATTAATATATGTATTTCCGATATAGTTATTTATTTATAGGGCGAAGTAGGGTCATGTATAACACGTTTTTATTTTCTCCAATAAAAGTGTGAAAAATTTAGTTTGGATTGGTTTAAATTACTATTCCTTGCAAAAGAACCAATTTGAAGTTGGTGTTTTCACGGCTGTTGAATACTTTAAGAAATGGATGAAGTAGAACAAGAATGTCAAACATGACTTTTTTTGACTTTTTCAATTCGGTGGCGAGATATGTAACACCAACAAAATGTTGGTTTATATACCAGACACTTTAATTTTTTGTTTATTTTAACTTTTTATGTTTAGTAAATGCATTATTTTGAAAACTTAATTAAATAACATTTTTCTATTTGTTTGATGGCATTCATCAATTTCGTTTACTCGACTATTATCATAAGCCCTTTCTTCTAATAAACGTTAAAAAATTACAAATAAAAAAATAAATAAAATAAAATAAAAGTAAAAAATGCAAGAACTTCAATATAACACACAAAATTATAATAGCTGCTTTTTTCCAATTTGCTCTACTTCGAAACAAAACTTTATATACAAAACAAATGTCTCAAATTTTCTTACTAAACTGAATATTCCGCTGTTAAGTTTTTCTAAAATTTCACAGTTATTCATAAGGTGTGTCAGTGCGTTTATAATTTGAAATCTGCATACGTAGTGAATTGATGAACTCACCCTCGTTGATAAAGGAAAAGCAGCGCAAACAGCGTGTGCTCAAATTTCCAATGAACTCAACGAAATAAACCTGAAACAATTATGTCATTAAAATGGCAATATTGCCTTTTCAATAACAATGCATATCAATGCAGCTAGCAAGAGCGCACACTGCACAACATGACACACATTTCTTGCTGACGAACGAAAGCATAGCAGGGACAGTGAATTTTCGAACCTAAAGCAAAGACGAAGCATTCAATGCAGATCTCTGGTACATAGCGAGCTGCATTATTAAAAGCTACCAGGAGCTTATGTAGGGACCGAGAGTCAAGTTTGCAGTACACGACCTCAGAGTATGTTATGATCGGCATAATCAACTGCTAAACTATTAGACGAGATACAGTATTTTATTGATAGTGTCACGACCCTTTGTTAAATTCCGCCCACTTTTTCAATCGCACTTGGAAAATATGCTTTATTCCAAGTATTCTGCACTAAGTTTTATTAAATTCTGTCTATTCAATGTCGAGATATGATTTTTGGCCACTTTTACAAATTTCTGGCCCAATGTGCAATGGTATAAAAAATAGATTTTTATAGCCATAACTTTTGATTGGAAAGAGATATTGGGGTAATTTTTTCACATAAATTATCTTTGAGACTTGACTTTTGTAAAAAATATAAAAAAAGTATTTTGGAAAAACTGAATTTCGCGAAAAAAGTCAAAGGGGGTATCATTGTTGTTTTGATGACAAGAACAGTAAAATAATTTTTGCGCTTAGCTGGAAGAATTTTTGCAAATAATGTCATATGAAAAGTAGCCAGAGGCCGGATTCTGTAAATCGCCTAGCTAAAGCTAAATCTCTATCGCTTAAATGCTAAACAAATACTTTGTTCAATTCCTTAGCGATTTCGCTAAAATGCGAGTTTCAAATCGCCTAACTAAAAATGTTGCTTCTACTACTCACCACAGGAAGCGTTGTTTTAGCGATTCTTATGTCAAAAAATTGATTTGGTTATGGCTGTGTGCCATTTGGAAACTTTTCACTATTGTTTCTATAGTAAAGAAGATGTTGAGTTGAAAAAAATTTGTATCTGTTGTATTTAAATTGTCATTTTTTGATGTGCCAAATGAAGCATAAAAATGTTATCCAGAAATTTTGACGTCTTCTCAGCGAATGAACGAGTTTTTTAAGACGCATTTGACTGCCACGTTTTTTACTACTTATTTTTTTATTCAAAATGATATAATGAGTTGCAAGGAATGTAAATGTTTTAAGTAAAATAACTTATAAAACCAAAACTTGTGTAAACATTAAAATTTTGTAAAAAAATTACAACTTTTATTCATGATTTTTTTGTTGTATGTATTTTATCTAATTAGCTTAGAGATGGAATAAATTGAAATCATGTTTTAAAATTATATGTTTAGATTTTACTCCACTTACAAAATATACTGTAGTAAAAAAAGTATCAGCGTTAAAGTTTTCTTGTCAACTGGACTTAAAAATCCTTAACCTAAACTATACGCGAGGATAAAAATCGCACTATACCTAAAGGTTGCCATACCCGAAATACACTTACTGCCAAATTTTGAGCTCAATCGAATGTAATACGAAAGAAAATATTGACTTATACTCAGTCGATCAAGCAGCTAACCATAAAACATTCTTGAACACGTATTAACTCTTTATCGGCCATATTTATAAATATTTAAAAAGTATATTCAATGTATTAGTTTTGCAAGTTGAATGCAGTAAAGAAAAAACTTATAACATTGCGTATATCAGAAGTAATGAACTTCCAAATTTAACATAAATAATTATTATAAACTCTTTAGCTCCTAAGACTGGCCTAGTTTTAAAATGCTTCTTTTGAATTGAAAATTGTAGTAATTTTTATTGACACTATAATAAATTAAAGACGACTGAAGTGACTGCATGCTTTTTAATTGCTCCTCAAGCCTGCATTTTTAGCCAAAAAATAAATATTTTCTAAATATTAAAAGCAAGGCACAATCCTTTTTTTTATACGGAAACATAAATAAAACTACTTTTTTCAGAAAAAATACACAGCAAAACACTGATACTAACAATTTTGTAAGGGTAAAGCACAACCATTTTGCTTCACTCAAAAATTTTTGTGCCGGTTGTCAAAATTTCTACTAGTCCCCGGGGCTACATGAAGTTTTGACAATAAAACTCACTTCACTGATATCAAAAATTCTACTTCCGACTGCCAAAAAATCATCATCCGATTGAAAAGTTTTCGAAAACTTTTTAAAGTTTCTCTCGAACCTTAATTAAATTAATAGAATAATTAAAATAAGCCTGTTTCTCTTTTTGAAAATGGTTTACTAACTGCACCAATATCTAAATAAAAAGTGCAAAATAAAAACTTTCAGTTATTTGAAAAACTTTTAAATAAACTTAAGTTAATATACTAAAAAAATTTGTAATCAATTTTTTTAGTATATTTACACGAGTACTTTATGATTTTTCATTAAACATTTTCGTATTGTCATAGAATAAAACTACGTAAAAACTAGTAAAGATTTATTTTGACTGGTTCAACTTTAAATACCAAAACAGTCGTGGCTTATTGAAGGCTAAGGTTTTATTCAATTCTTCAAAATTTTGCACTTAGAGTACATTTTACATATTAAAAATTAGGTGCGAAATTTCTTGTCAATAAATGACCAAATTGCAAACAAACTGCTTTATTCTGTAAAACGAAGAAGCACACCAATGATAAGAAAAACACGAGAAGCAACACTTTCTTCCATACAGAATTGTATTGCTTCAAGTGTCTTTCTTATCGTTGGTGTGCTTCTTCGTGATACAGAATTATCACATAAGAGTGTTATGAGTTCACAACAATTAAAGCTTATTTGTAAACTACTAATTCATTTAATAAATTTTTTAAAGTTTTAAGAGATGAAACCTTTTTCTAAAAGCATGTTATTTGATAACAATAGGGTATTCAGGATTCAGTGTACTTGCCAGTGCAGTTGAGGACTTGTGCACTTTACAAAATCAAAATTCATGTGCGTCAAAAATCTGCACAAGTGCTTTTCTACTGTAGCCTAAAACTTGAAGATTTGAGCAGTTGTACCTTTGTGTGCATTGAAAAATTTGACAGCTTGAAAAAGTGGTAGTGGTTTGTTCACGAAAACCTAACTGCAAGTGTACTGAAACGTGAATACCCCTAATATTAATACAACTGATAAATACAAACAGCAAGTTTTAAAAGTTTTCGCAAGTTTTCGGAAAAGTGTTTTAAATTGGTATATTTTACTTTGAAAATATTCAAAAGAGACAAAACATTAATTTTTCTTAATATATATATCAAAAATTACGATTTTAATTGAAAAATCTTTTAATTTTAAACTTAGCAGCAATAAAATATTGTACTCCAAAATTATAGCTAAAAATAAAATTAGAGTTTCTGTAAATCGCTAAAAAAATGTTTAGAATTGCATCAATCGCTAAAAATTTAGCAATGACAGCTTTAATTTTATTCTTCGTTAAAAGCTCGTTCAGTCTCTAACGGCCGTATTCATTACATTTGTTATGCACTCGTTAAAAACTGTTTTAGTTAGAACACAAACTATCCCTTAAAATGCTGTTTATGCATAAACGTATTTTAAGAGCATTTTAAGCAATATGGGAATTTTTTAAAAACAGTAAGCAACACTTCATCAGCTGACATCTTAACGAAAGAACTTGACGAAAAACAGACTTTTTGTCGACAGAAAAAGCCCTGTTACGGTGGCGGTCATAGGCTCATCATGGTCATGCATTGTGGTTTCAATGTATATTAACAATTTGAGAGCGAGAGCAAGAGAGTAAATTTTCACCACCACAGTCACCAAATGATTTGACAAAAATATGAAATCATGGGATCAAACCAGTGTTGCGCTGTGAACTTATTCACAATATTTGTGTATGAAAGCAGTATGAAATGTATGAAAGCAGTAATGAAACCTGCTTAATAGCAACACGTCGGTTGTAAAAATACTAAAAGTAGCAAAAAGTGTACTGGTGCTTAGGCATCATATGACCACCAGCATAGCATACTTTCGTCACACAGCTCATCAAACGAAAAAAGAGAGTAAAAAGTGTCATGACCAAGGATCATATGACGACCACCGTAACAACACCCATCGCTGATTTTGACAAGTTATGTTAGCCATTAAAATAGCAAAAAAAGTGAAGTGAAAAGTAAACAAAAATATAAAAGCAATGGACATGTTCAATATTTTGATTATCTGCACTTTAGTGGAAGAAGAGGATCCTTTTCCAAAGCGCCGAAAAATGTATAGAGCAAGGATCAACCCCTTTGAACAAAACAACGACGAGGAACGAGTAGGAACGATGTTCAGAATGATTTTAACGATCGTTAAAATACTCTTAGAACGTTGATGATAATATACGTTTATGCATAACAAAATGTTTTTCACTGTATAACTATCGCTAAAACAGGTTTATGAATACGGGGGTAAATTTTTAGCATGAAAATAAGCGATGGAGTTTTTCAGAATTGCAATATCGCAAAAAACTATAAATTTAGCTTTAGCGGTGGAGATTTAGCTTTAGCGTTTTTCAGAATTCGCCCTCAGATGTGCAATTTTTAATTGATTTAATTTTTACAACAAAAACAATTTTTTTGTAATTTTTTGAGTAAAAAATTAATACTTTGGCCCTTTTTTGACATAATTATAAAACATAGTTACACTGACTTAACGGTACAGTTCACCTATTTTTATGAAGTAATTTTATTGAGCATTTGAAAAAAAAAAATTGAATGAAATGTATACATGGACAACGAGGATATTTGCATCGAAAGACCAAACTTTGATTTTCATGTTGTTTTTTTCTCATTCTTAGGTAACGATGTTTTATGAAAAAGTCTTTGTACTAAACATTTCTACAATTTTGAATATATGTGAGTGTTTTCGATGTCAAAATAACAAAAATTTTTAAAATTAAATACACGAAAAACTCCAATTACAAAAATTATTATAATATTAAGGTTACCGTTAGTTGAAAAATTTTGGTTGGGGCATGACAAAACCTAAGTATGTTACATTTTAAGTTGGGATGCACTTAATATGTATACCTAGTTTGAGCGAAATCTGTTGAGCCGTTTAGATTTGTATAAAGGCCAAACAAACAAACAAACAGAAATTGAATTTTATTACTATAGATAAAACATTGAAGGTCTTTTCTAATTTTTTTTACCATCACTGTATCATATAAAAAAAGTCCAAAAAGATTGAGTGATTTTGTCAAATTTTTAAGCCACCTTTTTGGGCGAAATTTAATTATTTGTTTTTGTTTTAAGAGATAATACTATGAAAATATAATTATTATTTTTTTATTTAATTGATTTTTACTAAATTACTTACTTTTTAAAACTCGCGCACCCCTCTCACCTTGTTTTTAACATACCATTTCATAATAACAAAGAAAAACCAGTTTTATCCAGATTTTCTATTTGAATTCAAAAAAGATCAATTTAAATTCAGAGTATATTAATTGAAATTTCAAAAAGATCAGTTCGAACTCCGAAAGCGCTATGGAAATTTAAAAAAGATCAATTAACATTTAATTGAATTAATTTGGTTCTTTCTTTTAAACTAGCAAGAAGTTGCGACTTTGTTTTTTGTTTAAAAAAATAAACGTGTTATATTATACTACCTTATCTAAAATTCTCCCAGCACGCCTTGCATTCTTTTTAAAATTCTACTCTGACTTTACAAAAATTTAAAAAAAATTGTATATTTTTTACTATTTAAAAAAGAAAATCACGATTAGCAATTTTTTTTTTCAAAAATTTCTAAACCAATAAAAACTGTTTCTAACTAATTCAACATAAAACCAATTTTGGTGTTTTCTTACCTTAGAGGCTTTTTGATAGACAAACATACAATTTTTATGCAAAAACATCACAAAAAATATTCAATTTATTAAAATATTCAATTTTAATTACCTTTAAAATTATACCAAAATTTTCAGTTTTTGCGAAAAAAGCTTGTTCGATTTGTTACCACTGGTCACCGCACTGTGAGTCGTGTACTCACAATATACTCGTACTTGTACATGCTGAGATCTGTTGTGAAGGTATAGTTGAATTTTTGTTTTAGTAGTTTAAAAGATTTTGGCTAACGCACAGAATAACTTCAGCATTTCGATATCCTTGTTAACTGATTTAAATTGTGCAATTATATTGATTTTTTGCTCAAAAAATAGCTTGCCTTTATGGTATAATGTATAATTGTCTCTTTACGAAGAATCCAAAAATGGAGCCTTTTTATGTATTAATGCAACAAAGCTGTATTTCGATAAAATATTAGAAGAACTGATTTATTTGCAGAATGTTTTTGACACTACTAGAAGTTTTGCGCTTCAAGTTCTTTAAATAAAATGTTACTCATACGCCCTGATGTTCTTTTAAACGCAGTAGATATTCTTTTGACTAAGTATGAGGAATAGTCTCCAGAGTCGTAGTGGTTCGGTTTCATTTTGAGCCAGCACTGGTACATGCATAATTTGTAACTAAACCCTGGTTTTTTTCCGTATAGACTTAGGCATGTAATAAGTATGCCTTCATATAAATATTGTCAGCATAATTTTCATTAAGTTCAATTACAAGAATTTAAACACAATAAAACTTTGTGTTAACAAAATAATAAACATTGGAAAACTGTAAAAAGATCAATTTTGACTCAATTTTTCCTTTGCGAAACCATAAACAATTAGATTTTAGTTTTATTATTAATCCATCAAGATAAGAAGGATGCATTAAAATTATATGAATAAATTGGACCAAAAGCAAAATGGCAGCCAGCCAAGCAGATGCAAATTTAGTGCATACATTAAAAAAGTAAAGTTAGGGAAAACTATTGACGAGTATAAATATATATATACATATATATAGAATGATATGCACGCAAATACATTAAGACAGATAGCTAGATGGACAGCCAGACATACAGACAAAAACAAAACAAAAAAAAAAAACAAATAAACAACAGTTAGTTAAACATAAAAACTCATAGACAGACGGTGAATTGAACAGAAAAGACAGACATACAGATAGACTGAAAGAAGTGTGGCAAAAGTCAACAACTGCATGTTCAACAATCAACAATAATTCGGAAATGTTTCGATCATTCATTTCGAAAATGAACGAAAATAGCAACAAAAAAGCTTTCGAATTTTCGTTAAATATGCAACGAAAAACAATAAGAGACGAACATGCAATTACGAAAAGCACAAAAAAAAAATTAAGAAATGAGAAAACTTGTTGAAACTCTTTGTTGTTGATAATTTGTTGCATTTCTAAAATGTTTGTTTACAAATTTCGAATTTCGAAATAAAATTAATTATTTGCTATAAGTGTTTTTTTTTTCAATTTAGAATGCTAACAGGTTGAATTTTTCTTTTACGCACATTTTTGTGTGTTGTTCTCGCTCAAGAATTTGGCGGATTTGTTATATTTTCAATAAACATAGAAAACATTGACTTATGCACTTTTGACGAGACATTCGAAAATAAGTCGATACATACTGGGTGCAAGGATTATAACATTGCTTAAGTCACATGCGGGCAAGTAGAATATAGATAGATTTTGAAAACTTTTTGATTTTGTTGTTAATAGCTAATTGTTTGCGCTTTCAACAGAAGTTTAGAGTAATTACACTGTGCTGCACAAAATTCCAAAAATGTTCTGATTTGAAAGTTTGAACAATCATTTTAGATGTAAATTGAAACTCTTATTTCAAATATTAGCTTTAAAAATTATTCTGTAACACTGTTTTTAAGTTATCGATAGGTTATTATATTTAATCAATTTTCAAAAAGTGTTCCTACATTATTGCAAATAAGACACGTTTTTATGAATTGATTTAAATAAGTAGTATATTTAATTAAATTTAATTAAAATACCTTTAATTTGTTACCCCATTACATTCCAATTGGATAAACATCTTGTACTCTATTAATATAAACATTTTAATTTTTTAATTTTGTTTCTAAAAAATTTCATAAAACGGAACATAAGTTTGCTTACAAAGTAATCAAAATTAAAGAAATTATATGGATTCTTAATTTTATGTTAAAGCATGTTCTATTACAAAAAAAAAATGACATACAATTCTAAAAAATCTGTCACCAAATTCAAATGTAATAACTTCCGAAGTGAAAAATGAAAAATCAATTTTTTTTTTCAAATTTTATGCTTACGCAGCTTAAGCATAATAATAAATATCAACTGCTTCTATTTTAAATCTAATTTAATGAAAATGTTTAAATCTGCACATAAAAAGTTTTAAACAATTGTATTTGTAGAGCCTGAAAAACAACAGAGAAAAAATTTTTTAAAAAATTAAGGTCGAATAACAAAAAACAACTTACAATTGCATTTAATTTTTTTTAAAAATTTACGAAAGAAACCCTGTAAAACTTGGCTGGAGCACCAAACTACATCCTTAAATAAGCTCAACAAAAATAATAACAGATAGATGACATAAAAAAAAATATTGGATCTACTTCGTCTCTTGTTTTCACTTTGATCTTTTTCTCTTAAGAGAAACCATGCGTAGAAGCCAGTCATGGACTCGTTCCAGGAGCCAGTGTATCGGCACTATATATTTTTCATTTCCTGGTAAAATCTTTCTCTATGCTCATCACTTTCATAACCAAGATTCGGAGGGAAAAGTAGTGTATTAGACTTAGACTAAACAGATTTTTTAGACTTGTATGTTATTTTCTTTGTAATAGAACATACTTTAAAATAAAATGATGAAACCATAAAATTTATTTTATTTATAACTTTGTAAGCAAACTTATTTTCCATTTTATGAACATTTTTAGACAAAAAACAAAAATGAAAAATTCAAATGTTTTAATAACACGGTGCCACACTAAAAATGCTTTTGGCATAAGACATGGAAGGTGTTGTAGATATGATACACCATAAAATTTCTGCATACTTGGTTTTTCGCATACACCCTCAAAATCTGCATTCATGGGCGAAAAACCGATTTATTATGGGTACATGTATAACAGAGAACTGCACAAGCCTACTTGAAGTATATTTCAAGTTCTTGCTTAAAATATAAGTACAAGCTAGCTTGAGCTTGATAATTTTGAATCAAGTATAGCTTGTAATTAAATATTAATAAGCCCACGACAGCTTGCAAGTATTCTAGCTTACAAGCGAACTGCACGAAGTTTCATGTAAAGGAAAGCTTGATGCCTTCGGCAAAAAGCTTGAAAAGCTTAAAATTGAAGGCAAGTATCCAATTAAAGCAAGTATCCAAAAAATTCAATGAGCTTGTGAGAGAGAGCTTAAGCGTAATAGGACTTTTAAGGATTTTAAAGCGTAAGGACTTTAAGGAAGGTTGGAAGTTTTAGGGGTAAATGCTTTCGAAGATGCTGTCAAACTTAAAATTTAAGATGCTGGATAGAGTTGCCACCTAGATTTTTTTATTTTTGCGAATTCTTGTAATTTTGAAATTCTGACAACGGATTTGATTTCGAATATAATGTCACAGTTTTAAAATTTAAGATGGAGGTTAGGGTTGCCACCTAAATTTGTACCACAGTATTGCCAACTAATAATATGTATTTTTAAGAGTTTTAAACATCATTTATCAGTGTTAAGCGGTCGCTGATTTCGAATCTAAAGTCAGAATTTTAAAATTCAAGATGATGGATAAGGTTGCCACCTTAATTTTTTGTAGTTTTATGAATTCGGGGCTGACAAAAAAAATGGTGCACCAAAAATGGGTCGCTGAATCCGAATCCGTTGTCATACAAGAGCAATTAATTGTTGTAACCTGACCTAAAGCTTAATAAACGATTTTAAAGTATCAAACAACTAGAATTTGTATTTAAATCAAGAATGATTTAAACTAACAAACATTTAGAATTTGTATTTAAATCATAGAAAATCAACATTAGTACACAACTTAATAAATGGTACGCTTATTTGAAACACACAACGCATAGTTTGATGACAACGAAACGGTCCGCTTCAGTGCTTTTAAAAGTGCACACCGTTTTCAACCGAACCGATTGGCTATCTGGGAAGCGACAAAAATGAAAGCAACCCAATCAGCCAAACAAGCTTGGAATAAGCTTTAAACAAACTTAGAACCGTAAGCATAAAGTTAGGGAGAAGCTTTAGATTACTATTGGAAAATGCTTACAATTAATTGTAGAATAAACGAAAACGATCCCTTGGAAAAATATTTCTTACTATAAGCTTAATACAAGTGTTTCTTTACAATTGGAAATTAGTATTTGAATAAGCTTAATCCAAGTGTTTCTTTACAATTGGAAATTAGTATTTGAATAAGCTTTTTCCAATTCTTTCTTTACAATTGGTAATTAGTATTTGAATAAGCTTTTTCCAAGTGTTTCTTTACAATTGGAAATTAATATTTCAATACGCAACTTTTATGTGCAAATATATTTGCCAAACAAAACGCAGCCATCTTAAATTGATAAATAAGAATAAAAAAAGAAAATTCGCTGGTACGAGAAGCTGTACCTTCCTCATTTCTTACTATCAAACTCGACTTGCCTTCAAGAAGACTTGCCTTATTGCATTTTAAGCCCTCAGTGTGGTCTTGTCCTTTAAATTCAATATTTTCCACAATTAAGTCGTGAATTTCTATGTTTAGTTTCCATAATTCTTAAATGTAGTAAAGAGCAAAGAAAGTGAAAAGAACCATGACCGAACCCGGACTCAAACCGGGGACGTCTGGGTTGATAGTCTAGCGCACTCTCCACTAGACTTCACAGGCCAACAGTTAGCAGCAATCGCAACTTTGAACCGTTGCAAATTATTACCTTGGCTAACATTTTGCAAGTATGATTGGAAAACACTTACTTAAAGCAAGTCTTTCCAAGTATTATTGTACAACACTTACTTTTTGTTTTTTACGCAATAATTCTACAAAGCTTCTTAGAAATTTATTATCTACGCAAGTGTTTTACAAGTGTGCTTGGAAAAGGCTTGGTTTTTGCATTGTATGTAAGCTCAATCCAATCACTATTTCTAAATGGCTGATTGGGCACTGTCGAGTATTTATATATGCATATTTTACATACATATTAATAAAAACAACAACAACGGAAGCAGCACAACAACGAGCGACATGACTACGAACCAAACGAACAAACACCACCACCACAACAACAATAACCATAAAACAGATAAGCAGCTACTGAAGCAGCATTTCTCATACGAATAAATTAATTTTTTTTCTTCTAAGATTTTGCAATTTTATTAGATATTCGTTTTATTCCCACTCCAACTGATATTTTGCCATTTTTTTCTTTGTACAATGAATATTAAAGGCTGTAGGTTAGGGCGGGTCGATTTAAAAATCGACCATTGCTCAGTGAAAATCGTATTCTAGGGATCAAAATAAAAAACTTTGCCTGAGGAACTATACCTCTAAAACAAATATTAATGCCCCAACTTTTGACTTTTGTCCCGTAGGGTCAAATTTTGAAAAATCCCTCTTTGACCCATTTAGAGTGCCCCAATCGAGTCCAAATGCATGACCGACCCCCACTAACTTTGCAGGGCCGATCCACCCATGCCAGTGGCACACCCCCTGGAACCCCTTGGGGGTTCCCCCTACAAACATTTAAAAAAATCATAATTTTTGGCACTTTACATGAAAACATCAGCGAAATGGGGTCGCCACTGGCATGGGTGGATCGGCCCTCCAAAGTTAGTGGGGGGGTTGGTCATACATTTGAATTTGATTGGGGCACTCTAAATGGGTCAAAGAGGGATTTTTAAAAATTTGACCCTACGGGACAAAAGTCAAAAGTTGGGGCATTAGAATTCGTTTAAGAGGTATAGTTCCTCGGGCAAAGTTTCTTATTTTGATCCCTAGAATACGATTTTCACTGTGCAATGGGCGATTTTTTTGCCTTACCCACAAATCGACCCGGCCTACTGTAGGTATACCCCAAAGTATTAAATATCACTTTTAAATGTGTTTGAAAAAATTTGTGAAAATGACCCCGTTACTGTCGGCAACTTTACAATGGGCATGGTTTCACTATGTTTACGCCCACAGTTAATGTTTGTATGTTACGGCATCACTCGAAAATGGTTAAACCAATTTTCATGAAACTTTAAGAAGTTATTAAACACATACCAAGGATGATTTTTGCAATGGAAAATGGGCGTGGCACCTCCCATGCAACCAAAATATACACTATCGAAAAGCTTTAGAGGTATAGGTCACACAGCCTCGGAATTCAGTATTCGATCTCAAATTACAAATGCAGTTTTACTGATAAGATTTTATGGGTGTTGGAAATGGGGGCGTGTAACCTCCCATACAGCCCAAGTTTGCGATATCGAATTGCTTTAGAATAATAGGTCGCACAGCCTCAGAATTCCGTATTCGACCACAATTTTTACATGCCGCTTCACTAATAACATTTTATGATCGTTATGATCGGGGGCGTGGCACCACCCATATAACCAAAATTTGTGATATCGAATAGCTTTGGGCTTATAGGCCGCTAAGTCTCGGAACTCGGTTTTCGACCAAAATTTACACGTGCCGATTTACTCTAAACATTTTCGGAGAGTTGGAAAATGGGGCGTGGCATCTTCCATACAACCCAAATTTGTGATTTCGAATAGCTTTGGAGTTATAGGTCGCACAGCCTCGGAATTCAGTATTTGATCACGATTTACACATGCCGTTTAACTGATAAAATTTTATGAGCGTTATACAAGGGGGTGTGGCACCTCCAACACAGCCGAAATTTGCCATATCGAATACCTTTTGATTCGATTACAATTTACACGTACCGCTTCACGGATAACATTTTATGGGCGTTGGACAAGGGAACGTGGCACCTCTCATACAATACAAGTTTGTGATATCGAATAGCTTAGGAGTTATAGGTCGCACAACCTAGGAATTCAGTATTCGAATTCAAGTTTTCTCCGAAACAATGAAAAATTGATAAAACTGCATAATATTATTATTTATGAGATACGGTATTTCAAAATTTTCCCACTCGGAGGATCCGTTTTTGAGTAGAAATTTTTTTATTTTTGTGTAGTAAGAAGACTTTAACACATCAAAAATAAATAGCGGCTAACGTAACAGAGATTTTTGCTTATTTGGTCACCTTGTGTTATTAGTGGGCTATTAGTAACAGAATAAAAGTTTGAATGCTTTATTGATCGTTCTTCAACCGCCAAAACTATTAATCAATGTCATAGTGAGATTTTTTCAAAGAAAATAGTCATAAAAATGATCATAAGTTTCAAGTAGAGTTTGAATGATATGTTCATTTATGATATTTTAGCATTTTTCAGGTGCATAACCTTGTGTTATTTACCCTTTATTTTCTCCCTCCTTCCCTGACACCAATTTTTTTTTTAGTTCTTCCCATGCATGATTTTATATTGTTTTGCGCTCGTTTCTTGTTTCTTTTATGTTAAGGTTTCAATCGCCTTGAACTGTAGTAGTCTAATAAAACCTGCTTAAGCCGCTTATATACAAAATTTTCCAAAATCAAACATGAAAACCAACACAAACAACCAGAACAACACAACTACAACCATATCCACTGTACACCAAATAAAAAAAATAAAAAAAAAAACAACAACAGCAACCTTAAGAATTCCTTAACGATAATTGTCACAAAACTTTTCAATTTACACGCACACTCCTAAACATGCACACACTCTAACTTTAAACCTGCATCCAATCAAAAACCGCTAGATAACTGTGCAAACCAATAAAATCACTCCTCTGCATTGCACTCAATAACTGGTCCAAACCATTCAAATCGCAGATAAGCCGCAATGTCGCAAATGTGCCAAGGCCCTTCAAGAGCTGGAAAACATTGACGATGAGGCTGATCAGCTGGGCATTGGCTTTGTCAAGATTCACGACGAAGCCTTGGCCGACGAATACAATTTGGGAAATCTTCCAGCACTGGTCTACTATCGACATCAGACACCCATCATTTACGAAGGTAACAAATCTAAACCCCCGACACTTTCCCCACAATTAAGAATGCTCTAATTCAATTCATCATAACGATCATCATTATCATCAGGTGAACTCTCACGCGAAGAGGATGTCTTGGAATGGTTGGTGCAGAATAAATCGACTGGTGACGAGGACGATGTAATCGAAGATGTTACCGCCAAAACTTTGGCCACTCTCATCACCAACATTGATAATTTGGTTGTACTTTTCTGTATGTGTTTATCTTTTCTGATTATCTGGTTGTTGTGCTTAATTAACGTCATTCATTTATCACCAGATGATCATGGTAACGACGATTCTATGACCGTGTTGGAGGAGCTAGAACAAATCGACGACGACTGCGACAAGCATGGCATACAATTTGTTAAAATTGATGATGCTAAGACCGCAGATGAATTCGGAATCGACTCGGTACGCTTTGAGTATAATTTTACAATATGAGAGAGTGTGTTACCAGTAAACTTCGTTTTCGCAGATTCCGGCAATTGTTTATTTCGAAAAACAAATTCCTAACATATACGATGGTGATCTCATGGCTGAGGAACAAATACTGCACTGGCTGTTGGGCCAATTGGAACGCGATGAAATTGAAGATGTCACCGATGAGATGCTTGACAAGATGGTCAAAGAGGGACGCGTTATGGCGGTGCTATTCTGTAAATATGAAAACACAATAGCTTTGATCATAATGATATTTATTCGTCTCCGATTATAAAGATGACAACAATGATAAAAAATCACAAAAGGTTCTGGAAGAATTGGAAAACATTGACGATGAGTGCGATGCTCTGGGTGTGACGTTTGTAAAAATCGACAATCCTGAGGAGGCGCTCGAATATGGCATTAATAAAGTTCCTAAACTAATTTACTTTGAAAAAGGCATTCCAACGATTTACGAAGGCAATCTGGAGGATGAGGAAAAACTATTGAAATGGTTGACAGAGCAGACAAGTTCCGATCAAATCGAAGATATCACGGACGAAATGTTGGATTTGATAATTGATAAGATGCCATATGTTGCAGTGCTTTTCTGTAAGTTACGTTTTGGGGGGAGGAGATAAGCTGAAAGTGAGACATCTTTATTCCAATTAATCTGTAATTAAAACCTTGTTATTGTGTTAAAGACTGTGTGTATATAGTTTAAAGGTTGCTGTTGATGTTGATCGTAGCCACTTTAAAACATTAACTGCTATCTTCTGCTGCTAAAACTCAAATTTCCTCATCAAAGACTTAACAGCTCAACCATGATGGATATCTTCTTCTTCAACTTTGTTAGAACAAACCCCACTCTAATCTACCCGACCCATCAGGTTTTTGTAGGATTTATTTGATGCCCTTTCCTCTTAATTTTCCCCTTAATTCCCTAATTCGTTGAGTTTTAATTCTCATTCCACTTTTGCCTCCACAGATGACAAGGACCAAAAGAAATCCCAGAAAATCCTCGCTGAGCTGGAGAACATCGACGATGAATGCGACCAGAATGATATCGCTTTTGTGAAAATTGATGACGATAACGAGGCCAAAGAGTGGGGTATCGATGATATACCATCTATTGTGCTCTATGAGCGTGGCATTCCTCATGTCTACGAGGGTGATTTGATGAAGGAAGATGAACTACTCGGCTGGTTGGTGCATCAAAAGCGCTATTCTGAGATTCCTGAGGTCACTGATGAGATGAAGGATAAACTGGTGGAGAACACCGAGCATTTGGCTGTTATTTTCTGTAAGCCATGCTCTGGCTCTTACTAGCCAATTCATTTATACTTTCTCCCCTGCAGATGATAAGGACGACAAGCAAGATATACGCATACTAAATGAACTCGAGAACATCGACGATGAGCTTGAAAAGGAAGGCATTGTGATCGTGCGCATTGATAATGCAGCCGAGGCTAAGGAATATGGCTTGGATCACTTGCCTGCTCTCATCTATTTTGAAAACAAAATTCCTGCTCTCTACGAGGGTGATCTGATGAACGAAGAGGAGGTTCTGGAATGGCTGATTCTACAAAAGAAAACTGCCACTATTGAAGAGGTCACCGATGAAATTCTTATCAATCTGATTAACGATCATGAATATGTTGTGGTCTTCTTTACCGGACCATGTGAACCTGGTGAGAAATGCGATCATACTTTGAACTCTCTGGAGAGCATTGATGATGAACTAGATGAATCTGGCATTATTTTTGTGACCACTGAGGATACGCAGATTGCCAAAAAACACAATATCAAGAGCTATCCACAATTGGTATTCTTCCGTAATCGTGATCCATTGCTCTTCACTGGCGATCTAGATGATGAGGATGAGGTATTGGCTTGGATCACCGATGAGGATACTCTCGAGATACCCGGTAAAATTGAAGAAGTCAATGTTAAGATGTTGGACAAGATTTTGGCCGAAAACGATCACGTTGTAGTATTCTTCTGTAAGTTGAGAGTTATAACTAATACTCTTTACCAAAGTTTTAGTTTCTTACCTGCCATAATTTTTTCTAATTTTCCTTGCTGCACTTAGATAAGGAAGGCGATAAGAAGTCTCAAAAGATTCTCAACGAGTTGGAGAATATCGATGATGAGTGCGAAGAGAAGAATATTGATTTTGTCAAGACATCTGATGATGACATCGAGAAAGAATACGACCTACCTGGACTGCCAGCACTTGCATTTTATAGACATAAATTCAGAACAATCTATACAGGTAAGTGTCGCATAGCACTGTTTCTGAATAGTTCGAATCGTTAAGCAAAATATTTCTTCTTCTTCATCTTATTCTTCTTCAGGTGACCTCATGAAGGAGGAGGAAATTTTGGAATGGGTTATTGAGCTGCATGAATCCACTGCTGATGTCATCGAATCGGTTGATCGTAAAACTCTACAAGTTCTGATAAACGATGTGGAACATTTAGCAGTTTTCTTTTGTAAGTTCTTAATACCAAATAATATTTGTGAAATCAAGCGGTCGTAAAAAAATAATATATTTATATAAGAGCCAATAAGCTATCCCAATTTATAATTTGACAGGCACCGAAGCACCTCAACGAAATACCTCTCTGAACTTCTGGGTGGAAACATTATTAAACCTTAAAAGAACTTCTAAGTAAATTTCAAGGGCAAGTTTCAAATTTTATTGAGTGAGCTGTAGTGCGTAATACAAGCTCATCCGAATATCCTTAACGAGGTTATTTCTATTACGTTATGAATCGATACAAATTCAATATTAAAAAAAGTATGTAAACGACTGGCCTAGCGAAATCGTATTGAATTGGAGAGCTACGAAGTCTGTGTTCAAGTCCCAGAAAATTTGGATTTAAAAAGTTAATAAATACATTGTTACAAAGTTAATAAATAAAAGGTGGCACTTCACAAAGGCAACAACGAAGCACCACATCGAAGTTTAGATATCTTCCAAGCAGCTCCAAATTTGCTTATGTGAAAGCAGTTTCGAGGAAGTTTATTTAATAGTTGGGATGCTGCAGTTTTCGTTGCAGTTGGTTGAGTATATCTTGGACATCCAGAACATGGCGTTATCTGTTGGTCGAAATTTCAATCACCGCAGGGTCAGCTCATCTCGCTTTGAGGCGAATTCCAAGCTTCTTCAGGTTGTCCTCTACTTGGTCTTTCCAACGAAGAAGTAGTCGTCTTCTTCTGTGTTGACTGCCGCTGGGTACCGAATCGAATCTTTTCTTCACTGGAGCATCGTCTTTCATGCACTGAACACTGAACATTCCACCGTGTTCGGTACTCGCCTATGACGCAGATTCAACCGATGATCTTGCAAAGGATCTTTTTCTCGAAGGCTCCTAAAGTCTTTTTATCTGAACTGCTCAACGTCCTGGTTTTTGATGAATAAAGTAGGACGGGCATGATGAGCAATTTATAGAGCGTTTGAGCAATTTATAGAGCGTTTCGTTCATAGAGATAGAGCTCTGCTTCTCAATTGCCTACTGAGCCTAAAGTAACACCTGTTGGCGGGAGTTATCCTTCGTTTGATTTAAATGCTGATATTGTTTGTTTAGTTAAAGCTGGATCCCAGATAGACGATCTCCCTCACAACATCAAAGGATGTATCGTCAACTGTAAGGTAGTTCCAAGACCCTGGGACTGATTGTTTGTTGTAACAAAGTTTTTCGTCCTGCATGTGAATGTCTAATACCCATTTGACTTGACTCTCTTTATACTTTAAAGAATGTTGCACTAACTTCGCGCGTGTTATGGCCGATGATATCTATGTCATCAGCATACGCAAGCAGCACATAACTCTTGTAGAATATTGTGCCACTATGTTCCAGATTAGCAACTCAGATGATTAGTTTAAAAAAGTCCCAAGAGAAGGAATCATCTTGTCTGAAACATTGTTTGGTAATAAATGGTAGGGAGAGGTCCTTCCTTATTTTAACTGCGCTGCTGGTATTGCTTAGTATCATCCTGTATAGACGGATTAGTTTTGCAGGTATAAAAAATTCAGAAATGGTGGTATGTAGAAGATTCTTTACTCGGATATCGAAGGCGACTTTGTAGTGGTGGGTGCCGATTTGTTTTTCTAGGGTCTTGTTGATTGATTTTTCGCAGTGTGAAAATCTGTTCGATGATAGATTTTCCATGTTTGAAGCCACACTAATAAAGTCCAATCAGTTGGCTGACTTTATGTTTCACATAAAACGCTCGACAGTACCTTATATACGATATTAAGAAGGTATATCGCTCGGTAATTGGTGCAAACAGTGGGATCGCCTTTCTTGTGGATTGGGCAGAGCACACTGAGACTCCAATCGTTTGGAATGCATAGCTCCGACCACATTCTGCGTAGAAGATCATGAGTGCATATAAGTAGAGCTTTGCCACAGCTCAGCAGGTAAGACATCGGCTGCCGCGTTTTTGTTGTTTTTAATCCGAGCTATATTTAAAAGACTTTTCTTTCTCCGAAAAATTATATCCTCTAACCTACCAGCTTTATAGATATTTAGTTATCGTTTTGGTCAAGTAGCAACACGCTCTAGCTTAACAGACAAGCAACCTCAAGACTCTTTCTAGAGTACAGAGACTCGCTTGTCTAGCAGGCAGCCAAAGGAATCAAAGCTTTGAAAGAATTGAATCCATTGACACGTCATTTTACTTTCAAAGTATAGTCCTAGGGATCCCGCTGACAAATCTGATTACACAAACCAAAAAAAAATAATTGTAAGCAGAATCTTCCCATCTTTTTTTTCCCAAAAAGAAAAGATATCTTTTCTGACATGACATGCCATCCAAATCTTCACTGATGGATCCAAAATGGAGAAAGACACAGGAGCAAATATCTTTGTATTGCAGGAGTCTACTGCAATTCACCGCAAATATCTTTGTCATACTGACTACGACTGAATATAGCAATCTATATTACAGTACGGAATTCTGTAGTGTCTATTCAGTTGAGATCTTCGCTATTAAGAAAGCAGCTTTAGCAATCCAATCTAGGGACATCAATTCATTTAAGAATACGATCTTTGTGGACATCCAAGAAGAAATAAAAGCAATCTACAGCGAAACGATCAAATCAAAATCTGTGTGGTACTGTCGTCAAGCTCTTTTTCCTAAGATTCAAACCATGTGCATTTTTCACTGATGGCCTTATTAAGGTTCATATGGAGCAACGGATGGTCTAGCTAACTCAGCTCCACCTTATAAATGTAATTTTTTTCGTTCGTTATACACACTTACTTACTTAGTTGGCGCTACAGCCGTATGTCGGTCTTGGCCTTATCTAAGAATTTGCGCCAGCCATTTCTGTCTCTCGCTTGCTGCTGCCAGTTGGAAATTTCGAGCTTCGTCAGGTTATCCTCTACTTGGTCTTTCAAACGAAGATGCGGTCGTCCTCTTCTACGTTGACCGCCGCTGGGTACCGAAACTAATATTTTCTTCACTGGAGCATCGTCTTTCATGCGCTGAACATGACCTAGCCAGTGAAGCCGCTCGATTTTAATTCACTTGACTATGTCAGCGTACAGCTCATACAGTTCATCATTCCACCGTATTAGGTACTCGCCCTAAAGAATCTTTCTCTCGAAGGCTCCTAAAGTCTTTTCATCTGAACTTCTCAGCGTCCAGGTTTGTGATGCATAAAGTAGGACGGGCATGATGATCGATTTATAGAGCACGATTTTCATTCGTTTAGAGAGGGCTCTGCTTCTCAATTACCTACTGACTCTGAAGTAACACCTGTTGGCAAGAATTATTCTTCGTTTGATCTCAATGCTGATGCCGTTGGCAGAGCTTATGCTGGATCCCAGAAAGACGAAGTCCTTTACAACCTCGAAGGCGGTATTGTCAACTGTAACGTGGGTTCCAAGACACTGGGAATGTTTGTATGTTGACACAAAGTATTTCGTCTTATCTGCATTCACTGCCAGACCCATTTGACTTGACTTTCTTTCTAATCTGGAGAATACTGCACTGACTTCGTGCGTATTATGGTAAATGATATCGATGTCATCAGCATTCGCAAGCAGCATAACACTCTTGTAGAATATTGTGCCACTACGTCTCAGATCAGCAGCTCGGACGATCTTTTCCATCGTTAGGCTAAAAAATTCGCACGATAAGGAATCGCCTTGTCTGAAACCTCGTTTGGTAACAAATGGTGGGGAAAAGTCCTTCCGATTTTAACTGCGCTGCTGGTGTTGCTCAGTGTCATCCTGAAAAGTCGTATTAGTTTTGGAGGAATACCAAATTCAGACATGGTGGAATACTGGTGCTTCCTTATTGGGCTGTCGAAGACAGCTTTTGTTCGTTATCGTTCTTGTTTGTTTTCATAGGCTCACTTACATTTAAATCACAATGGACCAATAGGCTGCCGTGCCAGCAACCTGCATTGCACATGCCTCTCAATTAAACCTAAGCTAACCTTACATTGGTCCAGTTGATTAATGTTTTGGCGTTCATCATAAAATGCAGATAGCAGAAACTGTGCCAACTTTTTTATTTAACAGTTGGCTTGGGAATATTCTGGGTTTAGTTAAAGTGGCTGTTTCTTTACCGGGGCACAGGCCAATAAGGCGTTATGTGTGAACGCAGGGTTAATTTTCTTACTCTATTTGGAGAACCAGTTGCCTAAATGGCGAAGGCGGTTGTGAGCCAGCGCTGGACAGGTGCAAGGGAGATTTATATTGAATTCTTTCTCCTCTTTATTTCTGCAGCTTCTGCAAAAGTCATTGTGGAGGATATTTAATCTTTGAGCATGTTGCAAATCAGGCAGTTTTCAATTAAGAACCCAATCATGGCACTGATTTGGTCTTTACTAATAGAAATGAGTTCTTTTAAACGCTTAAGGGCGCGTTTGTAGTGGACACTTATTGCTGAGCTAAATCGAACTGAATCTCAAAAACACTTTGGTGTAAAATAAGTGCATGACTTGCGGCCTTAGAGTAAGTTTGGGCCAGATTTGCCACGTTATAGAACACTTGCTTCTTGCTAGTCACCTGCTGTTGGTTTTATTGCGGGATAGCTCATGTGCAATTAGTTTGCATGTGGTGAGAGGAATACCAAAACTTTCCTTATCTGCCAATAATTCTTTGGTATTACCTGGGCGAGCAAGTTCATCTGTTTTTCAGTTTCCTGAAAAATTTCTTTGTTCGGCAATCTAACATAAAAAAATTTTGAGCTAATTTGCCATCTCATTCAGAGATCAGCGGCAGCTTAGAACTATTTGGATGTTATTTCAACAGTAACCAGGGCTGCTTAAGCATCGTGACTTTCAGATGGTATGCTCTTTTCATGTTTCCATATCCATTACTTTTTTCCATATCCATGGATGATAACTCATTTACCTGTAGCCAAGTTATTGCTTCATGCATTGCGGTCACCTCCGCTTGGAATACACTACAATGTTCAGAGAGCCTGAAGGCTCTATTAATGTTTAGTGTTTTAAAGTAGACTCCTCTACGTGTTCTGCCATCTAATTTTGATCCATCGGTATAGATCTCGATGGCATTTTTAGGTAAGGGGTTTCCTAGTTCCCAATCGTTTCGAGAGAGAATGGATGCATCAAACTTCCTGTTAAAGGAAAGTTTTTGTGTGAGTTGTCAATGGATCTCAACACATTTAGCTGGCGTGGAAATTTGACTTTCAAAACTATTGTTAAAATTACACATTAAACATGAAAATATTAACTTTTACTGCATTCTATTCACGGTAATCTTTTCGATGAAGTGGTGATACATATAAAGGGTGTTTTTTTATAGAGTGATACAACTTTGAGTTGGCATCACTACTTTATTTGAACACTCATTTAACAGCTGATAGTTGTTTTTTATTTAATTTGTTTTGACATTTTATTATGAATCGACATACACCAGAAAAACGCGTGCAAATTGTGGAAATTTTTAATCAAAATAATGGTTCTGTTCCGCTGTACAGGAAAGCATTGAAGATGATCCTAATCAATCAATTCGTCGCCGTTCTCAGCAACTGGGGTTGTATCCTTCCACTTTATGGAAGGTTTTACGAAAAGATCTTGGCTTAAAACCTTTCAAGATTCAACTTGTGCAGGAATTAAAGCCAAACGACCATCGTATGCGCCGCCAATTCGGTGAATGGGCAGAAGCACAAATTGATATTGATATTGAATTTCCATGGAAAATTTTATTTTCCGATGAAGCCCATTTTTGGTTGAATGGGTATGTAAATAAACAAAATTGTCGTATTTGGAGTGAGGAGAATCCACAAGCTTTTGTCGAAACACCATTACATCCACAGAAAATGACTTTTTGGTGCGCTTTATGGGCTGGCGGAGTCATTGGCCCATATGTCTTCAAAAACGATGATGGTCAGAATGTTACTGTCAATGGTGAACGATATGGGAACATGATTCGAAGTTTTTTCGTACCTTAATTTGCTGGTATTAATCTTGCTGATATGTGGTTTCAACTGGACGGAGCCACTTGCCACACAGTGGGCGCTACAATTGATTTACTCAAGGAAACTTTTGACGAAAAAATAATTTCACGAAATGGCCCAATTAATTGGCCCCCAAGATCGTGTGATTTAACCCCATTGGATTATTTTCTTTAGGGTTATGTAAAGTCACTTGTCTACATCGATAAACTACAAACAATTGAACACCTGGAAATCAACATTCGAAGAGTTATCGGCGAGATACGTCCACAAATGCTGCGAAAAGTTTGTGAAAATTGGTGTTCCAGTTTGCGCCTAGTACGCACCAGCCGTGGCGGCCACATGACCGAAATAATATTAAAACGTTAATGTCATAAAATTAATTAATCCAATAAATCCCCTTCTATTGATATTAAAAATACATTACTATGTTTTATTATGATTTAAACTTGTATCACTCTATAAAAAACACCCTTTACAAAAACTAAAGTCACATTGATAAAGAACAGAGTGGCAATGCTGAAAATGTAGTCAGAAGAAATAATGCCATCACCAAAAAACACATTCAACAGGAGGGGGAGGAGGGTGGAAAAAATATAGACGTAATATATATAAGAAAAATATATAATGAAGATATTTAGGATAGAGAATTTTAATACAGCTTGTATGAAAAAATAGATTTTTAGCCATAACTTATGATTCGAAAGAGATATTGGGGTAATTTTTTCACATAAATAATTTTTGGAAAAATATAAAAACAACATTTTGGAAAAAACAAATTTTGCGAAAAAATCAAAAGTTGTTTTGATAACAAAAACAGTAAAATAATTTTTGCGCTTAGCTGGAGGTAGCCAGATGTGCACTCTTTAATTGATTTAATTTTTACAACAAAAACAATTTTTGATTAATTTTTTGAGTAAAAAGTCAATATTTTGGACCTTTTTTGACATAACTATAAAACATAGTTTCACTGACTTAACGATACAGTTCAATCTATTTTTGTAAAGTGATTTTATTGAACTTTTGAACAAAGAAAATTTGAATGAAATATATTAATGGACAGCGGAGATATTTGCATCGAAAGACTAAACTTTGATTTTCATGTCGTTTTTTTTCTCATTCTTAGGTAACGATGTCTTATGAAAAAGTCGTTGTACTGAAAATTTCTCCAATTTTGAAGATATATGAGTGTTTTGGATGTCAAAATAACAAAAAATGTATGGAATTAAATACACAAAAATCTCCGATACTAAAAAGTTTTATAATAGCAAAATTACCGTTAGTTAAAAAATTTTAAAGGGGGCGTGGCAAAAACTGAGTTTGTTACATTTTAAATTGAGATGTACCTAATATGTGTACCTAGTTTGAGCGAAATCCGTTGAGCCGTTTAGATTTGTATAAAGGCCAAACAAACAAACAAACAAACAAACAAACAAACAGAAAATCAGTTTTATTACTATAGATTAGTAAGACTATCAACTAGATAGTCTAAGGATTGTTTATAGAAAGAACGATTGGATGGTTCCTAGTTTACTAGTGTGAGATTGCGAAAGTTGCTTGACTTTGTAGAAAAGTCATCAACATCAAGCATATATCTATGGTCTGAAAAGGAGGTCATAAATCAGAGATTTTTACCTTGTCCCTTTTTAGACCCATAACTCGTAATAACCGGAGTTTGTACCCTGTGTCGGAGACAGGGGAGCTGATTTTTGCCCAAAAGGGATCTAACATTTACCATATTTTTTCGAATAGACTTACTTCCATATGGGAGATCTATGTAGAGTTTTAGATCTTGTAGACCCCTCTGATTAGGTTTACGTTTTTCATATCTAGAATTTTAAAATAAAATGTTGCTTGGTATGATAATGCATACTACAGTAGTTTGACCCCTAAAAAGCAATTTCAGCTCAAAAATAAGTTCAACAACTTTCTTAAATGACTATTTTTTTTGACATATATTTAAATTTTTTTCATTTAACTTAAAAGAAAATTGTGCCATATTGCACACAAAATAAATTTTGTATACACAACAGATCAGAAAAATAGAAAGAGATGCAACTAAAAGTAAGGAAACATTAAAAATTTGAACTTAGTCAGTAGAGAAAAATTGTGTTGATGTTAAAAATCCATATACATATGAATGGATGATAACGAAACAAAACTTTTGCATACCCACAAATGTATGTCATTTAACAACCATTTCATTTTGTGCAGATGATGACAAATGCGTGACTTGCGCTCACATTCTTGAAGAGCTGGAGAACATTGACGATGATACCGACAAGCATGGCATACAATTTGTCAAATCGAATGACGTTAAATTGGCACACGAGATCGGAATCTTTGCTTTCCCCGCTTTGGTCTACTACGAGACAGGCGTTCCGATCATGTATGATGGTAAGTTTTTAACACTTGAGTTTCTGTCGACTATTCCATTATAAAATTAATCATTTTGTTTCATCTTTTTTTTAATTTCAGGTAATCTCAGAAATGAAAATCGCGTGCTGCAGTGGTTAATCAATCAAAAGAGTAAGCGTTCTGTTTACAATTTTCCAAATTCTTTACACTTTTTTTTTTTTTTTGATTCCCACTAATATACTTTTTATCACCGATCACTTAACGGAACTCAATTCAAAATTTAAATCATACTCGTGCACATGACATTCGATGACATTTCTAGTTTTGTAAATATTTATTTCTAAATTTTTATTTTTAATACTTATTACAAAACTTTTATTAACACAAACTTATTGTTAGCTCCATACATTGTGCTTATGTTTAAAAAAGTTCTCAAAGTTATTGTACCAAAATGAGGAAAATTTTGTTTAAAACCTTCACTAGGTGCGTATAGAAAATATTTGCTGAATTATGTTCTTATATGACTTTTTCCAAACACCTCCGAAGATGATTGCTCGCTCACACTATCACTCTGTCTATTGTTTCTGCCCTTTTCTAATACCCTGTTTCACACTAAATTCTATGCTGTATTCCGTCCAAAACATTCTCATGTTTGCGTTTAGATACATAAATTCATAACTTTTTTGGCAGTTACAATTTATTAATTGATAAAATTTTCATGTGGTGTGAAAATATATGTTATCATAGGCGATGATGATGATGATGACGACGACGATGATGATGATAACGATGATGATGAAAACGATGCAAATGATAATGGTGATGACGATGATGATGACGATGATGATGACGACGACGATGATGACGATGATGTAACACAAAAATTTTCAAAGAGAAAAAGTAGCCTTGGACAGAAAAGACGATTACAAAGAAAATTAAGTAAGAAAACTTACGACGATGATGACAATGACGACGACGAAGACGGGGATGATGATGAAGATGATGATGATAATGAAGATAATGATGATGATGATGATGACAATAATGATGATGATAATGATAACGATGATGATGAGGATGAGGATGATGAAAACGATAATAATGATGATGATGACAATGACGAGGATGATGATGATGATGAGGATGACGATGATGAGGACGATAATGACGACGATGATGAGGAAAATAAAAGTTCTAAATTTAAATACGAAGATGTAGATGATAGTAGAAGAGAGACACTGAAAAAATTCAAACGCAAAATATTACAACAAAAAATGCATCGAAATAAACATTTCATTGACGACAACAATGGTGATGATGATGAAGATGATGACGACGATGATGACGATAAGTCAATAAAAAAACGTCATAAGCTTCAGAAACGTGCAACGCAGAGGCAAAGGAAATTTAAGAAGGATGACGATGATGGCGATAGTGACGACGATGATGAAGATGAGGAAGATATTATGAGAGTTCGTTACAAAAATCCAAAATTGCACTCAGATGACAAGGGTACAAAAAAATTATCCTCCAGAATACTTAAAAGTAGAAGAAGCAAAATATTAGATGTTGACGAAGATGATGACGCTGACGATGATGACGACGATGACGATGACGATAACGACGCTGATGATTATGACGACGACGACGACGACGATAATGAAGACGATGACGACGATAATGACAACGATGACGATGACAATAATGACGACGACGATGATGATCATCGAAAAACTACAAAAAAGATCTACCGATTCTCAGATTTATGTGCCGGAAATTTTAAAAATAAGTTAGGTAAATCCGCAATATTCGTCCATAACAATTGAGTTGAGTTTGAAGTGTATGCTCCCAATTTAAGCCCCCCCAAACCCTTACCCAACTACCATCCAATTTTTGAAACAACAACACCAACATTAAAATTTTAAAACTGACTTCTCTGTTTGATTTGAACAGATTTAAAGCATAAAGAAATTCGTTCTTCTGCGAAGAAAGGTAACACTTGAACACTACACAATATTTATGTAATACCAAAAAAAAATCTCATTAAATGCTTTATTAAAGTGCTATAGAGTTTGTTACAATATATATCACACTGAAAGTGAAGCAAAATTACACCAAGCATGGCTTACTTTATTAAAAAATAACCCTGGACTCATGTAAACAAACTGTGACCTTAAATATTTTGCATAGCCAAATCTATAATCTAACCTTAATGTAATACAAAACATCGAAACTTCATATAAAATTTCGACACAGTTCTTTTACTCTGTACGGGGAAAGTGTAAGATATTCATCAAGCTTGTCTGAGTGATTAGAAGATTGATAGATGAGAGTAAAGATTTATTGAAATATATACTACTAGGGTGTTCAAGATGCTGCCGGCCTAGCAAAGAAAACACAAGATTTTTGCCAAAATTATTGTTTATTCTTCTATAAAGTTCACTTTCAACTCGATACACTTATTTCAACGGTTTTCTAAATTTTGCGATTTCCTTTGAATAGTAAAATTTCTCAAGATCTTTGAAATACGCTTCAGTTTCCAATTCGACTCGTTCATTCGCTACAAATCTCCTTTCCTGAAGCCACATTTTTAACTTTGGGAACAGATAATAGTCGCTGGGTGCCATATCTGCAGAAAATGGGGGCTGAGAAAGCAGTTCAAAGCGTAACTCTATAAATTACGCTTTGAACGAATTTATAAATTCAAGTTACGAATTCATTTTTATTTTAAAAAGTAAAAGCAACCCTATTAATTTAAAATTTTATAATATTGAAATTCTGACCACGGAGTCGGATTCAGCGACCAATTTTTGGTGTACCATTTTTTTTGCCAGCCCTGAATTTATAAAAATACAAAAAATTAAGGTGGCAACCCTATCCACCATCTTGAATTTTAAAATTCTGACTTCACATTCGATATCAGCGACCCCCTAACACTGATACATGATGTTTAAAACTTTTAAAAATACATATTATTAGGTGGCAACCCTATTATTTCTAAATTTTATAATTTTGAAATTCTGACAACGAATTCGGATTCAGCGACCCATTTTTACCTAGTCAATCTTGAAAATCTTGAAGTTGGTGTAAAAAAATGTCTAGTTAGGCGCTGACGACCGCTGATTAAAATTATCAAAATGATCAAAATGATCCAAATGATCTATTGCCATATATTGCTTTTTATTTCTTATTTTATTTATTTTATTGCTCATCCTACCCTTAACGATTAAATTGCATTGCTTGTGGTGTTGTCGAACAAAAACACGCCATGCTTGGATTGCCGAGAGAGAAAGTGTGTATTGCTTGTCGTTGTAGGCTTTCGTTTGGTGTTGAGCAAATCAAACTCTCAAGTGTTATTAGATGACAGTCAACTGTGAGCAATGCAATAAATCACAGTGTGTGTACGTTCAAATAGATGCACCGACGCAGGGCTTTATTCTGTACATGGCTTTGTTACAGAACTCCTCCTAAGCGGCTGGACCGATTTTGATGAAATTTGGTGTGTGCGGCTGGGTCTGTAAATGACCTTTAGGTGGCGCTGTTGTTACTATGGCAGTGTTTAAAGGGGTATTTGAGAGTATAACTCAGCTGGACCGATTTTGATGAAATTTGGTGTGTGCGGCTGGGTCTGTGGCGCTGTTGTTACTATGGCAGTGTTTAAAGGGGTATTTGAGAGTATAACTCAGAAACGAATTGAGAAATTATCATGATTCTTACACTTCACCATTACTTTTTATGCAAACAAAATTACAAAAATACAAAATGAATAACGATAAACAAAAAAAATCTTAAACTTTTATGACAGTGTTAGGCTTGATTTTTCGTTCGTATAAAAAGGCTTTAAATTTGTACGGTAGAAACTTTAAATCAACCCTACATTTATCCCTGCAAACATTTTCAATCGTCTGAGAGCCGCCTGCCAATCGCTTAAAAGATGAGACAATCGCCGGTGAGGTCATTTGGGAGTCATCCGGGTATCGCCAGCTGTAAGCAGCTAAGGCCATAAAAGCGATTCGTCGGGAAGATTCGCAAATGAATCGCCTTAAGGGTTCGTAGGCTATTCGCTGGGAAGAGTCGCTAACGAATCGCAGAGAGGTGTCTTAAGCGCTACGCCTGCAAGATTCGCGAAGCGCCTAAAGGGTTCGCGCCTAAGCACTTCGCGGGAAGAGTCGCACACGAATCGTCAAAAGGAGTCTTAAGCAATTCGCCGACAAGAGAGGCACACGAATCGCTTTTAGGGTTCCTCAGCGATTTGTTGCGAAGGATCTTTGTTGAACGTTACAAGTTGTTTTATATTGGACATTCTTTGTTAAATCGGGTAAAAAACAAATCTACCACCAAAAGTCGTGCTGATATGAATATTTTTAGTTTCCATGCGGCAATTCAGTAAAATAAAATTATTAAAATTTTTCGATGATTATTTTTAGTGGAGAAGTATATAGAATAGCCTGCTTCATATTCCAAAAATCGATCTTTAAAATTTTTAATAAAGATCGCATCTTCCAACGATTGCCGGAATGAGTGAAGGAAAATTTTGAAGATTTTTCTTGAATCGCACATTTATGGCTTAGACGATTGAACAGCGATTCATCTTCTAACGATCGCCGGAATGAGCGAAGGAAGATTTTGAAAATTTTTCTTGAATCGCGCGATGAAAGAGCGACTTATCTTCCAAAGAACCCTTGCGCGATTCGCAAGTGCTTCGCCAAATCAACTTCTCTTCCAATAGTCTTCTAAGTGTTTGCAGGGATGTTACTCGTACCATATGAAAGAACATTAAAAAAGCCCTTTTTTGGGTTTGAATATTTTTTCAACAACAAATATTTTTACCAAAGTTTTTTGCGAAATAAATAAATTCGTTAAGGTTTTTTTTTTGGAAAATTATAAAAATTAGAAGGGAAACAAAAATGAAAAAGATTGTAACACGATTGGACGGTCAATGAATCAAAATTTTAAACTTAAAAAAAATTAATGCTTTGTAACATGACCGAGTTATTTACTTTCCGACCGAGTTATTTATTTTTTTGAATTGAAGTTTGGAATTCGGTATCCAACCACAATTTACACGTGCCGTCTCACTGATAACATTTTATGGGTGCTGGTCAAGGGTTCGTGGCATCAACTAGCCGGGCTTAATAAATAAAATTTAACAATAGTAAAATTTACGTTAAGTGAAAAGGGGCGAAAGAGGCCTTAGTCAAAACCAAGTACGGCCGCTGTACGCCCGTTGAATGCCACCAAATTTGTCAAAGCTGTTATTTAACAAACATATGCGCAACAGCAAAAGCAAGCTGTCACTCGGCGATTATAATATTATCGCCACTTGTGTGTGTCGCAAAACAGTTTTTGTATATGAAGTTAGTTGTTTTAATACAATGCCCCATTTCCAATTTCATTTTCAATTAAGTAAGTATAAATTTTTTAACTAATCCCAAGTAATGGTAATGAAAAAAGATTAATTAAATACAACGAATTTATTCAAGAATTTTTTTATTTAGTTTTATTACATAAATTTATTTCCACATGAAGTTCCAATTGAAAAGCTCATTTTTATTGTAGAATAATAATCACTGCTCCGCCGATGTACGGCCGAGATTATTTAAAAACGGCCTTTGTACGGCCACTGATCGCTCGTTGTACGGCCACTGTTTAGCCAAAAAGTCCTGCACACGACCCTTGCCAAAATCGTACGGCCGAGAAAAATATTTAAAATTATTTAAAATTATTTTGTCCTTACACAGGGGTTACACGAGACAGTACTGTTAAGGCAGTGAAAAATACGTATTAGTAGTCAAACTTTGTGTCTGTGAATAAGAGTCCAGACAGTTGGTAAAACAGTTGGCAAGACAGTAGACAAAATAGTAAAAAATTTATATTTTATGAAGAAATTTTTGTTAAAACTACGAGCACACCAAAGTTAAATAAATAAATAAAACTATTAAATTTTATCATCTTCTGTCATTTAATATGCTAGATATCATTCTACTGTCCTAGATACTGTCCCGCCAACTGTCTATAAAAAAGTTAAGACATTAGAGCAGACAGTAGCAGCCAGCTGCAAAAGTGAGTGTGTGTAAGTAAAAATTTGTGAATGTGTTGCGCGTGTCTTAACAGTAGTGTCTCGTGTAACCCAAGTAGAAGGAAGAATTTTATGACTACTTTTCTAAAGCAGCTTTTGACAAAAAAGAGACCCAATTGCACATAAAAAAAATTGTCTTAAAGATAGCTAAAACATTTTGTTATCAAGAAATAGACATATATCCTGATCTATTCGCAGCTATAACAGTCGTAGATATAAAGTTAATAAAAAAATCTAGTTATTTATTGCGCATGCTTTCTAGCAGAAACTTACTAAATCAATTACATGAAAAAATACCCTTGATACCACATGCCCATAGGTTAGGTTAGGTTAAAGTGGCTGCCTCAAATTGAGACGCACTTAGGCCAATAAGGCCCATTGTGGTACCACAGGGGTTGATCTCCCTTCTCTATTCAAACCAGCTTGAGCTGTTCACAAAGCTTAGGATTCGGTATATCGATATTTCCGAGAGTTCTTCGAGGTCTCTGAAAAACCAGTTGTTTAGGTGAAGAAAACGTTTTTGAGCCAGCGCTGGGCAGGTGCAGAGAAGGTGTTCTGTAGATTCCACCTCCTCCTCATCTCTACAGCTTCTGCAGAAGTCGTTGTGGGGTATGTTTAATCTTTGAGCGTGCCTGCCAATAAGGCAGTGCCCTGTCAGGATCCCTATCATGGTGCCAATGTGATCTCTACTAAGAGATATGAGTTCTTTTGAACGCTTCAGATTGAGTTTGGGCCAGATTTGCCGTGCTATATTACAAGTGTTACCTGCTGACCATCTTTTGTTGGTGTTAATACAGGATAACTCATGTGTAAGGAGTTTACATGTGGTGAGAGGAATACCAAGGTTTGTCTTGTCTGAAGATAGTTGTTTGGTAGTACCTGTGCGAGCGAGTTCATCTGCTCTGCAGTTACCTAGAAAATCCCTATGTCCAGGAATCCAGCCACATGCCCATAACAGTACGTAAAATATTAGTCTATGTTAATGAAATAATTCCGAATTTTTCTTTACCAATCGGCCTGCTTTCGGACGATGCTTTGGAAGCTAGTAATAATGAGGTAATGAAGTTTTGGCTTTACAGGGAGTAAGACATCAAGAGGGGCCTCAAACTAAAACCATCTACCTGGGTTGCTGTTATCAGCAGAACCGTCGATTGTGTCTAAATGCAATATGGTCGAAAACATCACAAAAAGTATGATTTACGGCATTATATAATAATCAATGCAAAGGAAGATAACACTATGCAACAATTTAAGGGTCATGGAATCTAACGAAAAAGCAAACAACACAGATCGATGGTACTGATCTAGACCAACAAAACCCTAAAAGGGTTTTGCAAAGTTAGCTCGCTTTTAAAAGATATAGGCATTGAAAGTTTGCCTCTTGCAGAGTATTTTTTAAAAATGAATTGCTCATAAGGGCGTTAAATTTTTTTTAAATTTCTCATCCTAAGCGGTCTCCAAAGTTCCATAAAGTGATCAAGATTTCCCAGAAAAATTTTAGGAAAAAAAGGATGTCTCTCTCTTCCGCAAGGACAAAGTTGTGTTTTGAGAAAAACAGTAAAAATAACCGATTTATAAATGCTTTGACTTTTGAAATAATAACTTCATATATCTTAAAGCAAAAGTAAATACAGACTTTAACAAGATGCCACTCTTGATTTTTACCCACAGTGTCCTGTGTGAAGGATATTCGAATCTTAAGGTACACTCGAAATAGCACAGAACTTTTGATTGTTATCTGGTTGTGTATATTTTGGTGGTATTTAGTAAAGTGTTTACGTTTTCCTTATATTTGGTGTATTAAAAATTTGCACATTTTTTGCCTATGCATTTACTGTTTTTTAAGAAAAGCATATTTCAAAGCAATTTTTCCACTTTTTGAAAAAAATTAATATAAGGCTTTAGATATCAGAAGTGGTACCGAAAATAATTTTCGCTATTTGTATTCTTCAAATATCTCCTTTAAGGTTATTATTTTCTTAAAACACATCTTAAAAACAATTATTTTTCAATCAATTGAGGCTCATCGAATGGCAGGCTCAGAAACTCAAAATTTTAGTTTAACATTTTGGCAAATGATGAGGTGAGGTGTTTTGATGAAATAATAAATTTTATACTAGGAAGAAAAATTTTTATAAAAAGTCGAAATACGAAAAAGAATCGTGATCTTAACTTGGTGTTTGAAAAAAATACTTTCAGATAGTGTTTCGTTCAGAAATATTTTAAGAATACAAGTTCAAATGCCCAAAATATATACAAGCTTATATTAATTTTTTTTAAAAAGTTATAAAATTGCATTCAAAATACATTTCTCGAAAACAAGAAAATGTATTTGCGAAAAATATGCAAATTTTTAATTCGGCAAATTTAAGGAAAACGTAAACACTTCAATCAATAACACCAACATTTAGACAATCAGATAACAATCAAAAGTTTTGTGCTATTTCGAGTGTATTTTTGGATTCGAATATCTCTCACACAGGACAATGAGGGTAGAAATCGAGAATTGCAACTTGTTTGGCAAGATATTGTTAGTCAAAGTCTGTATTTACTTTTGCTTTAAGACATATATAGTTTTTCTTACAAAAATCAAAGCATTTTTAGGTTGTTATTTCTTACTATTTTTCTCAAAAAACAACTTTATCCTTGTGGAAGAAGGATATTTTTGGATGCTTTTTTTTAGATCTTAACCACCATGCAACTTTTGAGACCTCTTAGAATGTAAAAATTGAAAAAATTGTAATTCGATACGCCCTTGGAAAATGAGCACTTTATTTTTAAAAATACTAGAAATGCAAGAAGCAAATTTTCAATGCCTATATCTTTTTAAAGCGAACTAACTTTGCAAATTCCTTTTAGGGCCATTTTGTTCACAGAGAGATAAATTTATCCCCGAGTTAATTCCATGATTTTTCCAGTTTTTCATTTGTTCACAGCGTGTTAAGCATTTAACTCTTCAAACTGGAGATAAAAATGGTGGCGAGATAGCTTAACCCCAGAAATATTTAACTCGTGAAAATTGGTGAGATAAGATTTTTAATTCGCTCTCATCACTCTCATTTTAATATTTTTTATTTACTTGGTGTCAAAATATTGAAAATACAGACTTTTAAGCATATGGAAACAGTATTGGGGGTTACTGATTTCGAATCTGATGTCAGAATTTTAAAATTTGGATAAGGTTGCCACCTTAATTTTTATTTTTACGAATTCGGGGCTGGCGCGAACTAAAGGGTAAAAATGGGTCGCTGAATCCGAATCCGTTGTCAGAATTTCAAAATTCGAAAATTTTTCTACACATAGGGTTGCCACCTAAAAATGTTTTATTTTTAGAATTTTAAACATGAGGGAATAATATTGGGAGGTTACTGATTTCGAATCTGAACTCAAAATTTTTAAATTCATGATGGTGGATAGGGTTGCCACCTTAATATTTTAAATTTTTACGAATTCGGGGCTGCCAAAAAAAAATGGTATACCAAAAATGGGTCGCTGAATTCGAATCCGTGGCCAGAATTTCAAAATGATAAAGTTTTGAAATAATAGGGTTGCCACCTAATAATATGTATTTTTTAGAATTTTAAACATCATTTAACAGTATTAGGGAGTCACTGATTTCGAATCTGAAGTCAGAATTTTAAAATTCAAGATGGTGGATAGGGTTGCCACCTTAATTTTTTGTATTTTTATGAATTCGGGGCTGGCAAAAAAAATGGTACATCAAAAATGGGTCGCTGAATCCGAATCCGCGGTCAGAATATTAAAATTATAAAATTTTGAAATAATAGGGTTGCTTTTACTTTTGAAAATACATATTATTAGGTGGCAGCCCTATTATTATAAAATTTTATCATTTTGAAATTCTGACCACGGATTCGGACTCAGCGACCCATTTTTGCGTACCATTTTTTTGCCAGCCCCGAATTCATAAAAATACAAAAAATTAAGGTGGCAACCCTATCCACCATTTTTATTTTTAAAATTCTGACTTCAGATTCAAAATCAGTGACTCCCTAATACTGTTAAATGATGTTTAAAATTCTAAAAAATACATATTATTAGGTGGCAACCCTATTATTTCAAAACTTTATAATTTTGAAATTCTGACCGTGGATTCGTATTCAGCGACCCATTTTTGATGTACCATTTTTTTTGCCAGCCCCGAATTCATAAAAATACAAAAAATTAAGGTGGCAACCCTATCCACCATTTTGCATTTTGTAGTTATGACTTCAGATTCGAAATCAGTGGCTCCCTAATACTGTTAAATGATGTTTAAAATTCTAAAAAATACATATTATTAGGTGGCAACCCTATTATTTCAAAACTTTATCATATTGAAATTCTGGCCACGGATTCGGATTCACCGACCCATTTTTTGTGTACCATTTGTTATTTTGCCAGCCCCGAATTCATAAAAATACAAAAAATTAAGGTGGCAACCCTATCCACCATCTTGAATTTTAAATTTCTGACTTCAGATTCGAACTCAGCGGCCCCCAATACTCTTTCCTCATGTTGAAAATTCTTAAAATAAAACATTTTTAGGTGGCACCCCTACGTGTAGAAAAATTTTCGAGTTTTGAAATTCTGACAACGGATTCGGAATCAGCGACCCAATTTTACCTAGTGTTTCTCCCAGAGAAATTTATTTCGCATAAATAAACAAGAAATTAGGTGGCAACTTTATCCGCCATCTTGAATTTTAAAATTCTGACACCAGATTCGGAAGAAGTAACCCCCAATACTATTTCTTCATGTTTAAAATTCTTAAAAAAATGTTTAGTTGGCAGCCCTGTGTAGAAAAATGTTAGAATTTTGAAATTCTGACATCAGATGCAAAATCAGCGATCCATTTTTACCTAGTGTTCACTCTAACCCTCAAATTCGCAAAAATAAACCAAAAATCCCCACACATTTTTTAATTAATGAGCAACACTCTAACATTCCAATGGAAATCGAGATAAACTGAGAGCGAATTTATGCTCTAAGCATAAAGCTGGGATAAAATGTGAACAAACCCACTTTTTTATCTCCCGATTTATACGCTTGGTATAAAATTAACCTAGAGATAGTTATCCCCGAATTAAATCATATTTATACCCTTTGTGAACAAAATGGCCCTTAGAGTTTTCTAACTATACAGTAGTACTATCATCCTGTGTTATCCGCTTTTCCGTTAGAAAAATGTGTTGCACAGTGTAATTCGAGAGACGATATACTTTTATTTATAAACATCGAAAATATTTTTTGTAGCAGCTTATCCAAAGAATTTCAAAGCGAATAATTTGGAATTGTTCGCCCACGCCTCATTAAAAAAAAACAACATTTTTTGAGGTGAGCGTGCTAGTCGATTGATTTGGTTAATTTTTACACCCACTTTTCTTCGCTACAAAATAGCTTACTTACTAAGTTGGCGCTACAACCATTTGTCAGCCTTGGTCTCATCTAAGAATGTGCGCCAGCCATGTCTGTCTCTGTCCTCTACTTGGTCTTTTCAACGAAGATGCGATCGTCCTCTTCTGCGTTGACCACCGCTGGGTACCGAATCGAATATTTTCTTCACTGGAGCATCGTCTTTCATCCTCTGATCATGATCTAGCCAGCGAAGCCGCTCGATTTTAATGCGCTTGACTATGTCGATGTCAGAGTACAGCTCGTATAGTTCATCAGTCCACCGTATTCGGTATTCGACATTCACAGATCTACAGATTAGTCCGTAGATCTTACGAAGAATGTTTCTCTCGAAGGGTCCTAAAGTCTCTTCATCTGAACTTCTCAACGTCTAGGTATGTGATGCATAAAGTACTGCTTCTCAAATGCCTACTGAGTCCAAAGTTACACTGGCAAGAGTTATTCTTCGTTTGATCTCAATGCTGATGTCGTTGGTTGAGTTTACGCTGGATCTCAGATAGATGAAGCCCTTCATAACCTCGAAGGAGATATTTTCAACTGTAATGTGGGTCCCAAGACGCTGGGACTGTTTGTTTGTTGACACTAAGTATTTTGTCTTATCTGCTTTCACTGCCAGACCCATTCGACTTAATTTTTTTTTCTAATCTGGAGAATGCTGCACTGATCGATGACAGCAGCACACACAAGCAGCACAACACTCTGGTAGAATATTGTGCAACTACTTTTCTGATTAGAAGCTTGGATGATCTCCATTATTAGGTTGAAAAAGTCGCAAAAAAAGATAAAATAAGATAATGATTCTTGTCTGAATCCTCGTTTGGTAACAACGAAGTTCCTCATTTGGCTGCCCAAGGTGGCTTTCTAGTCCACAAACAGATGGTGGTTTCGACTTGTTTTTCTTGGGTCTTCTCCAAGATTTCACATAAAATGCTCGACAGAACCTTAAAGGCAATATTAAGAAGGCTTATCCCACGGTAATTGGTACAAATAGTTGGATCGTCTTTTTTGTGGATTGAGCAGAGCACAATGAGATTCCGCGTAGAAGTTCGTGAATGCATTTAAATAAAACTTTGCCTCCGTTCTTAAATAGCTCAGCAGGTAGGCCATCACCTTCCGAGGCTTTGTTATTTTAAAGTCGAACTAAAGCTGACAGAACTTCATCATAGTCGGGCAGCGGAACCTCGACGCTGTCATCCGTAATTATCTATATTGGCGTGATTGTTGTCAGAGTCGATATTTAGAAGCTTAGAGAAGTGTTCTCTCCATAACGTCAGTGTACTCTGGATATCTTTCACTAGATTCCCGTTGTCATCCTTGCAGAAAGAGGACCCGGTTTTAAAACCATTGGCAAGGCATGTTATCTTTTCGTATAATTTTCTGGCCTCATTCCTCTTCCTCTTCTGCCCTCTACTCTTTGTATCGCTCCTTAGCAGCGCGCGTTACAACTGACTGCAGGGTAGCTTTGTAGGCGGCGCACAGTGTTTTCTTTTTGCCATAAATAGGAAACACTCAATTTCCGACAAGGCCCAAAAAACTTTTGTTTTCTGATAGAAAAAACTTCACCTAAGAAGCCCGCAAGGTTTTTAAATTTTTTATTTCGTTTGATTACACGGATCTCTGAAAGTCAAGTGTTAGAAAAACTGATAGTCTAGCAAAAAAAAAAAAAACATAAATTTTGGTCCAACTTTCGAATCCTCTAATTGAGTTACTTTAAATGCAACCCTAATTAATGAAGCAAATTTTAAAAACTTGTAATCAAATGCAACTAAAAAAATCATGAAGGGTTTGTTTTGATTTCAGCTTATACGTAAAACATATTTTCAAAGTCGTAGTGTTTGTTCAAGTAAAAAAAGTGCTTTTAAAAATTTGAAAGAGAATAAAAAAAAGTATATCGAGGTATATTCTAAATTGTTTTGCTTAAGTTTGCTTAAAGTATGTTTTATCGCATAAATTATGTCCCAGCTGCAAGTGCCTGCAAATAATGACGAAATTTTGTTTTTTATGAGACATGTTCTATGAAAATTGGTGATATCTTCTCTGCATGGCGCAAAATAAAAGATAAACCTGACTGCATTAGAAATATGTTAAGCTTTGTTGAAGCAAAAACTCGCGCTAAGATAAAACATGACCAAATTAAAACTCAGTAAAAATATGTAATAGCATCATTTCAAAATAAGTGGCCCACTTATCGTCGCTCCAAATGGTTATTTCAGCAGGTTATTTGTGGTTCCAAAATTGTTTGGTTATGATAAAGGAAAGCAAGTAGGTTTATTACTCTATTATATGGCGGCAAATTGTATTTGAAAAAAATATGCATAAATAAAACAAACAATCAAATAAATAATATAAAAATTTAACTTACAAAACCAAATATAAAAAAAATTAAATTAAAGTCAGTGCAAGTAACAGTAATGACAAATCGATAACACATGTTTTAAACGAGGTTTTTATTTGTTTTGCTTTGCTATTCTATTTTTGAAGTGAAACTTCTTATCTGGCGATTTGATACTGAGAGTAAAAATTTTAGAGTCTCGTTACGAAAAATGTTCGTCATGAAAAATATTTCGAGTCTCGTCACGTTTTTGTATACATGAGCAATGATATTTCCAATTTTGTGAGTTTTTTGTATGGGGACCACCAGAAGGGGGGCAGATAGAGTATAGGTGTGTTCAGAAAAAAATGAGGGAAAAAAATTAATAGGACGAGCTTATACATTTGATCCCCCTAGGAGTCATTGATTTTTTTTTTGATCTGAACTTAATAGACATTTTTATACCCCCACATTTAAAAAACGTTATGGGGGTATATTAATTTTGTCACTCCGTTTGTAACGCCGATAAGGAGGCGTGGCCGGTATAGAAAAGTATATATATTCCTGATCAGCATCACCTCCTGAGTCGATTTAGCCATGTCCGTATGTCCGTCTGTCCGTCTGTCCGTCTGTGTCCACGATAGCAGCCGTAATTTTTGAGCTATCATAACGAAATCCAAAATATAAACTTTTTATACAAAAATGGAGGTCAAGTTTGAATCTGAGCAAAATCGGATGAAAACCACGCCTACCTCCCGTACAAAGTGACTTAACCAAAACGGTAAGATCTCTTTAAATTTCACAAAAATCAATTTAATGACTTCAAATTTCGCACAGTGTCTTAAATATTTAATATTTATTTTGAGTGTTAAATTTGTAAAAATCAGATGAAAACCACACCTACCTCCCATACAAAGTGACTTAACCAAAACGGGAAAATCTCTTTAAATATATTTAACAGTCTGCTTAAGACTTTATATATACTCTAATTCGGCCGTGGGGGTATTTTAACTTCGGCACAGTCGAAGATAATTCCTTACTAGTTTCTATTTTTTTTTTTGTTTTTGTGAGGGCACCACCAGAAGGGCAGCAAATAGAGTGTAGTTGTGTTCATAAGAAAGGAAATGTTGAGGGGAAAAAATTAATAGGGCCAGCTCATTTATTTGACCTACCTAGGGGTCAAACATTTTTTGATATGAATCATAATAGAAATTGTTTTACTATATTTTGTGTTTTTTGTGTATAGATAGATTGCCCACAATAGATCTCCCTACAATATATGTAATTTTTCACGTAGAAAATAGCAAATCACGGAAATATATCTCATATTTTAGTAATAAAAAACCATTAAATCAGTATAACCAATCAAAGCACCAACCAATGATAGTGTAAATATTAAATAAGTAGAATATTTTTATGCAAATTTTGTATTGTATATATTTTAAGATGCTCTCGCTCGCTCTTTCTCTCTGTCTCATTCACAAAAATCTCTCATATCCTTAATTTTCTTTCTGTATATACAGCGCTATACAGTATTTTTTATTACTTTTTCTTGTTTTTGTAAAATTAGAAATGCTAGATAGAATAACGTTGTTGTAATTGTCTTTGAGCTTGTTTAAAAAAACAAAACCTATCTAACTTTTTTCTTAGAATTAGTCAGAATCTGTGGATTCTCGCCTGTTTTTCAGTGTGTACAGTCGGATTGTACAGGTTAGGGTGGGGGAGGGAGAGGTTGTTAGTGGGTGGGTTGGAATGGTGATCATTTGAGTTTTAATGTACATCATGATCGAAAATGGTATTAAAAAGCCAAAAATACAACATTTTACAAAATTGAATTGAAATCTGCTGATGTTTGAATGTTTTTCAGTTTCAGGTTGTACGGGAGGGGAAGAAGGACGTGGAGGGGTGTTTGTGAATCGATGTACACTATGTTCAAAAACTGTTCTAATAAGCTCAAAAGACAACATCGTATTAAATTTCAGAAAAATATATCGGCATTTCCTGTTTCCCAGTTTGGGTTTGTAGGGGAGAGAGGGGTTTTTTGGTTCGATATGCACCATTTTTTGGAAATTTTTTAGTAGGACTAAGAAAAAAACCTGTACCAAATTTTATCAAAATACGTCAATGTTTACTATTTTTTGGCACAAGAATGTATGAAATCGAAACACTGTGCGGCGTCTTTCTCTGCAGTGGCATCACGACACTCCGGGTCGTACTCCTCGTCGTATTTGTTACCACCGAGGGCGGTGGTAACAAATCTCCTCTTCAGCAGCCGCACGCATGGAGTGTGTCCACTGCGCGCATTTATCATGGATTGGAGGAGTGAGAGTCGAGTGGCGAAAGTTTCTGCCGTCTGTTTTGATTGCAGCTTGTCTACGTCTAGCTTTATCTGTGTAGGGTTGCGTGCATTCTCAGCTGCGTACAGACGTGTACGGATCTTGGCTGCGACAAGATAGTGATCCGAGTCAATGTTTGCACTAGACATGGGCGCATGTCACGAATTTTGTCGTGACACGGCGTGTCCAGGTGGCCTTTAAGATGCTTGAATCTAGTGCTACTTACGGCCATGTTTCGTGCTTGGCGAAGTCAATCAGACTCATTCTATTATCGGAGGTGCTGTCGTGGAGGCTAAACTTTCCGACTGTTGGACCAAATATATTTTCCTTGCCCACCTTAGCATTGAAGTCATCAAGCACGATTTTTGCGTCGTGACGGGGGCAGCGCTCGTAAGCATTTTCAAGGCGCTCGTTGAAAATTTCCTTGGTCTCATCGTCCTTGTCTTCAGTCGGAGAGTGTGCACATATTAGGCTTATATTGAAAAATTTAACCTTGATGCGAATTATGGCCAACTACAAATCCGCATCCAAACTCGTGCTTCTCCGCATGGCCGCTGTAGTAGATATCACAGGGTGCATGCCGAATGCAACCCTGTCCCTTCCATCGAATTTCTTGGATAGCAATGATATCAGCTTTGTATCTTTCCAAGACATCAGTCAGTTGGATAGAGGCACCTTCCCAATTAAGGGTTCAGTCATTCCAGGTGCATATCCGTAAATCATTATCAGTTTTTCGTTTGCGGTAGTCGTCATCAGATTTGGGGATCACTTTTCTTTTATTCTTATTTGTTTTCATTGAAATGGGTTTTTACGGGTGGGCTTCAAACCCGACGCACAACCTGTTTTAAGCCTAGGGGGCCCGCCGCTCTAACTATTAGCCGCCAAACTAGCGGTTGTCAGTTTTGACATTGCCCAGGAAACACCGAAATCGACTTGAGGCGATTTCACAAGGATTATGCTGGCCTCGCCAGGTTGAGACAGTCAGACATGTTACCTTGTAAAGGTTCGCCTCCGGTTTCACACCAAACAGTTAAGTGTGATAAATTTTATTGATCCGGAATATTTTTTTTGGGAAATATTCCAGAGTACTGATAATTTTGTCTGAACATTTCTTGTATTCTAAAACTTATGCTTGCAAAATTCCATAATTCTAGGGGAACTGCTTCTATTTTTGTCCACTCGCTGTATGGGCTCATTACACTATACGGCGTCTTCGGGTCTAGAGGTTGGTTGGTTGAACTTAACCGAGTGTTAAGCGGAGTAGGCCTTAGAAGTCCGTTTTGATTGGAGCCTAGCGACATTTAGCTTTTGTTGTACTCCTGTGCGTGTGCTCTGCAACTAGATAGTCGACAAGGTTACTACGTGATGCCCCAGAAATGTACGCATATCCAATACACTAGAAACACACCTTTCTTCGATCACAATATGATCAATTTGGTTTCGCGTTTTTTGATCCGGGGGCATCAGGTAGCCTTGTAGATTTCGAGGTGTTTTAATCAGGTGCTACTTATAAGTACAATGTTTCGTGCTGCAGTAGTCGACTTTTCTTTGATCATTTTTCAAAGAGATCTTGTGTCGACTGAACTGACCAACAGTGGTGCCAAATATTTTTTTATCTTCTCCGACATTCGCATTAAAATTGCCTTAAGTCTCTTTTTACGTCGTGGGCTAGACAGCGGTCGTACACGTCCTCTAGGCTCGCGCAGAGGGGAAGTAAATTTCAATTAGGGCGCAAACTAGACTTATGCTAAAAAATGTAACCTTGATGCTACCTTGATGTTTCCATACTAATTTCAAGTAATTGTAATAGAATAGAGAGTGACATTTTGCATGTTATTCTCCTCTCTCGAGCTTCAAAAAAGTGTTAAATAACGCTTTCAAGCAAATTCAAGTTACCTGAATCGAGTACGGAAACAGACCTTTTGTGGCTAATCTTTCGTTTGCAGGTGTAAACCGTAAAACAAGGTGTAATTTTCGACCTACGGCGAATCCACATTCAAATTCGCGCTTCTTCGCATGGTAGCTGTAGTAAATACAGCAGTGTGCTCGTTTAGAGCAGCCTTGCCCCTTCCATCGCATCTCCTGGCTTTTAATTGGACGAAAATAATGTGGTGGGACCCAAACCAAGTTTAAGATTTAGGAGCGACCCCACAAATTTATTCTTTAGAGGAGACCTGAACCTGTTGTATTTCATTTCCCTCTTGCCACCAAGATTTTTTAATATCAGGGAGATCATATTACTACACGGTTAAAAATCCTGGACTAAATTTTAAACTTTTTTATATTACATATAGGACAACACCAAAAAAAGATTATTTTTTAATCCAAGGAAAATTTTAAAAGTTTCTAATCCAAAAAAAAAAATAAAAAATTTTCTCTGACAATTTCATGATTCAAACATAGGTCCTCTGATGTGCTGGTCCAACACCTTATCCACTCGTCCAACTCAGTTGTTAACAAGGTTTCGCTTATTTTGCATCATTACGAATGCAAGTAAGTTCCTTTGAGAAACGTGGGTTCGAGACCCAGCTAAATTAAACTAAAGCAGGGATTAAGAAATAATACTTTTTGGATTAAAAATACCATTAAACTAAAGTTTGGATTAAAAAGCAGTCCAAAATTTTTAACCGTGTACTTAACAATTAACCAAAAAAAAATTAACGATTTTTAGCTCTCCACTCAAAGGACTTTTAAAAACTAACTTCTTTCGTCTTACGCAGAAGCTTAAGCAATATAGTTGTAGAAGCACGTGATGAAATCCATTGCAAGTACATCACGTACTAAAAAAAAGCAACATAAAAGTCACATAAACATTCTTATTGGTACCTACACATTCACAAGCTGAATGTTTATTTGCTATAATAAAAGAACCTGAAGCGAAATTTTATCAAATAGTAAAAATACACATAGCTTTATAATAATAAAAACAACTATTACTAACCACCAAAAACACTTAATTGACAAAATTCCCGAAAAAAGTTAAGAAACGTTAACCGCATTTTGTTTTATTTTGTGTGTGTGTGTTTATGTATATTTCTCAAATATTATCGATTACAAAAAAATAATTATATAAATTAAATATAAAAAACCATAGCTGACACAATGTTTTATACAAATAAAATATCAATTTTTATTTATAGTTTTCACCACCATAAAATTTGATTGAAAAATAAAATAATTTGTCGATCGAATTTTTGTTTAATTTTTCAAATATTATATATAATTAAATATATCATAAAATTCGCTCACTTTAAGAAAAAAACGCATAATTTATTAATTGTTTTGTTTGTTTATTAATATAATAATTTTTTTTATTTTACTTAAATTTTTATTTACTCAATTTAATAATCCGAATCCAAACGAATCAAAAACAACCAAAAGCAAAATTATTCAAAAACTTTACACAATTTTTAAACGTATGGTAAATTTCTATAAAATGTTTAAAAAAAAAACAAATATAAAAACGCAGTTAAAAGATGTAATAGATGTAATTAAAGAAAGAAAGAAAGGCAATCAGAGGCCAGAAGTTGTCAGCATCAAAAACATTTTGTCAGTTATAAGTTTATGGAAGTAAAATTGAAAAAACTTCAGCATTTTTTTAAAAAAATTAGAAAAAAGCAACGAAATTTTGCAAAATTTCAAGCATGCTTGCGTTAAACAAAGCAAAACTAGAATGGAAAAAATTCTCTACTAACTTTTTTCTGTGGCAATGCACTGCAAATGTGAACAAATGCAACTTTAACAAAAAAGTATGTGTTTAATAAAAAAAAAAAAAAAAAATAAAAGAATTAACTGTAAAATATTATGATATTCAGACAGTTATTTATTATTTAGCTCGCTCTTTAAATAACTTTTTTACAAAGAAAATTAAAAAATAGTATAAATTTTAAAAAAAAATAAAAATTAATTAAAACCATTTCACAAGAGTTTCTATCTGACAAAATGTTTTTGTTTGTTTGCACACAGATGACGAATGTTTCTATGTTGGATTGGGTCAAGACGGCCGTTCAGCTAAGCGTGGCGGCAACAAAAATGCGCCCAACGACTACAAACCATTCCAATGCTGTCCAACAAAATTGGAGAAATCAACAAAAGTTCCTAAAATGACTGCCCAGCGGATTGGTCACATGGACGCCGGCGATCTCAGCAACAAAGGTGGCAACTTTAAATTTGCACAGAGTGCAACAACTGGCAGCACTGCCAGCAAGAAATCCTCGGCGACGACAAGTTCAAAGGTAAACAAAAAGCAGACCAAAAAACCAATAACCGCTGACGATAATGATGATGACGACGACGACGACGATAATGACACCAATGAAGATAATGATGACAATGACGAGCCTTTGGTAAGAGTTTCCTACACCTCACCCCGGAAGTCGGCAAAAAATAACAAAAAGTCAGACGACAAGGCCAGCACAACCACCACCACCACCACCACCACCACTGCAACGAAAAAAGCTCCTGCTAAAGAAAATGGCGACAAAATTAATGTGAAAACCGGTACGTTCGGCTTTGGCAATTTCATTATCTGGTAGATACAGTAGCTGAGCGATCACTTCACATCGTATCGTATCGTGTATTTATGTGTATATATCTCAATATATATATATATATGTACATGTATGTATATAGTTAACTTAGCTTAGATCATCATACAGCTTAGCTTAGGTCACAGTCAGTCACATGATGGATGTCCTTCTGTGTGTGTGGACTGTGGCAAAATTTATTCCTCGTTTTTATTATGTGTTTTTATTCTCTTCTTCTTCTCTTTTTTTTGTGTCTTGCAGGCATTAAATATATGCATAAACAACTAAAAAATATCTATGACCTCCTTTTTCAGGATATCTCACTGTGGGAGTAAGGAAACAATTTAATTGACTAAAAATCAAAACTGATAAATAATAGAATGAACCAAGATTAGTTTTTGTATAGAGGTTTTTATAGAGAAAACAAGCCAAAACACAATATGTTAGAAATGCATTTGTAAAAAAAGTAATATCCAAAAGCTTGCACTTAAAAAAAAAAATCCAGGAAAAAAGTCTATCACATCTTACTCCTACTTTACAAGCTGCTAAAAGCAATTTTTAAGAATATTAAAAAAAAAATTATTTCTATGCTTGGTAACTAATCACAAAAACATGGCAAGAGGTTTTTCGCTTTTAAGGATTCGCCTTTACAACAGCGACAACAACAAATACACAAAAACCTTCATACAGTCAAATAACTACAAGAACAACAACAACAACAACAATTAATTGGTCATCATTATGAATATTATTTATCGGTCCTCGGAAACAACTGCTACCTAAGAATGTCAAAACAGCTGATGCAATCAGCTGATTGTCAGAAATAACAGCAACGCTTAAAATGCAGCAACAAAAACAACAACCACAACAACACTGCACGACAAATAGACAAGTGTTTACTAAGTAAGCGCTTAAGTAAGCTCAACACTAAGATCCTCAAACTGTGGCTTGCAGGCTGCAAGAAATGCCAGCGCTTACCTTACGCATTACCAGCCGCCTCTTGACAACTGCTGCTGGTAGTGTTGGCTACATTTTTGCTGCACTCGTACACACAAACACACACAGACACACACACAAAGCGTTCCACTGTTTTGCAGCATGTTCACTCAACAACTCAACATTTTTTTTATTTCATGCAAATATGAAGTACCTAAAAGCTAATTTTTTTTTAATTTTTAAGCTTTATTAAAAGATTTATCAGTTTTTATATAATTTAAATATTCATTTAGCAAAATGCATTTTAGTCATAAACTTTGCTAAGCAAAAACAAAAAAAAAACAACATGACACATGTCAGTTGAAATTTTTGAATAATTTGTAAAGCTGTCAAAAATTTGACAACTGCAAGTTGAGCTCAACTCATGTTTGTGTCAGTCACATTTGCGACTTGCGACACATGTAAACAAAGCTTTTCATCATAGCATATTTTGTCAACATTTGCACACTCAACACAAGCAACTTTGAAAGCTTTAAGCTTACTTAACTTAAACTTATTAATTAACTGAATTCATAATCATCTCTAGTCTTTTGATACTACTTGCTATTTTTTTTTATTGTTCTGAGTACAATAAAACTACTTAACTATTTTTGACTTACTACTTTTTTTAAGTAATTTACAAACACTACAACTTTTTATATTTATGTATACATATTTAATAACAACCTTAGCTCCGAACATAAACCTTTTGTAAAAAGAAACCATTAAAACAACAATTTTTCTATTTATCTAATGTAACTTGAAATCTCGTAAAAACTCGCTTAAAACTGTAATGTCTACTTTGTAATTCTTTACACACAATAATTTTAAAAACTATAGAAAATTTATACTAACTTGTTATACTATATACATATCTATATAGCTCACTGATGACACTGTTATTATACTGTTAACGTAGAAAAAAAAAACAAAATATATTGTTTTTAATTTTGTATTGTTATGTTTGCAAAGTCTAAAATTGTTATTGTAAAATTGTACTTGTCTCACCTGAAGCAAACGAAGAGAGATATACTTAAAAATATTTAAAATTTTGTTGAAACAACAGCCTAGAGCTAGAGAACATTTTTTTTCAAACACTTTGTTAGTCGATATAATAAATAATAATAATGTAAGAACAAACCAATTTTTTTTCTTCAATCAATTTAATACTAAGCAGACTCTGTTAGATATTTAAAATATATAAAAGTTTGACTTTAACTAATTTTAATTGTAATAAAATTTTGTAAAATGTAGGATATGTCGAAAGACATATGAAGCAAGAGCCTCATGCAACAATTCGTCATATCTGAATAGGATTTTTTCTAAAAAATTTTCTAATTATAATATAGATGAATAAAATAAATAAGCTATATATATATATATACTTTAATAATACTGCAAATATATGAACAATAAAAAACTGCGTTTCTTTCAATAAACGAGAATTCTGCAAACTCTACAAATTTAAACAAGTAATTGTTATGGTTGTTTTTGGTTCGCAATTGTAATAACAAAATTATTCATGAAAAATATGACACTTTTAATGTCGCAGTTTTTGTTTACATTAATAAATTTAAACATAAAATAAATTTCGAACAACCACAAACTATGTGAATGTTGTATTAACAGTATCAGTAGATTCCTCCAAGTATCCCTTATTTTAAGCCCTCAATGTTACCTTATGTCCCTACTCGAATTTTTGTACAAGAACTCATTCTTCCTTGTAATAGCTCGCTACATTTATCTCATAATAATTAAGATTTTGCGTTGCTAGGGTCACTTAATTCTGCATCTTTGGTATAAACGTAGACAAAGCAATGCAATTTAACAGGGGTATTACTACAGTAGTAGTCAATATTAGAGTACAGAAATGGTTGCAATCGCTAACATACAGGGTGTGCTGCAGAGTGCCAAGTTTTGTTTATTGCTCAAGTGAAGACATTTTATGAATATACTAACTGATATACCTTGTGTTACTCGAGAGTTACATACATACAAATTTTAATATACACTTCTAGTTTTAATGTTTTTAAAAATCCGGAATAATAAAAAACATGTGGAAATTTCAGCGTTTAAGTTTTAAATTCCTGAATTGCTTGAGACATAAATATTTTCTTGGAATAAATTTTCTGACTGCTCAAAGTAATGACAATACATATTTAGTTTTAAATGGAGCAAAACTTAAATGTTAATAGGGTTGCCACCTTAAAATTTGGTATTCTTGCGATTTCGAAGGTGGGACAAAAACTACGTAAAAATGGATCGCTGATACCAAATCCACTGTCAGAATTTACAAATTCCAAAATTTATTTGACAATAGAGCTGCCATCTTAAAATTTTGTATTTTTGCGATTTAGAAGCTGGGGCAAAAACTACGTAAAAATGGATCGCTGATACCAAATCCACTGTCAGAATTTACAAATTCCAAAATTTTTTTCATAATAGGGCTGCCACCTTTATTTTTGCGATTTCAAAGCTGGGGCAAACACTAGGTAAAAATGGGTGGCTGATGCCAAATCCACTGTCAGAATTTACAAATTCCAAAAATTATTTGACAACATGGCTGCCACCTTTATTTTTGTGATTTCGAGGCTGGGGCAAACACTAGGTAAAAATGGTTCGCTGATGCCAAATCCACTGTCAGAATTTACAAATTCCAAAAATTATTTGACAACAGGGCTGCCACCTTTATTTTTGTGTTTTCGAAGCTGAGGCAAACACTATTTAAAAATGGATCGCTGATACCAAATCCATTGTCAGAATTTACAAATTCCAAAATTTATTTGACAATAGGGTTGCCATCTTAAAATTTTGTATTTTTACGACTTAGAAGCTGGGGCAAACACTAGGTAAAAATGGGTGGCTGATGCCAAATCCACTGTCAGAATTTACAAACTCCAAAATTTTTTTCATAATAGGGCTGCCACCTTTATTTTTGCGATTTCAAAGCTGGGGCAAACACAAGGTAAAAATGGATCGCTGATGCCAAATCCACTGTCAGAATATACAAATTCCAAAAATTATTTGACAACAGGGCTGCCACCTTTATTTTTGTGATTTCGAAGCTGGGGCAAACACTAGGTAAAAATGGTTCGCTGATGCCAAATCCACTGTCAGAATATACAAATTCCAAAAATTATTTGACAACAGGGCTGCCACCTTTATTTTTGTGATTTCGAAGCTGAGGCAAAAACTACGTAAAAATGGATCGCTGATACCAAATCCACTGTCAGAATTTACAAATTCCAAAATTTTTTTCATAATAGGGCTGCCACCTTTATTTTTGCGATTTCAAAGCTGGGGCAAACACTAGGTAAAAATGGGTGGCTGATGCCAAATCCACTGTCAGAATTTACAAATTCCAAAATTTATTTGACAATAGGGCTGCCATCTTAAAATTTTGTATTTTTACGACTTAGAAGCTGGGGCAAACACTAGGTAAAAATGGGTGGCTGATGCCAAATCCACTGTCAGAATTTACAAATTCCAAAAATTATTTGACAACAGGGCTGCCACCTTTATTTTTGTGATTTCGAAGCTGGGGCAAACACTAGGTAAAAATGGTTCGCTGATGCCAAATCCACTGTCAGAATATACAAATTCCAAAAATTATTTGACAACAGGGCTGCCACCTTTATTTTTGTGATTTCGAAGCTGAGGCAAAAACTACTTAAAAATGGATCGCTGATACCAAATCCATTGTCAGAATTTACAAATTCCAAAATTTATTTCACAATAGGGTTGCCATCTTAAAAGTTTGTATTTTTGCGATTTAGAAGCTGGGGCAAACACTAGGTAAAAATGGGTGGCTGATGCCAAATGCATTATCAGAAATTACAAATTCCAAAATTTGTTTGACAACAGAGTTACCACCTTTATTTTTGCGATTTCGAAGCTGAGGCAAACACTACGTAAAAATAGATCGCTGATACCAAATCCATTGTCAGAATTTACAAATTCCAAAGTTTATTTGACAATAGGGTCGCCACCTTTCTTTTTGCGATTTCGAAGTTGGGAAAAACACTAGGTAAAAATGGGCCGCTGATGCGAAATCCATTGTCAGAATTTACAAATTCCAAAAATAATTTGACAACAAGTTGACAAGTAAAAAAGCTAAAAATAAAAATGATTTCTTGTATCGATCGAACATGCATTTGGGACATTTGGGACATGTTGCTTTCGTTTTAACATAATTTTTGAAAATAATCGTTATTTTCTTTACCCGGTATAAGACAACAAAAACACATTTTTAGGGTCCACCCTAGTGTCAAAACACTATTCATTCGCCATCAGCGACCCCTTAATACTGCCAGCACATACACAAAGGCGCCTAACCAATAGTAATTTTAATGTCAAATCTAAATTTAGTGTGAGCTTTTTGACAGCAAAATCTATAGTAATAATTTCAGAGAAGCTTACACTGAATGCAGAGTAGCCATTAAATCGACTGTTTGTAAGGCCCAAAAAGTTTAAAAAAAAACATTTTTCGGGACCACTCTAATGTCAAATACAAATTTTTAAGATCTGACCTCAGATTCGGTACCAAAAAACATTATAAAATTTTTAAAATTCTGGCCCGGTACAATTCTGACGAAACACAAGAATGATCCTTTGTAAATGATTTGGTGCGTTCGATATTTTAATTTGTTTTTCGATTCTTTGGTTTAAAGGATTAATCATGTAACTCAAAAGCAAAACATACACATGATTTGTTTTGCTGCTGACGAGTGCCCGGCAGTGATCGTTTGTTTTCGTCAAATATCTCGAACACGGTCTGACTCGCTGATATTGCTATAGGCCCAACCAAAATAGACGAAACGAGACGATATCATTTTGACGAACGTCTGCACTCGTTACGGATGTTTACGGATTTAACCCAAAATGAAACGATTTGCTCAACTCGTCTGAAACAGCTGATCAGTAGGCAATCGAGTATTATTTATTTATTTATATTGTGCATTTTGTAATTTTTAATAAAGTTTTGTGAAAAAAAAGTGAAATATGGCGAAATTGAAACAAATTGATGAAAATAAAATAAAAACGCACTCTGCACAGCTGTTGACGAGTTGTTGCGCTAGCAGTTCGGTTCTTACGGAATAATACGTCTTGTCAAACTGTTTCGTTTAGTTTCGTTCAGTTTCGTTTGCTGATTTTGGGTAACAACATTAATATGTATTTAACCGAACACTTACTTTTTTATTCGTTACGGAGCAAAACGTCTATTTTGGTTGGGCCTTATGTTACACATAGCTGACAACAGACAGTACAGTTAAGACAGTAAAGAATGCGTATTTAATGTCAAGAATGTGTCAGTTTGTGGACGTCATTTTTTTCATTTTGAATGTGCCATTTTGTGGACGCCTACGTCACAGACAGTAGCAAGAAAGTGCAACGACAGTAGGCCAAGATAGTTGGCCATGAAATTGGCTCGATAATTTTTTGTTTTGAAAGTCATTTTTCCCTTTTATTCTATTTTACTTTTTTTAAGCTCACACGATTAAGAATTTTAAAAATTGTTGCTTTTTTCAAACGTTTCTGACATAAATGTCATTTTACTGTCTGAGTTGTGTCTAGCGTTGTGTCTACGAAAAAGCTTAGACATTAACTCGGACAGTTGCAAAAGTGAGAGAGTATTAGTAAAAAAGTGAGAGTGTATTGCCACTGTCTTAACTTTACTGTCTGTGGTAAACTACTGAACACGACACTGAATGAATATTGTTGTGGCAGAAACGCTGATCACCTTTTAGTAGAAAACTGATACCTTCTAGTGAAAACTTTTGCTTAGTTATTATTAGTGTCCGACCGAATATTCGGTTTTTGCTTCGGTTACGGTCAGTTTCGGCCACTTTAGGCCATTTTCGGCCATATTGAGGCCGAATAGCCAAAACTTTTACTAAAAACTACTTGCATCAGTCATTTAATTAAAATATAAAAATATTTACAACGCATTGTACAAAACAAAAACTATTTAGCCCTATCAGGAATAATTTTTCACTCGTAATCGAAAAAGGGAGTTTTTATTTTTAAGATAAGGCTCAAGAACATTTTGAAAATTTTTAATGCAAATTTGTTCATAAACGATTTATCAACAAATTTTCATTAAAAATCTTTAAAATAATCTTAAGCTTTATCTTAAAAAAGAAAACTCCCTTTTTCGATTCCGCATGAAAAATTATTCCCGATAGGGCTGATTAATTCGTCTATAATTTGATTTCTCGTGTTAGCGCAAAACATTTTGGTTAATTTTATGCATTCGATACTATCATTATCGATTCTATTATCTCTATTGCAATTAATATTAATGTTTTATAGGTACTGAAACCAAAAATTGATAATTAAACTTCCGAACGAGTTCTCTGTGTGTGAAACAAAGGAAAAGAAAACGAAATATTTCTATTTTATAATACTAAACTTTTAAAAAAGAACTTTGTTTTGTAATTCTATAAAAATGTACATTAAGGCAGTTCACAATCTTGTTGCATCGTTGCAAATGCAAAATAAACAGCTTTTACAAAAACAAAAAGCATATGTTGCAAACGCTTTTCAATGCTTTTTGTTTTCGTAAAAGCTATTTATTTTGCATTTGCAACGATGCAACAAGATCGTGAACTGCCCTATTGTAAATGCATACTATTTTGAGTGTGTACTGAAGATATAAAGTATGCAATGCTTTTGTAATAAAAAATAAGATAAAAAATAATCTCATTTATTATTATAGTAAACTTCAATTAATTATTAAGGGTTCTCATCTAAGCATGTAAACATGTAAAGCATTTAAACTTTTGATGAGCGATAAAGTGTAAATAGCGTAAATGTCGAAAAAATGGCGGCTGCGGCTGCGACAACATTACGACTTTTTTAAATTTTAAACCTTTTAAAAACCTTCATTAACATAGAAAAATAAATAAAACGTGTTCAAATTTACTTCAACTACTTTAAATATGTAATAATTAGCGCCAAAGGCAACCGTCATTCACACACGTAGATTTAAATTCTACTTTACACTACAAAATAGACTCGGAAATGATGTAAACTCACGCCCATACAAATTTTGACAGATAGTTTAAGCGCATGTAAGTTCACAAGGTCTACAATGTTTACGGGTCAGTTACATGCTTAGATGAAAACCCTTATTATAAACTTTAATATTCAAATAATATTTATTTTATTATGAATTTTTTTTTATTATAAGTTCACAAGGTTTACAATGTTTACGGGTCAGTTACATGCTTAGATGAAAACCCTTATTATAAACTTTAATATTCAAATAATACTTATTTTATTATAAATTTTTTTCTCATGTGTATGAAAGTACTTTTGTTTCCTTTTAATAAAAAAAATTATTTGTAAAAACTTAAATTTTCATATTAATAACCAGTTTCGGTTTCGGCAGAATGTTATAAAATGGCCGAATATTCGGTTTCAGCCAAAATTTCGGTTTCGGTCGGACACTAGTTCTTATAAACTGGAATAGCAAATTTTGATTGGTTTTTGCTGAAATCTAGCATAATTTTGAAGTGAAATCAAGCGCAAGATTTGCTTAACCACAACACAAATTTATCAAACAGTTTTCTCCGTGTGTTTACTAAACCTCTGCACAAATGCACGCGTTTTTTCTACAACAGTAGAGCCAACAGTGCCGAGTTCAGAACATAACATAACTCTGTTAAGTCAAGCAGAACATAACCAATTCATTAAACGACAAGAACCGAGCAGTGCAGAGCACTCATCGCCTTCAAAGCAGAACTTGTTCGCCGCTTGCTTTACCAGAACACGATGTTATTCGTTCAATAAAACAAAATTGATTGATAACAGCGAGAAAAGCATCGATCACACCTAACGCATCAGAACATAGGCAAAGAGATTAAGGGCTAGGAATTTCATGCAAATGCAAGGTTTTACTGGGCATCTTAAAGCGCAAATGGTTAAGTTATCTTAGTGCATATTTTTAAATATTTTGCAATAAATGCATGGTTTTGCATATTTTACAAAAAATGCTTATTTTTGCATATCAATTGCGTATAATTTTTATACAATAAATTCATGTGGTTTTTGCATATTTTGCTTTTTTGATTTGCAGCCATTAAAATTTAATACGACATCTTTTGGAAAAATATAACTTAGAATTATTAGGTACTTTTAAATGCACTTTATTTTTTTTTATAAATTAATTTTTTATATATTTTAAAATGAATTGTTTTCTTTTTTGTTAATTAAATGCAATATTTATTTTTTAACCGATAATAAAATATAAGAAAAATATTTCTAATTGCATATTTTACCTTTTTTTAGCGAATATTTTAGAGTTTTAAGTGCATATTATATTTTCGATTTTTATTACCCATGGGAGGGGATCTTGATGAAATTTTTTTTCAAAATTAAAATATAGGTACAATTATTTGTTTCATTTAATTTTTACTTTAAGTTTGCAAAAACTATTACACCAGCCAATACATTTACGAAAAACATGAATTTTGGAGGTTTTTGCAAAATGGCTTAGCTCACTGGCGATTATCGTTACAGCTAAAATATTTTGCGAATAGTTATAAAATAGACTAGGTTCATTTTTAGAGGGGTAAAAATATAAATTTTTTCCCCATACAAGTCGAGGCACCTTTATATAGCTGCGAACGAAATAATAGCAGTCTACTTATATTCAGATATGTTTGGATAAATAATACTAGTCTACAATTTTCGTATCCGGTAAACCCATTATCATTCCTATATGTACTTCCAACGCTGGTTTCAAATCTGTGCTTAGTTTCCTCCTATATTGTAAAATTTTCAATGTACAGGGTGTTTTACGTTTATGGCACGAGTTAAGTTTTATTGATCTATAATATGAACTACTCACTATAATATAAAAAATATTATTTTGTATTTTTGAAAAAGTATCAGATTTTCAATCCATACATCAACACTATCGTGTCATGTGCGGTAGCGGAGCAAAATTTTTGATATTATCCAACAAAATATCAACAAATTTCGTTTCTTTTGTTTTAGCGGAGCTGTAATAGTCTAAATTTAAAATGTCTGTTTTTCATGAAAAAATACAAATAATCAACAGCTTTTTCCATATTCTGACTTTGGACGATTACAACTCCGCTAAAACGAAAGATATAGAATTTGTTGATATTTCGTTGGATAATCTCAAAATTTTTGCTCCGCAACCGCACATGACACGATAGTGTTGATGTATGGATTGAAAAGCTGGTATTTTTTCTAAAATACAAAATTATATTTTTAAAAAAATTATATTTTTTATTTTATGGTGAGCAGTTCAGATTCTAGATCAATAATACTAAACACGTGCTAAAAACGTTAAACACCCTGTAAATTTAAAATGTTATAATATAGGAGGAAACTGAGTACAGATTTGAAACCAGGGTTACTGTGCGTTTAGACCGCCTGAACGAACGAAAGAAACCTCGTTCGTTCGCTCGGTTTAAACACTTTGCCCGAACGAACAGTGTTCGCTATAAATTTATCGCGAACAATGTTTGCCCGGTGTAAACAGTAAATTAGGGCGAACGAACGAAGATTCCTTCGTTCGCTCTGATCGAACAAGCTTCGATCTTTTTGGGCGAATCCGGTGTTGCGCTGTGTTTAAAAACAGAAAAGTAGCAAAGGGGAGTAGCTTTAGAGAATAATTTATAAAAAGTACTAAAATATGTAGTAATTTAGTTTTATATTTTTTAAAGTGTTCTGTTAACTTTCACTGCAATATGATTGTGTTGTGTAAAGGGCCAAATAAAGTTTTTAAGCGGAAAACCCTATATTTTATTTATTTGAGGCGATTGTTTATTTGAGGTCATTTTTTTAAATAACTATATAACTTTTAATAAAAATTTAGAGTTTATGGATAGCAAATATTATTTAATATAGCAGGAGTCCGCAATAGAGCTCGTTAAAATAAAATAAAAATATATTTTAGGTTCTGCTGAAACTTTTTGAGTTTTTAATCGAAGATTTTAGAAAAATGTGGATATTAACCAAAATGGTAGTTGAAAATTCGATTTGTGACTAAAAGCAATTCTTTAAAGTTATAACATAAAAAGGATTTATCTAAAATAAAAATCGAACGACTGAAAGTATTAATTGTATTTGCTTAACAAGTGCATACAATTTGGGAACAATTTTTATTTAATTGACTTAAAATTTACGAAATTTATTGACACACGAAAAATGTGAAAACATTTAATTTTTGTTCGTCGAAAAACTTAAATGGGCCCTTAAGTTAAACACACGTCTTTTCTATAATAACTATTACGAGTAATATATTGTTATGGAGTGGCAAACCATTTCTTGTTGAGAAACGGAGTATAAGTTTTAGTACTAATGTAAAAATAAGGAGTTATCAACCCTCCATTTATTGATGTTCGGCCAAATGCACAAATTGCTGTTTACACCGCCTGAACGAACAAGATGGCAGCCAATGTTTGTTCGCGATTGATGTTCGTGCGGTCTAAACAGTACTCCGAACGAAGAATTTATTGCAATAAATTGTTCGCGATAAATTTTTCGTTCGTTCAGGCGGTCTAAACCCACAGTTAAACGTACATATAGGAATCTGAGATTTGCATGAGAACATTCGTCAGTTTTTGCCACTCGAGTAACAATCGTCGTCAGCCGTAATCGCACACAAGAAAAAAATGTATATATACCACTCGAGTTCGTAAACAACGATTGCTGCAAAGCGCACTTTGTCACGATTGCGAATTGATGCAAAAGCAGCCTCCAGACCTCGAGATCATTCGGATGCTTCGCTTAAAGCTCGAGTGTCAGCTGCTGCATGAATTTTTGTTGTTTCCATACTTCTCTGCTCTTCTCTAGCAGCGCGTTTTTCTTTGTGCTATTTGTTTCCTTTTAGTTTATTGTTTTCTTTTTTCTACTGTAGAACAATCAGTATTGCCAGTAGCAAGTTTTATGACAGTAAATTTTTAAAGTAACCTGAGCTAAAATTTTGACCAAGAGTGCATAAAAGTTAATCTTGAAAGCGACCTAAATTAGTAAACAAACTATTATTGAAAGTTTGTCGGTAAAATAACAACAATGTTTTGCTTTCAATGAACATTCTTTATCCCTTCAAGACAAGAGTAACCAAAGCTCCAACACAATTAAAAAATGTTTGATGAAAACCAACACAAACTTGTCATTAATTTGTTTTTTTTTATGAATTTGAGAAAGTGCAGCTTTAGCAAATGTCACGAGCTGAGCTAAGCTGTGTAATTTAGAAAGATATACTTCTGACAACTGTTGTAAAGATGCGACATTATATAGAAAAAGCCCAGAAAAATGAGTATTCAACCCAAATGTATGGAGTTTTTCAAAACGATCAGGTTTTTACTTATAAAACAAATTTTGTACAACTGTTAGCTTATCAAAAAATGGCTACAATTTTAGGTTATGTTGTGTAGTCGAACTGATAAAAACACTTTAGTCTTTAATTTTGATTCATTTAATTAAATACTTCTAATTTAGGGTGTAAGAACTGCGACATTTCTATAAGAACTTGGTGCCAGAATATGTTTAGAAAAGTCCAAGAAAGGCGTAGAATATGATTTGATCAAAATTATAGGTGTCTGTGATATTTATCAAAAGCGGCGATTATGGACAATTTGAAATTATGTTACATTTAAATTAAAATCGGTTATGTTTAATAGAAGATTCAGTAAAACTGAAAATAAAAATTAGTTTAATATATAAAAGAGTTTGCTTAACCCTTGATTACTAACCTTTAAAAACACCCGTAAATGAAACTCAAAATTATAAGGACTCAAGTGTATAAATCTTAAAAATTTGAAATTAGTTAAACCTTTTTTATTAGTTATAAATAGTTTTTTATTAATTTCATTCACTTATTCTATGCTTAGAATAATTTTGAATGTAGTGCTACTAGGTGTAATCCACCCTACTTGTGAAATCACACGTATACGTTAGTTTAGTCAGATTTTTCATATCACCATCCTAAAAATAATGGTATTCCCTTAACGCTTCTTAAAACTCTTAAACTGCTTAACTTTAAGCAATTGGGGAATTTTAAGCAAATTTTGTATGGGACATTTTTCACAAGACTTAAGCTACAATTTCTATGCGTAAATTTTGTAAACATGTTTGCTTAAACTATCAGCTGTCAAACTGTCAAACGATTTTACTATATGCTCAATTAATAACTGCTGAAATGCAGATGGTTTTAAATATTTATTTAATTTTTTTCTTTTCACTTTGCTTAGGCATCATAAATGTTTAAATTTTATATTATCCAATTTATAACATCAGCTGTTATTGACATATGCGCGGAAAATTAAACAGAATGACAAAGAGTGCATTCCCTTAACAAGAGCTCTGAAGTTTACATGTTTACAAAATGGGAAATTTAACTTTTTAAGGGAACTCCATTATTAATAGAAACTTTATTCTGCAAACTTACTTAAGTTTCTTACAGCAATACGAGTTTAGTAATGTTTTATTTTTAAGGCTTTTTTTTTTCTTTTTTTTTTTTATGTAATTGTTTGCGTTTTTCATGTCACTTATGTCAGTTTTTAGGTCATCAAACTACGAGCCCTGGTTATTAATATATTTATTATATTTTTCCTATGATATGCAACTGTTTTATTGTTTCTATAATACAAATATTTTTTAATACATAATAAGAAATAATAAAATAACATTTTAGATACAATATCAATATCTTGTAAAAAAAATTATATTAAATATTTTATAAGAATATTTAATAAAATATTCGTTTCATTCGCCACTTAACTCATTATATTTTATTATATATTTTATCCTTGTGCGATGAATATTAAAGGCTGAAGGTTATGTTGTTTGTGTCAGTTCCTCAAAATAATCCTTGGTTGCAATAGCATCTATGAATATTCCTCAAATACTTCGATTCTAATGATAGCCATTCGTGTGATGGAATGGTTTGAAATATCCTCTAAAAGTAAAGTTTTTTGTGAAAATATTGGTTGGTGTAATAGTTTTAAGAAATAAACTGCCAGAAACTATATGGCGAAAAAACTCTTACTATCTGCATCAACAATTGAAATGTATGCAATCGGATAAAAGATAATGCTTTTTTCCATACATATTTTTGATATATTTTATTTTAAAATATTAATACAAAACTTACTGCAATTTAATTCATGTGATTTATACAAAACTTTTAAAATGAAAATATCTTCATAAGTTGTATTTTGTTTTTCATTTCTTACAATATTTTTCAGTATGTGCTTATTTTATAATTTATATTTTAGTTTTAATATATATCAATATACGGAGTTCTGACCGGAAATCAATCAATAAATTGCAGACACTCAAAACCTTCCCAACGATATCTTGAAAGTGAGAATAGCATTTGAAATAATTATGTTTTTTTGTATGTAATTAAAAATAATTAATAAGTAATTAATTGATAAATGCACGAAAAACAGCATTTTCATTAATCCGAATGCAAAAATTCAACATTTGTTGATGCTGATTGGAAGAACTTTTTCATAACTATTATTTCTGAACATTTATATTTTTTAAACTACCACACCAGCCAATATTTTTACTAAAAACTTGATTTTTAGAGGTGATTTTAAACCATTCCAACTCACGGGTGGCTATTGCTACAGCCGAAATATTTGGGGAATCATCTATACTATTATATAAAATTCCTGACTACCTTTTATATGACATAGCATTTTTTTGCAAAAAATCGTCCATTTTTGCGCAAAAATTGTTAAACTGTTTTTGTCTTCTTTTTTTTTGCCCTATGATTTTTCTGAGCGAAATTTATTAATACCAAAATGTTGTTTTTATAAGAAATTATAAATTTATTTAATATATATTTATATTAAATATATTTAATGTCTCAAAAATAATTTACATGAAAAAATAACCCCAATAACTTTTTCCAATCAAAGGTTATGGCTTCAAACAAATCTTTTTATACCATTGGCTATATTAATAAAAGTAATTTTCACATTAATCGTATTCAATTCCTGCTATCCACCTCACAGTCGAATTAGCATAGAAGTTGATTGTTGACATATTTTTTCGCCAACTTGAGCTATAATAACTCTAATTAAAATCTTATTTTATAATATTGCAATTTTTTGTGTCTGGTAACAACATTCGCAGAATAAAAAAAATGCAACACTGCAACTAATATTTTTCCTTTGTGCGAATGAGCATAAAAGCATGGATTTTCCTTGCTTTTGGCGATTGTTCCTCATGTCTTGTCTTGTTTGCCATTCTTGTGTCGCATACGTTCGTAATCGCTAGCGCTTACACTCTAGGCATTCGTATCAACAGCGATTGGTAACATGCATTTGCGTATTAATTTAAATGCAGGAAGCACATTTGGTGCTCGTTTATTGACGAGACAATCGAAACGCCATTTGAATGCACTCAAGCTGTTCTCTGATAGAAATGATAATGGGTTTATCGGACACGAAATTTGTAGACTAGTATTATTTATCCAAACATATCTGAATATAAGACGACTGCTATTATTTTGTTCGCAACTGTATATAAAATATAAAAAATTAAACGTAAAATTAAAATGAAACAAATAATTGTCCTTATATTTTAATTTTGAAAAAATTTACTCACTACGGCCCTGGCATAAAATACTGGCGTTATTTTTCAATTACCTTAAATATTTCTACAAATTTAGATTTGAAATCTATATAAATAAAAATCAAATGTCGTTCGTTGGTAATTGCATCAGTTGAGAACGGCTGAACCGATTAGGATAGTTTTTTTTTTTAAATGTTCGTAATAGTCCAACTTAGGTTTTTACGGAAAGAAAAATTGACCACGCCCACTTTGCGCCCACTTTTTTTGATTTATCTAAAATCCGAAAACGGCTGGACCGATTTGGATAATTTTTTTTTAATGTTCATAGTAACCCAATTTAAGTTTTGTCGGAAAAAAAATTGACCACGCCCACTTTGCGCCCACTTTTTTTGATTTATCTAAAATCCGAAAACGGCTGGACCGATTTGGATAATTTTTTTTTAATGTTCATAGTAACCCAATTTAAGTTTTGTCGGAAAGAAAAATTGACCACGCCCACTTTTGCGCCCACTGTTTTGATATCTATATAAATAAAAATCAAAAGTCGTTCGTTGGTAATTGCATCAGTTGAGAACGGCTGGACCGATTTGGATATTTTTTTAAAATGTTCGTAATAGTCCAACTTAGGTTTTTACGGAAAGAAAAATTGACCACGCCCACTTTTACGCCCACTTTTTTATTTATCTAAAATCGGAAAACGGCTACACCGATTTGGCAAATTTATTTTTTAAATGTTCGTAGTAATCCATTTTAAGTTTTTACTGAAGAAAAATTGACCACTCCCACTCTTACGCCCACTTTTTTATATATACCTAAAATCGCAGAACGCCTGCGCCAATTTGGCTAACTTTTTTAAAATGTTTGTAATAGTCTACAAACGTTTTTTACAGAAAGAAAAAATGGGCGTTGGACAAGGGGGCGTGGCACTCTCATACAACCCAAATTTGCGATATCGAATAGCTTTTTAGTTACAGACCGCACAGGCTCGGAATTTAATATTCGAACTCAATTTACACATTAAGTTTAACTGATAACATTTTATGGTGTTGGACAATGGGGCGTGGCACCTCCCATACAACCCAAATTTGAGATATCGAATAGCTTTTGAGTTATAGTTCGCACAGCCATGGAATTGGGTTTTCGACCACAATTTACACGTGCCGTTTTACTGATAAAAGTTTATGGGCGTTGGGAAAGGGAGCGTGGCACCTCCCTTAAAACCCACATTTAATATTTTGAATAGCTTTTGCGTTATAATTCACACAGCCCCGGAATTCAGTATTCGACGACAATTTACACGTGCTGTTTTACTGATAACATTTTATGGGCGTTGTACAAGGGGCGTGGCTCCTCCCTTGCAACCAGAATTTGCGATATCGAATAGCTTTGGAGTTATAGACCTCCACAGCCTCGGTATTCGAGCACAATTTGCACATGTCGTTTTACTGATAACATTTTATAGACGTATGGTGTGGCAACCTCCCATAATTTGCGATATCGAATAGCTTTTCAGTTACAGCTCGCACAGCCTCGGAATTCGGTATTCTACCACAATTTACACACGCCATTCAGGGGGCGTGGCACCTCCCATACAACCCAAATATGCGATTTGCGATATCGAATAGCTTTGAAGTTATAGCTTAAGAATTCATTATTCTACCACGATTTACACATGCCGTTTCACTAATCAAATTTTATGGGAGTTAAACAAAGGGGCGTGGCACCTCTCATTCAACCCAAATTTAGATCAACCCAATGCAGGTTCACTGATAACATTTTATGGAAGTTTGGCAACGGGGGCGTGGCAGCAACGCGCCGGGTTCCAGCTAGTGATTGAATAAATACCCTCCGAAATCACATTTTTCTAGTAGATCATTCAGTTTTACTAAGATCTACCACAAAATAATAACAATGAAAAACATAAACATCATCGCAATAGACCAACAACAACACCAATACTACCATAAACAACAACGCCAACAACAAACGTTATCACATCATTACTAGTAATCATATTTACAAATTAATCATCATTATAATCAACAACAGAAAAAACAACAATAACAACAATCCAACATCATAAGAATGCAAGAAACAATAATCAACAAAACCTCCACCAATAGTAAAAGTAAAAACAACAAGAAAATATCCTCATAAACAACACAATAAAATTTAATTATTTTTTTTTTGTTGTTACTTAAAAATATATTTATTTTTAATTCTTTAATAACTTTTATCGAAATAAATATTGTAAAAATTAAAAAAAAGCTTCGCTTTAAAAAATTAATTTTCATAATAAATAAAAAAGTCTCTTATTATAATTTTAATAAATAATAAGAAAATCCCTTTTTTAGATAATTTTTACTTCAGAAGGAAATACAGAACCTATGAAACCTAAACAACACATCATAACTCCAAGCGTTGTGCTGTTTGTTGATCGCATAACTTTCAAGTCATTTCGTTCTGCTGCGCTCTTCTCTGCCGACTCAAGCATAACATTGATTCGGTTTTCGTTTGTTTTTGTATCATAACCAACGCTTGCTCCACAAATCAGTGTTCTGAAATGCATTTCAAGCGCACTCGTGCAGAGGTTTAGTATTTACTAGTTATTTTATATTAGAGACAAAGCATACCAAATGACTGAAACTAATTAAATCGAACTTCGCCTAAGACTATGCACAGAAATACAACATTTTTGGTTACGTGTGCGTTTAATTAAAATTAGTCAGTTGTTTGTGTATCTGCATGCAATTAGAAAAATCAAATTCTAAAAGACAAAAATGAAACAATCTCAATAAAAAATAACAAATTTTATTTAATAAGAAATGGATCAGTTTTAAAAAATTGATTTAAATTCGAGCCTAAATATATGCTGCCAAAAATGTTATTCTCATTTTCATATCCCAAACTGTCGCGCTTCCAAAATATCCCAAACAAACCAGTGAATAGAGAAAAAGTTTAATATTTTAAAGCAATTTTAAAGAAAAATTCGTTAAAGGAATACAACATTAGGCAAGTAATTGTTATTGTTAAAATTTATATTTAACTATGACTTCTACAAGACTCTATAAAAAAACCAAAAAATTAGGTAAAAAACTAAAGTTGAAGAATTTTAGGCCCTAAGTGTTCTTAGTTGCAAAAATTCATCAAAAATTAATCAAAAAAGTAACTCAATAAAGCAATTCCTGCTCTCTTTTACAGTTTATAGAAATTTGAAAACTGTTAAATCATACAAAAAAAAAGTTTTTTTTTAAAAATTAAAAGCAGCATTTACATTTCAATATACTCTTATCGTTTTTACTACTTTGACACCAAAAACGGAATATTGCAAAATTTATAACAGGTTGCCTAAACATTAGAAGATTGATTGATTGACTGCAGTGCTCAGGTATGTCGGTTTTATCCATTCTCAAATTTATATTGATCCTTAAAGTACATGTTCGCTTATTTTAATAATGCTTTTCTTTGTCATGAAATTATATAAAAATAGGCAACATTGAACAGGAGCAAGAAGTATTTCGCTGGATATTGGAGCAAAAAGCTGATGAAACCATTGAACTGATCGATCGTGAGACACTTTTTGAGTACATTGGGTCCAAAGATTTTTTGGCAGTAGTATTTTGTAAGTATATGATTGCAGGTTCAAGTAAAAGAGGTTTTCTCTATCTCTCTCATTCTTGTTAAAGACTAAAAAATTGCTAAAAAATAATAGAGTTTTTGATAGTTATAGCTTGAAGCTGTTTGGCACGGTGTTAGGGTTAAAAGCTGTTAATATGGCCCACTAAAAACTGTAACTGCTTAATTATAATTAATCTTTTATATTGATACAATTTCATGCATTTCCAATGTAATTTAAAAAAAAAATCAAAAATCCCTTTACTTTCTAAGCTTTTATAACCGTTATTATATCATTTCATATTTTAAGACAAAGAAGAAGATCCCGATTCACCGCGTATTTTGCGTCACATTGAATTGATTGATGATGAGGCGGCTGAGTATGGCATTCATGTGGTTAAGACTAATGACAAGCTTATGGCCAAAAAGTACGGTTACCGCAATCCACCTGGTATAACATACTTCAGAAAAGGTTGCTTTCCACGATTATGGACAAAAACCAATGGGTTGCTCAAGTAAAAGATTTTATTTTAAGGTAAATACATCAACTACGATGGCGACATCGATGATGAGGAAGAGATTCTCGACTGGCTTACTAGTCCGGCCAACATGGAAATGACCGATCATATTGAACAGGTGAATCGAAAAATGTTTGAGAAGATACGCAAGACCTCAGACTATTTGGCGGTGATTTTCTGTAAGCTTGTAGTTTTAAAAGATTTCCGTCAAATCCGTCGTTTCGTCAAATATTGTTGCCATCAAAACTTTTTTGCAGATAGCGATGAATGCAAGCAGTGCCCACGTGTGCTCGCTGAAGTGGAACACATTGACGATGAGGCTGATAAGGCGGGCATTGACTTTGTGAAGATCGATGACAAGCAGATGGCCAAGGAGTTTGGTGTGTTTGCGCTTCCAGCGATTGTCTTCTTTAAGCCAACATCCAAAGAGCCAGTTATTTACGCCGGTAAGTTGGAGTTCGTTATGTTTTCGATACATTCGATTGAAATTCATCTTCTCTGTCTCTTTCAATGCTTAGGAGATCTTTATGAAGAAGAACAAATCCTCACTTGGTTACTTACGCAAAAGGATCCAAGTGGAGATGTTATCGAAGATCTTGAAGGCGAAAAACTTGTGCAACTCATTGAAGAGTCTGGCGCAATTGCTGTTTATTTTTGTAAGTAGCTTTTTTTATTGTTGAGATGAATCTCTTAATAGATGATCCAAGTCTATTAAAAGACTAAGCTATAAAACTTAGTCCAACGTATAATGGCACTGCAATCGATTTGGTAATCTGAACATTGGCAAAGCCTCTGTATTTACCGATGAAAATAAAATAAAAAAATCCTTTTAATGCTTACGGTAAAATAGATAAAATAACGTTTATAAAAAAAATATTTGAAATAAATTGAACCACTTTGTACATTTTTTTGATTGCAAAATAACCTAGTTTCTGTTGAATGCAGTACTCGCTAATAACTTAAGCCTAAAGATTTGTCTTGGTTCAAACTTGGTGAAGGCTCTCCAAGTCCTTCGATAAGAGCTGTACAATGTCCAGGTTTCTGACACGTTTTTTATATAGTTTCCTTATTATTTTCCTTATTCCTTATTTCCTTAGTGGCCACCTTAAAGCAGGATTTGCTAATGGTAACGTGTCTAGAAGACGTCGAAGCCTAATACTTTTTCATATATTTCGTCATATAGGTTCTTACTTAAATATCCATTTGACTGAAATTTTCTGAATGTAAAAAATGTTGCACTGAATTCGGATATAGTCCGAATATGACCTAAAGCTCAAATGATTTTCTCAATAATAAGCTTGATGAGGTAGGATTTACTTCGACATTTCTCCCAACGAAAATATTTGATAATTTGGAAGGGTTTTCAGACCTGGAAAGGTTCTGATAAGTCCAAGTGCTGGATTTATGATGGGTGCCAGCTTTTAAATACTTAAAATAGTTGAGGTTTATAAAACTAAAACAATAAAAATGTATAAATTTGCCATTTCAGTCCCTGAAAGAACTTTGACCGAGCTGATATCAATTTTAATTTCAATTGAAAAACAATCTTGCAGCTTCTTCCTTCCTTCCTTCCTTCCTTCCTTCCTTCCTTCCTTCCTTCCTTCCTTCCTTCCTTCCTTCCTTCCTTCCTTCCTTCCTTCCTTCCTTCCTTCCTTCCTTCCTTCCTTCCTTCCTTCCTTCCTTCCTTCCTTCCTTCCTTCCTTCTTTCCTTCCTTCTTTCCTTCCTTCTTTCCTTCCTTCCTTCTTTCCTTCCGTCCTTCCTTCCTTCCTTCCTTCCTTCCTTCCTTCCTTCCTTCTTTCCTTCTTTCCTTCCTTAGTTGGCGCTACAACTGTATGTCGGTCTTGGCCTCATCTAAGAATGTGCTTCAGCCATTTCTGTATCTCGCTTGCCAGTGCCAGTTTGAAATTCCAAGCATCATCAGATTGTCCTTCTCTTGTCGTTCTCTTCTGGGTTGAATCGAATATTTTCTTCACTGGAGCATAGTCTTTTATACGCTGACCATGACCTAGCTAGCGAAGCCGCTTGATTTTAATGCGCTTTACTATGTCGATGTCAGCGTACAGCTCGTACAGTTCATCAATCCACTGTATTCGGTACTCACCATTGAAGCAGATTGGTCCGTAGATCTTACGAACAAACTTTCTCTCGAAAGCTCCTAAAGTCTTTTCATCTGAACTGCTCAGCGTCCAGATTTGTGATGCATATAGTAGGACGGGCATTATGAGCGATTTATAGAGCGCGATTTTCGATCGTCTAGAGAGGGCTCTGCTTTTTAATTGCATAATGAGCCCAAAGTACCACCTGTTGGCAAGAGTTATTTTTCGTTTGATCTCAATGCTGATGTCATTGATTCACTTAATGCTGGTTCCGAGATAGACGAAGTCCTTTACAACCTTCAAGGGGGTATTGCCAACTGTAACATGGTTTCCAAGACGCTGGAAATGTTTGTTTTTTGGCACCAAATATTTCGTCTTATATGCATTCACTGCCAGACCTATTCGACTTGACTTTTTTACTAATCTGGAGAATAATGCACTCACTTTGTGCGTATTATGGCCAATGATATCGATGTCATCAGCATTCGCAAGCAGCATAACATTCTTGTAGAATATTGTGCCCCAACGTCTCAGATCAGCAGCTCGGATGATCTTTTCCATCATTAGGTTGAAAAAGTCGCACGATAAGGAATCACCTTTTCTGAAACCTCGTTTGGTAATAAATTTTGGGGGAGGTCCTTCCCGATTTTACTCTGCGCTGCTGGTGTTGCTCAGTGTCATCCTGCAAAGTCGTATTAGTTTTGCAGGAATACCAAATTCAGACATGGTGGAGTACAGGTGCATCCTCCCCCAAGATGATGGGTGTCGACTTGTTTTTCTTGAGTCTTCTCCAAGATTTGTCGTAGCGTGAAAATCTGGTCGATGGTGGACTTTCCAGGTCTGAGGCCACACTGATAAGGTCCGATCAGTTGGTTTACAATTCCTTCCTTCAATGGGCTTCAATCTTTCACATAAAATGCTCGACAGGACCTTATATGCGATATTAGGAAGGCTTATCCCACGGTAATTGGCACAGAAAGTGGGATCGTCTTTCTTTTGGAGTGGGCACACAGAGATTCCAATTGTTCGGAATGCGTTCTTCCGACCATATTCTGCATAGAAGCTCCTGAATGCATTTGTATAGAGCTTGCTTCCGACTTTAAACAGTTCAGCAGGTAAGCCATCTGCTCTCGTGGCTTCGTTTTTTTTAAGCCGAGCTACAGCTATCAGAACTTCATCATAGTCGGGCAACGGAACCTCGACGCCGACATCATCTCTATTGGCGGGATTGTTGTTATCGTCGCAATTTAGAAGTTTGGTTTTCTAAGGGCTAATTTCTTCACCTCCTGCTAAGAGTTGGAAGTCATTCTAGGAGGAATTTTCTAAATTTCAAAAACAACTTTGTTTCTTCACCGACTTAGCTAGAGTTTAGAATTCGACCGTTTGCTAAGTTAGAAGTCAGCTAGCGTTAGCAGGCGATTTATCTGGAAGGTCAATGTTGGTCTTCTATTTACACTTGGAAGGAGGATTTTTGAGTTGGAAAGCGATTTTAGACGTTTTATCTTTCATCAGCTTTAATTTTACTTCATCACCAGTCGATAATTTGCAATAATAAATAAATCGTGTGTGGGATGTGGAAGATTGGAGAACAGACGACGAGATTGATGGCAGGATGAAGGTGAAGAAATGCTAGTGTCGGTTCGTCAGAGGTACAAAATGTTCCCGCGAATTAATATGGATAAACACCAATTTTTTATTCCGCTTTCTCATAACAAAACCCACTGCAGCGAAAATTCTAGCACGCATTGATAGTGATTTGAAATTTACCGAATTTCAAATATTGTATTGAATTGAAATAGTGTATCTTTAATACAAAATGATAATTGGTATTATTGGTCAATTAAAGGTCACGGTACATTCGGCCAATAACGCAACTTTTGATTCTGCTGCGGTTCTGCGCATTAGGTTCGATGAAGATTGCGATCGCTGATTTTGTTGGAGTGTCTTCTTCGTCTATTTGCCGTATTTTGCCGCGAGTAGCCAAAGGAATTTGCAAACATTCCAAAGGTTTTGTTCGAATGCCCGGAACCAAACAAGAAATGACTGAAGATACATATAAACAGTCTGAGTTTTTATTATAAAAGTAGCTGATAAATTATTATTTATTTTGTTTGGCATCAACGGCATTTTACAAAATCGCAAAGTTTCCACGCACTATCGGTGCAATTGCTTGTATTCACATTCGGATACAATCCCCGGGTGGCGAACATGCTGAGGTTTATCGAAACCTAAAAGGTTGGTTTGAATTCAATGTGCAAACGGTAGCGTCCACTAATTTTAAAGTGCTTGACATAGTTATTCGTTGGCCTGGGTCAACACATGACCAGACTATTTTTAACAATTCGCTGTTGAAGCGTAAATTATAATTTTTCTGTAAACTTGTGCTACAGACAAACCGTTTTTATTTTGAATTTTATTACTATTTTATTTTTGTGTCAAAATCTAGTTCTAACTTTCCTAGAAATGTGTCAAATTCTTAGAAAAATGAAATTTTCCATTGGGAAAAAACTTCTTCTATGTTAACTCTAGAATTCGTCTTCCAAATCAGAAGCTGTAGTGAAGAAACATCAATATTTAGCAGGAGTTCTAAAATTCAGAATCCCTTCCATATTTAGCAGTTTTCCACGATATAGCATTAGATTTAGCAGGAGGTGAAGAAACTGACCCTAAGTGTTCCCTCCATTACGTCACTGTACTCTGGATAACTGTCACTAGGTTCTCGTTTTCATCCTTGCAAGGCCCCGGTTTTTAAACCATCGGCAAGGCGTCTTATATTTTCGAAAAATTTTGCGGGTCTCATTCCTGTCGCTATGCATCTTAAGCTCATGCTATTCTGCCCCTCTTTTTTTCCGCCTCAAAATGCATCTCTTTTCCCTCCTCTTTTCTTAGTATCGCACCTTAGCAGCAACCGTTACAACCGACTGCAGGGTGGCTTTGTAGGCGGCGTCTTTCTCTGCAGTGGCATCGCGACACACCTGTAGCTCGTTCCTGTAACTCGTAGCGATCGTAGTTACCGATTTATATTACCGATTTGACGTCACTCTGATGTCACTCTCACCTGCAATGTTTCTGTACGTATCTGAATCGATTTTTGTTCGATTCGTTCGTTCCAAATCGATAAGCTATCACATGTTCCGATTTCATTTCAATGCAACCTTTTAAAAAAGTGTTTCTGTACGTAAATTGAATCGATAACAATGTGTCACTTTTCTCACTGGCTTTTCGGCAAGTGAGAATTCTACCGATTTATCAAATGTCAGTAATGTTGTGTATTATTTGCCCTTATTCTTGAACCCGCGCTCGCTCTCAAAACGACGTCGAAACAAACTTGTGATATTTTTGAAACTTTCAATTTCGAAGTTGAGATCTGCAGTGATTGTTCATGGCAATTTTTGAGCAAACGCCGTCAAATAATTATTTACAATTTTGATCGTCGAAATTATATTCGACGACAATTTATTGGTGAAAGTGAGCTCTCGACGAAGACATTTACTCGACGCGGATTCAAGAATAAGGGTGATTAAGTTATAAGTACTCGAAATATACCTTTAAAAATGGTTACTTTCATATAAATCGAATTTTTTCTGATTGAAATATTTTGATTTTCTTAAAAAAGTTTTACTTTTAAAAGGTAATGGAATGTATAAATAATGCTTATTTACATAATAGTTAAAAAGTTAGTAAAACAGTATATGCTTGAGCTATGAAAAAGTACCCGGTTGCATATATTTGCTAAGTTTTTGCAGCACAGCACTAAGTGTAAAATTATTTACATTCATAATCGTTGATTATTTCCGCAACCATTAATACACATCATTATAACATAATTAATTTTCTTAAACTGCAAATATTCACTTTTTATTAACAAGGCAGGCACGAAGTTTTAGCGCAACTAAAATTATATATTCGAGTAAACAGCTGCTTGTCATTTGACTCAATTTCACTACTTTTCTTCTCGATTTGTGTTCTTTTTCATTACGGTCCGAGTTTTTACCGATTTAAACGTACAGAAATATTAGTTGTCATGAAAACGGTAACTAGGGATCGATAACGGCTGACGACACACAAATCGATAACTTGCCGATTTTGTTACAGGAACGAGCTACTGGTCGTACCACTGGTTTCGCCGAGGGCGGTGGTAGCCAATCCCCTCTTCAGCAGCCGCGTGCATGGAGTGGGAAATGTGTATATCATCGATTTGAGGAGTGCTTTGAAGACGGAATGAGAGTCGAGTGGCGAAAGCTTCGGCTGTATGTTTTGATTGCAGCTTGTCGATGTCTAGCTTTCTCTATGTAGGGTTGCGTGCATTCTTAGCCGCGCACAGACGTATACGAATCTTGGCTGCGACAAAAAGGTGATCCGAGTCAATGTTTGCACCACGGATCGTGTATACATCCAATACACCAGAAGAGTGCCTTCCGTCGATCAAAACGTGATCAATTTCGTTTCCGGTTTTTTGATCAGGGGACATCCAGGTGGCCTTATGAATATTAGATGCTTAAATATAGTGCTACTTACGACCATGTTTCGTGCTGTGGAGGTGTTGTCGTGTAGGCTGAACTTTCCGACTGTTGGACCAACTATGTTTTCCTTACCCTCCTTAGCGTTGAAGCCACAAAACACGATTTTAACGTAGTGACGGGAGCAGCATTCGTAAGTATTTTCAAGGCATTCGTAGAAAGTTTCTTTGGTCTCATTGTCCTTGTCTTCTGTCGGAGGTGCGCACATATTAGGCTTATATTGAAAAATCTAACCTTGATGCGGGTTATGGCAAAGCCGTTCGTTCACAGGTGTGAATCGCAGGACGTGGGGCCGTAGTCTTTTGCAAACTACAAATCCGCAACCAAACTCGTGCTTCTCCGCATGGCCGCTGTAGTAGGTATCACAGGGTGCATACCAAATGCAACCCTGTCCCTTTGATCGCATTTATTAGATAGCAGTGATATCAGCTTTGTATCTTTCCAAGACATTAGTCAGTTGGATAGAGACACCTTCCCAATTAAGGGTTCGGACATTCCAGGTGCATATCCGTAAATCATTATCAGTTTTGCGGTAGTCGTCATCAGATTTAGGAATTAATTTTCTTATATTCTTTTTTTGTTCCATTGATATAGTTTTTTACGGGTGGGCTTCTCGACCGACCTGTTTAACCTGTTTAAGCCTAGAAGGCCCGCCGCTCAGATTAGCGGGCCAAACTGACGGTTGCCAATTTTGACGTTGCCCAGAAAATACCACGTGGAATTTTGAGTCGACTTGAGACGAATTTCACATGGCTAATGCTGGCCTCGCCAGGTTGAGACAGTCAGACACGTTCCCATGTAAAGGTTCGCCCCTCCCCCTGTTCCCCTTAATAAAATATGGTATTCAAAATGCTACCTCCATTTAAAATAAATTCAGAAGTCTTTCCATATTGTTCAGCATTACACTTTTGCGCAAAGAGGTTGCAGTGCTTCTTAAACTACAACTAGAAACCAATGACTAAAAAGAAAATTCTTCAAATAACCGTGAAAACTGAAACATCTATAAAGTTTTCTCTCTTCAATAAAGCAATGGGAAAATCAATCTAATCTATGTGACTAACTACTTTATATATCTTAACTTAAATATAAAATGTATTTTTAAAAAAAAAAACAAATTTTCTTTTCTAAAATATAAAAACAAAAAATGTCGAACCACTACTGTAAACTATTTTGTTAAAAAAAAAAAAACAAAAAACACCTTATTAGGGAATAAAACCCAGTGCGATATCTGCAGTTCGAAGGCGGCTCGCAGAGCGCGTTTGAAAAAAGAAAAGGAACAACAACAAGATGGCGGTGGTGGAGCCAGCGCAGCAGCGACTTTTGGCTCGGATACTGAAACAACTGAAGGTGCTGAAGCCACGGCTGCAGAAACAAAACATGAAGATGGTAGAGCATAAAGCGAATTTTAAAATTGAACTCTGAGAATGAACGTGAACGAAAACAGTATAATGTTCCATGTACCCTGTGCCACGTCATTTTGTTCCCCTGTAACAACATACTACATACATTCAAGGTGTCCAATGAGTTCCCGGGCACAGTAAAATAATTTTTTTTTTAAAAACCCTTAAACTATTTTAAATAAAAAAACATAAATAAGCTTTGGAGAACGGCCATTTAAAAAAATAAATCACATGAGGCACGAATGAACGCCTGAGGTAATTCATCCCAATTCCTTAGTACTAGTTTCTGAAAATGTGGCAATTATCGAACCCTTTAATTCTACAGTCATCTAAATTTAATCACCATACAAAGTTATCGAGGATATATAATTCTGGGGAGTTTGGAGGCTTAGTATTTTTGTGTAAAAAATGAGAAAGATTTTCACACATTTTCCAATTCAAACGTATACAAACAGCACTTCCTCCAATCAGTTACGCCGAATTCTGATTGCGGAGGACTTAGATTTCAAACATTACATTTCAAATTCAGAATAGAAAAATTAAAATTCAGAAATTCCATTTGGAATTCTGAAGAGATCAATTAAATTTCAGATAAAATCAATGGAAATTCAGATTATATCAGTTGGAATTTAGAATAGATCAATTGAATTTGAGAAATATCAATTGGAATTTAGAAAAAAATCAGAAATTTTATTTAAAGCTTAGAATAGATCAATTCAAACTCAGAAAAGTAATTGACATTCAGAACAGATCAATTGACTTTCAAAAAGATCAATTTGAAATTAGAAACAATTCAGAAATTCCATTTGGAATCCAGTAAAGATCCATTGAAGTTCCGAAAAGATCAGTTGAAATTCAAAAGAGATCAATTGAATTTCAGAACAAATCCATAGAATTGCAAAAATATCAATTGGAATTTGGAAACAATTCAGAGATTTAGGATGGATCAATTGAAATTCAGAAAAGGTTCATTGAGATTCCAAATAGATCAATAGAAATTTTCAATTGCATTTGAAATTCAGAATAGATAAATTGGAATTAAAAAAAAATCAATTAAAATTTGAAAACAAATCAATCTTATCTATCTATACTATTCTATGTACAGAATTTAAGTGCAGATTTTTTTTTATCAGTATACTAAAAAGTACTGGGCCGAAAAATTTTTAAATTTTATATTTGTGCCACCACTTTATTTAAACCCTTGAGACCGTGGGGTACTATATTACCCCATCCGATAATTTCTTCCTTGAATTTGGTTTTAAAATCTTTAAAGAATCTGGCAACACCGACAGGCTTACAGTTAATCAGCTGGATTTTATTCGTTCAAAGTATGTTGCTTATAATGGTCAAGTATTTTGCTAATAACTCGATTATATTAAATAAAATCGTTCCAAGCGTAAATATAAGTTCTGAATATAGATGTTTTATTTTTTTTAAAAGATCAAAGAACCAAGGCATGCGCCTTATACAAACAACGTTTGGTCTTTAAGCCTAGTACTCTGTTCGTTTTCCGTGAAATTTCGCTGGCAACATCTATTTATTTGTTGCGTAAAATTTCGCGTGGAATTCCTATGGCAACGTTTCTCAGAGAGATTCAGAGAATATGTTGGGAGATTTCATATGATCTCTCTCTTTTCACTTTAAATTAAATAGGCAATACAGTTAAATTGTCGTGAAAAAATGTCGCTCAGAAAAATGTTGCGATAATTTCACGCTGTGGAACAGAGTACTGCTCTGACGAAAATGTTGTGAAAATTTCCACGCTTGTTTCATGGGAAAATTATAGATTATTAGAGGAAGAATTGATTGGAACCATACGTGAATTATCGGTTAGGCGGAACAAACGTGAAAGAACATTTGAATTGCTTATAGCCGAGGCTAGCGTAATGCCTTAACCTAGGAAAGCATTTTCAGCGCTCAGTTGTTCCTGTCCTTTAATTCTACATTTTCCGCAATTGAGTTGTGAAGTTTTTGTTTCAATAACTCTTAAATGTAGTACAGAACAAAAAAATCGACAAGAACAATGCCCGAACCCGCATTGTCGAACCGGGGACCTCTGAGTTGATAGTCTATCGCACTCTTCACTATACCACAAAGGCCAAGTATTATTGAAGAAATATCGAGTTCAGCAAATATTTCCAGTGGTTTTTATAAAATTCACAGAATAAAATTGTCATGTAAGACCCAATCGCTATCAAGTAAAACTTTTAGCGATATTTTTACATCCAATCGCAATTTTGCAAATAAGAAAACTTAAATTTCAGTACCAACCTATAATACTTATTTATATATATATTAATTTTTTACATTTGAAATAAAATTGCATTGAGCACATAAATTGATTTTAGTATTTCATTACAAATACGTTCATACCCATCACAGATTGCAGCTGAACAAATACATAAAAGTTTTTCTTGGACCGATGGTTTCATGTAAGATTCATTTTAAGCTTAATTTTATTTTGTGAATTTGGGGCAATAGAGTGCTCTGCAAAATTTTTCAGACCTTATTTTTTTCCTAATTTGACCACTGGGAATCCGAATCCAAAGACATTTTTTCTGTATATCTAAGGGTTTAGGCTTCAGTTTCAAGGGGTTAAGGGCCCAGTCAAGGGCCAAATTTAAAGCGACAGTTTATTTTAGGTAATTTATTTTTTACGTTATAATTGAATAACTTTTAAAGCCAACTTTTTGAATTTTTTGGATACCTCATATGCATTACTATAGCAGGAATCCGTAGAAGCACCTGAAATATGCAGTAGACAAGATTTTTCGGAGTTTGATCAGTTTTTGAGCTTTTAATCGAAGATTTTAGAAAAATGCTGATTTAGACTAAAATTATAGTTGAAGAACTGATTTTTGACTAAAAATGTCATATAGTTTAGGTTATAAAAAAACAGTATTTCTCCAAAATAAAAATCGAATATTATACATTCGAAAAATATAAAAAAAATGATTTTTGGTTACCGAAAAACTTGAATGGGCCCTTAACCCTAGAGAGGTAATCTACGTCGATTCGACGTAGGCTGCGTTCATATTTTAATTTTTTTCATTTCTGTCTCTTTTTACTACTTTCTCTTTTCACGCAGTTTTAGTCGTTAATGTGCTCTTGAAATGCTTTAATTTAAACAGTTTTAGCAGAGTGTGACAATCATGATTTTGAAAAATTGTCTATGGTTTAACAAAACAAGCTAGTTTTAGGGCGGAGAGCCGTTGACCAAAACTGTCGAAACGAATTTCACAGCTCATACAAAATCTGCAACCGATAAGAATACGATGAGAAAGCAAAAATAAGCAAAATGTCAAAAAAGATAAGAAGTCGAAGTCTTAACAAAAATTAATTAAATCACTTAGGGCCAATTTTTCAGTACGAGCTTAACCCATTAATGACTAATGGGTATTTAAATACCCATAAAACAGTGTTTACGAAAAAGGCCATATCTCATTACGGAAAATGAAACTATTTATTGTCTTTACAATGTGAAACGAAATTCATACAATTGAAAGTTCCTTTTCGAGATCGAAGATGTGTGATTTTCAAAAATGACAAAATCCATATATAAAGCTATGTAGAAAATTAGAAGATCGAAGGAAAAATTCGTGATCAGTTTGCCTCTAGTATTCTCTATTTATCAGGTGTTCATTATGACAAAAGAATGTTGCCATATATGCAACATTTTATTAACACCAAGAACCCGGATTAGCCGATTGGGTATTTAAATACCCAATGCAAGTCTCAAATACGGTGAAAGTTACAAACCTGAAATTTTGCAAAGCAACTTCTATGGCCTATATAAGCTTCCTGATGAAAATTTGAAAAAAATCGTACGGCGGAATCTATGAGCAGTCTTTAATGGGTTAAACTCTAGCCAAATTTAACTGTGGTTAACTCACCAAAATTTGACGTTTAAGCTCGGTTTAAACAAAAAAGAAACACATCATTATATGATAGTTTAAGTCAATTTAACTTCAACGAATGCTAAAATATCTAGTTAAATCGAGTTTTAACGTCCAATTTTGGTCAGTTAAGTTTGGTTTAGTTTGACTAAAGCTTAAACTCGTACTGAAAAACTGGCCCTCAAAGTCTAAGTTTTTCAACTTTGTTGGCACTAAACACACAATGTTCAATTCAGTTAGTCAAAGTTTTATTTGTTTACCTTTTCTTCATTCGAAAAATAGCAAAATAGCTGGTTTTGGCAGTTCTGGTTACTAAGAATGAGAGCACATTCAGCCCTAACATTACCTTGTCTAGTTATGTCATGAAATTGTCTTCATACAAGACGATAAAAGACAAAAACATGCGATTCCAATACATGTGGAGAGCTCAAGGTTGTACTTTGCATTTCTTGCTAAAATTAATATACCATATAATTTTTTATTTTGTGAATTTAAACTATGTAATAACCAAATGTAATCAATTTCATGAAGAATATTTTTTTGTTTCTATTTTAAATAAAATGATACGATTTTACTAAATGCATGTAAGGTCCAAAATAAGTTACTTCAAATATTTTAAAAAAATTAAATAAACATTACAACTTAAAGTTTCAATTTTTGCATTTTTATTTTTATAAAGTTCTAATAATATTTTATATAAAATTTTATATTATTTTTGAAAAAAGTTTTAAAACTGGACTACGTCGTTCCGACGTAGATTACCTACAACGTGTGTAAAATATGATTACTTCTCTAGGATTAAGAGATAATTTCATATGCCATGCATTGCTTAATCGTATTCTTTTCACGCGTTTGTGTTACGAGAGTTTCAATTAACTCCATGTTGCTCTCTATTTATCTCTTTCTCTCCGTACTCAGCTAGCACAGCGCAACAAAAAAATAGCAGATGAGCCTCGAGCAAGGCGACAAGTGCAGTGTTGCGCTTCAAAACACAAGAAGAAATGTGATTGACTCTATACGGAGTTGTTGTTGTTGTCGTTGTTGGCTTCTTCAAAACTTGCTGGATCTAAATCACTCACAATTAAAATTATGTAAAAATGCAAAGAATAGATGAAAATTAATTATAAAAAAATTAAAAGAAGAAATTTTTTTACGTTAAAATACTAAAACTACAATGGCAATGCTAATTGTAATGGTAACTGTAATGAAAATGGTACTGATAGTAGAAATGCTAATAGTAATGCCAATGGCAATAGAAATGGTTATGCCAACAGTAATGGTATAGTAATGGCAATAGCAATGGTAAAGGTAATATTAGCGGTGATGGAAATGGTTGGGTTATGGTAATGGTAATGGTAATGGTAATGGTAATGGTAATGGTTATGGTAATGGTAATGGTAACGGTAGATTTAAATTTTCATATGTATATTGAATGGTTTTTTATTAAGTTCAACCAATCCTTTCTCAATATTAATTGATAGTTTCTGAATAACAATTTTTTTTTTTAAATCAAAGAACCAAGGCATGTGCATTATACAAACAACGTTTGGTCTTTAACTTGAAAGGAAAGGGATAGATTATTAGAGCAAAAATTGATTGGAACCATACGTGAATTATCGGTTAGGCGGAACAAACGTGAAAGAACATTTGAATTGTTTCTAACCGAGGCTAGCGTAATGCCTTAACCTAGGCAAGCATTTCCAGCCTTCAGTAGTTCCTGCCCTTTAATTCTACATTTTCCATAATTGAGTGGAAATCAATAATTCTTAAATGTAGTACAGAACAAAGAAAGCGAAAAGTACAATGCCCGAACCCGGATTCGAACCGGGGACCTCTGAGTTGATAGTCTAGCGCACTCTTCACTAGACTACTAAAGTTGAATGGTCCTTTTTTGTATTTCAAACAGAATTTTTTAAATTAAACTGAAATTTTCTGAATAAAAATCTATCTTTTCTGAGTTTCAATTGGTTTTTTATAACTTCTAGTGATCTTTTCTGAATATCGATTGATCAGATCTGAATTTCAATTAATCTATTCTAAATTTTAAAAAATTTCTAAATTTCATTTGGTGTGGTATAAATTTCATTTTGTTTAGTATGGAATTTCAGATTTTTCTAAATTTTTAACGAAATTCTGAATATCAATTTATATTTTCTGAATTACAGTTGGAAACAGTGTAGAATGATTGGGATCGAAACATAGCGTATATTTGATCAATCTGAGGTTTATGGGGAAAGGCGTTTGTGCCGCATGAGAGTTTTTTAAAGACGGTTTCGGCTGATAAAAGCTTTCAAAAGAAGCAATACCCGAAAGCACCGTTTGTAATGATTCTCCGTAGCTGTTGCATTTATATATAAATATAAATATTTTTATTTTGAAAAGTTCAAGGGTCTATTTTAGTTTAAGCATTTTTCTATGTCCGTGAACTTATTGGACAACCTGCATATCGTACACTTATATACATAAAATCTTTGTCGATTGAGTTCAATGCCTTGAGTAGAAGTAGCTTCCCAGCGTGTGTTATATAATCCTTTAGTAACCCTTGTATGCCCTTTTTATTCCCCTTTTTTACGATTTCACTCACTACTCTTCAATTTGGTTAAGCACATATGTACCTATGTTATATTGCACATTTTCAGAGATAATAAATTTGAATAGTTTCGAAATGTACAATAAAATTAAATAATATTGCTTGCTGTTAACGAGAAATTTTAACATAATAATTGATGTATGTTAACATATAGTACATATTTGTGGGAATGTTTTCAATGATATTTTTACCCTCTGTAGTGTCTCCCCCTCTACCACTTAAAGCACTTTGATCTATTGTTTACTACACCACCTTTATCTAATTTTACAAACATTTTAAAGAATGCTTTGTTTTATGCTTTGATTATGTCAAATATTGCTACAAGCATAGAAGTCCTTACTAACTAGGTATCTTTTTGAAACTTTAACTTTACATATTAGATGCCGATGGCTGTGAACAATGTACCAAGGTGCTGGAAGAACTGGAAAATATAGATGATGACTGTGACAAACATGGTATAACATTTGTCAAAACACGTGACTTCTCCGTGGCCGATGGTTACGGCGTACACGAATATCCGGCTTTGGTCTATTTCGAGGGTGGCATACCGAATGTTTTTGAAGGTTAGTGTACATTGCATGGTTCATAACAAAGAAATTTAGGGTCTCTTCCATTGATTCGACTCGAACAGGTGAACTTAATGAAGAAGAGGAGGTTCTGCAGTGGTTGATAACACAAAAAACCGAAGATCGCATTGAGCTAATAACGCGTCAGATGCTGGAGACAATGGTTGAAGAAACACAATATCTAGCTGTGTATTTCTGTAAGTTTTTGTGTATCGAATAGATACTGGTACTTTTAATTAAAAAATTAATCCATCAATTTGTTTTTAAATATAATTAAAAATTGACGATTTAAAATTTTTTATATCTCCTCGGTCTTAATCTGTCCAACAGCATTGTTACGTTACTTTTCTCTAATGAATGTGAAAAAGTAATGTGACTTTTTATTTAAAATTTTTTCATTATAACTTTTTCAAACTTTTTAGCTAGACACTTTTTGTATATGTTTAAATAAATTTCATGTCATAAAATGTTTTAAATAAATTATTTATGGGTATTCAGAGGTAGTCCTGCTACGGTGTTAGCTTGCTACACCGTACAACACACAAAAAATGAACGTCTTGTCACAATTCAGCAACAATACCTCGAGTTCGTGAGTGTTGCTGCAGTGTTAAATATTTAAGTTTTCAATTTTAATTTACATTAACCCATATCATCCCAAGCATGTGCAATATATTGGTTTTATATTTTTTGTATTTTAGTACCGTTCCAATAATAGAATAGTAGGATGATAAGCCACTGTATTTTCTTTCTTGTCGACTGAAGTTATAATTTAAAATAAGTATTATAACTCAAGAATATCATTAGAATTTGTTATACAGTTGTACAGAAATACAGTAAAAAATTAAACAATTTTTATTTTTAAAATTATTATAACATAGAAACTTTGTTTATGCTATGAAACATTTATTATAAAGAGCGACGTTACAAGAATTACACTTCATTGTAGTATTTTTGTGACTCAATATCGGGTTTGTTTGTTTTGTTTTATAATATTATTAGCTGATATACCCGGTGTTACTCGAGAGTAGTTTATATAAACATTTTATTATACACTTCTCGATTAAACGTTTTTGATATTTTGGAATAATGAAAAACCTGTTGAATTTTAAGTTTGAGCTACCATTAGAAAGGTAATTGAACGGACTTTAATCCAAAAATAGTTTTGGGAAATTTTGGTGGTTGGCAGCTCTATCCCTTGCGGTGAGCTAATTGAATTCGAAGAAGGGGTACGAAAAACATATTTTAAAAATTCAAAATAATTAAAACATTTATTTAATCTTAAAGCTAGCAAAAAAATTAACTTTTCAACAATATAAAAATTATGGTGGGACACAATGAGTTCTTAAGATATGGACATTTTAACATCTAAACAAAAATTTATATTAAAAAATATATTGAACAAAAAATATAAGTAGACAGACGTATTAATATTAGAAAGTTATTTCTATAAACCAAAATGTTTGTAATTACTCCAAACACACAACTGCATACTTAGAGAAAAATTAGTAAAAATGGGGAAAGGGGCTCATAGGATAAAATATTTCAATACAAATGGAAAAATAGATTTTTAGCCATAACTTTTGGTTGGAGAGAGATATTGGGGTAAATTTTTCACATAAATTATTTTTGAGACTTTTTTGTAAAAATTATAAAAACAACATTTTGGAAAAAATATATTTCGCGAAAAAATATTTTTTCTTAGAATGCAGTCGTGTGGGTATTTTAATTACAAACATTTTGGTGCATAAATCGTCCTTGTAGGATGTGTGGTTTGGGAGTTATGGCGAAAAAAACACATGTTTTTGGCCAACTATCACTCAAAAAGTGTTCTACAACTCCTAAACTACAAAAGATAGAGCAAAATGCATTTCGACAAAGAAGAGACCCCCCTTAAGGACGATGCCATGGTGATCATTTTAATGCATGAATCGTCCTTGTCAGAGGATTTTAGGACGAATTTTATGGCGAAAAAAAAATAAAAAATTCACAAAAAAGGACATAAGAAATTAACATGTTATATAATTTTGATAATTTTTGCAGTCTTATAAGTAGAGGCTTGTCGAACAAATTGGTGCATAAATCATCCTTGTAGGATGTATGGTTTAGGAGTTATGGTCAAAAAACGAAAAAAGTAGAAAATCACAAAAATGATTTAGAAACTAAGTTTCTTGAAAAAAAATATTTTTTTCTAAGAATGTAGTCATGTGGGTATTTTAATTACAAACACTTTGGTGCATAAATCGTCCTTGTGGGATGTATGGTTTGGGAGTTATGACGAAAAAACCACATGTTTTTGGCCAATTACCACTCCAAAAAGTGTTCTACAACTCCTAAATTACAAGAGATAGAGCAAAATGCATTTGGATAGAGAAGTAACCTCCCTTAAGGACGATGCCATGGTGATCATTTTAATGCATGAATCGTCCTTGTCAGAGGATTTTAGGACGAATTTTATGGCGAAAAAAAAAATAAATAAAAAATTCACAAAAAAGGACATAAGAAATTAACATGTTATATAATTTTGAGAATTTTTCCAAGGATGCAATCTTGTAGGCAGAGGCTTGACGAACAAATTGGTGCATAAATCGTCCTTGTAGAATGTATGGTTTGGGTGTTATGACGAAAAAACCACATGTCTTTGTTGTTTTGATGACAAAAACAGTAAAATCATTTTTGCACTTAATTGGAAGAGTTTTTGCAAATAAATGCTACGCCATATGAAAGTTAGTTAGATGTGCAACTTTTTCTTGATTTTATTTTTACAACAAAAACAATTTTTGAGTCATTTTTTGAGTAAAAAGTCAATATTTTGGACCTTTTTTGACACAATCATAAAGCATATATACACTGTCCTAACGGCACAGTTCACACTAATTTTGTGAAGGGCTTTTATGTAACTTTTGAATAAATATAAACTTGAATGAAATATATTAATGGACAGCGGAGATATTTGCATCGATAGACGAAACTTTGATTTTCATGTCGTTTTTTTCTCTTAGGCAACGATGTTTTATGAAAAAGTCGTTGTACTGAAAATTTCTCCAATTTCGAATATACGTGAGGGTTTTTGATGTCAAAATAACATAAATTTTTTAGAATTAAATACACAAAAACTTCAATAGTAAAAAGTGTTATAATAACTAAATTACCATTAGTTGAAAAATTTCGAAGGGGGCGTGGCAAAAACTAAGTATGTTAAATTTTAATTTGGGATGCATTTAATATGTATACCAAGTTTGAGCGAAATCCGTTGAGCCGTTTAGATTTGTATAAAGGCCAAACAAACAAGCAAACAAACAAACAAACAGAAAATGAGCTTTCTTTTAAAGGAAGGTGCAAAGATTTTCTTCTCTTTCAGTTAACTATTCTGTTTTATTGGTTTGTTTACTTTAAAACACTTGTTCCAAGTATTAGGAGTAATTGAAAATATTTACAGCATTTGAAGTCTTTGCAGTATTTGAAAGTATTAACAGTATTTTAGAAAGGAATTGGTAATTGAAAGTATTTGTATTTGAGCATTTCCATTTCTTTTCTTACATATCATGTCATTAAAGGGAAACATTCCTCTCCGCTGTCTTAAAAAGTAAATTGAAAGCAGTACTCTCCCCTGCTCTAAAAATAAATGTGGAAACATTCCTCTCCCTTATTATGAAAATGCCCGGCCAGGATTCGAAACCGGGACCCCTGAGCGACAGTCAAGCGCACTACCACGAGACTATCGAATTCTATAATAAGCGTCTAAGAAACAATGATATTAACATTTTTTGTTGTCATTGCTTGACAATAAATAAAAGTTTTCACATGCATTCTTAAAGAAGCAGTTTGGAAACAACATAAGAACAAAACTACCCTTAAGCTTCCGAAAGATACGTTGGGGAATGTTTCTTTATCACTTTTAGACGGAAGCCTTCCGATTTTTCCTGGAGGGCAACGCCTCATCCGTTGCCAAAAACAAACACAAATCAGCAATAAAGATTGCAATTTTTATTCTTGTGCCGCTCCTTCATTGTTTTTATCGTTTGATGGAAGCACTCGCCTTCGGACAAGACTTCGGTAATTCTGAACGCGGTGCTTCCCCAAAAATCACTTGACCGTTGCCTTCACCAAATCATAATGCTTATATCCATAAGCTTGCAAATATCAGGGCCAACGAGCACTCCTACACACATAAAAACAACGATTTTAATCTATGTTCGGAACATCTTGTACAATAAAATGCAAGTATGAGAACCAGGCGTAAAAATCAGGCGAATCTAATTGTAAAGACATTATGAAATTTTTCATTACGCCAAGCTTGATGTTGAATGCAGGCAGCAGGATTTTTTCACATGTAACGAGCGCATCAAGGGTCATACTTTTCTCATTAATACAGAATACTGGCGCAGCTTCAAGTCAGTTTTAGTGTATTGGTTGCCACCGTAGCGTGTGTATCAGTTGCAAAGAAAGCAACTTTCGAAACCCCTTCGCATTGCAATTTTCTTTAGGTCCGCGCAAACCTGACAAATCTTTAAAAATTCTCCGTTCTTCAACTCTGTGAACAAGCGAGATAAAAACCAACTTGGCTTTATTTCTATCCCGTTTCTTCGAAGGTTAGTGCCTGCACCTGTCTGCCTGCCTGTCTGAATTCGTTGCTTAGGATTTGATGAAGGCAACGTTCGAAGGATTCTTGGGGAAGCACCGCGTTCAGAATTACCCAAGTGAGTGCTTCATCAAACAACAAAAACAATGAAAGAGCGGTACAAGAATAAACATTTTCAATCTCTTATTGCTGATTTGTTTTAGTTTTTGGCACCGGATGAGACATTGTAAAGAGCTCCAACATAAAGACAATTCATAGCACACACAAACACACACTTTCAAAAAAAAAAAAAAATGTGGGCATTTATACCAAAAAAATAGTGCAGCTTTTATTATTAGCAGTTTTTTTATCGCCTTTTTTGTTTTCTACAAAAATTAATATAGTCATATTTGGCATTTAGTTTGTGCATTGTAACAAGCCATAAGTCATATAAGAAAAATCGGTGATTTTCAATTTGAAAAACACCTTAAAACTGCTGCCATATTTCCAACTTTCAACAGATTTCAGTTATCTTAGATTTTTTAGAAAGATATTTTATAGTGTTAATGAATTCTGAAAAAACTTTCAAGGATGTTGGTTGGTTGCTGTTTTTAAAAAATAAAGCAATACTAACATTTAAGCAAAATTTATTAAAAATTTAATTCCCACTGTGCATTTAATTCCCACTTTGTATTTTATTTTTCAAAAATCTTTTGATACAGTATACTGTTACTAGTAACATTAAACTTTCAATTTCATTGAACAAAAGTGCATTTCGTTTGTAAATTCTCACAACCTAAGCATATGTTAAAAAAATGTTAAAAGTCGGAATATAAAATTCCTAATTCTTAACTTTAAAAAAATTGTGATGGAATTGAGACATCGGACTGGTCGCAATATAATGACAAGATGTTCCTCTCTCGGAATTTCTAAGAATTTAGGCTGAAACTATTTGGCGTTCACACCGTGTTATAAGATTTAAAACAAACCTGCATCACAAAGCCGCTAGAACAGCGTCATCATTTTCAAGAAGAGAAACTAAATATTACATAGGCAATAATAAATACAATATATTTATATCAATATCCTCATTTTGCTACAAATTGGAATAACTAACTCATTATTCACGATATATTTCATAAATTGATGTAAAATAACACAGTGCAACACAAAAAAAATAACCATATACGGACACCACTACGTGATAAAAGACCCCCAAAGATGTGGGGCCTCGGTGTCATTTTTGCAAAAAAAATTATCATTTTCTCAAGCTCATATCTTGCAAACCGTTCGGAATTTTGATTTACTCTCTGAGGCAAAGTTGTAGCTCTTGTCATAAAGAACAAAAATTGTGAACATATAAAATAAAAACTTCATCTTCAAGGTCAAAATCGCAAAAAACTTTAAAAAATGAGCGAAAAATGGCCCAAAAAGCGTTTTTTTTTTATATTCCGCTTTTACGAACAAATTTACTTTATGAAAAATGCGCCAATTTTCTTTGGCCTGGTAGGGCTTACAGCGCTGATTAAAACCCCAAAGTTTTTTTAAGGAGGCCGATCCAACTTCTTGAGATATAGGCCTTTATAGCTTGAGTATATAATCGCTTATATCTCACCCATTTCTTATCCGATCTGGTTGAGATGAGTATCGTTTAAAAGACCTTTGAAAACGCTATAAATCTGTATATAAATATGTTAATTTTTATCAACTCATTGGGGCAAATTAAAAAAAAATTTTTTAACCTCACTTTTTTAATAAAAATCTGGTTTTCTCAAAAAACAGCCCTAGTAAAAAAAACAATTGAAGTGTAAGAAAATAAGCGATTTCTTAAAAAAAAGTTGATTTCAAAACTTTGAACGTAAATAATTGTCAGTCAGGAGGCCGAGTGTATGAGTGCACTGTACCTTCACTGATAGTAAGTGCATTCTAATAAAAATTCTCAAGCTGGTGGGTGAGTTCCCGTGCCCAAACTGTCAAAAAACTAACTGGAAGCAAACATCTGCATTGAATTCACATAAAAACAACCCAAAATATAAAAAAATACCTGGAAACACATTTTAGCTCTTGTCATAAAGATGAAAATGTGAACATATAAAATCAAAAAAACTTCTATCAAAAAACTACCTGGAAGCAAACATCTGCATTGAATTCACATTATAGCTCTTGTCATGTTTAATGTCTTGTATGTTTAATTAACGCTCAAAAATGAAATATGCCTGGCCAGAACCATGTGTTTGTCCAAGGGTTAACACCGTTTAGGTAGCGCTTAGGTATTACGCGATCACGCACCGACCGCAGCAGCACAGGCACTGCAGTAAGCTCAGCACACGCAACAAGGGACGCAGCACACAATATAAAAGCGACACGACGCTCACATCGAGGCATTACACAGCGCGACGTCAACGAGAGCTCAGCGGTGAAAGTTATAAAGTGAAAGTAAAAAAGTGAAAGTACTACAGCATAATTCGCACACAACATTGGCAACTGACAATTTCAATATGCAGTGTGAAAATATTGATTTATTTTGCTACGTCACCAAATCAGAAAGAAAAGTTCTACAACATTGCAAAAGGAAAAGAATCTTTTAACTAGTCAATTTAAGAAAGCATATAAGTTGTTTTTCGACGAAGTAGACTTGACCGGTGAAAATTACACACCTAATACAGTGTGTCGCTAATGTTATAACAATCTCATGGCATGGTTGAGTGGAGGCAAACATAGTATGAAGTATTGTAAGCCGGTAAACTGGATTAATCTCCCAGGTGATCATGATGAAACCAGTTGCTATGCATGCGTAAATTACAATTAATGGTCTAAATCGATATGCTGAGAGGAACAAAAGTTATGAAGCAACTGTAACAGCCACACTACCAGTGCTTGCACCTAAAAATTTTGTATCACCAAGGCCGCCAACTCCTAAATTACTAAATAACTAAATTACTAATTTCTAAATTACTAAATATCTATGCTACTACTCTTTGTTACAACCCTAACTCTAAATGTCAACCCATACCACCTAAGAACTAAGATTAATAAAATCAGTAATAGTATAACAATGAAACCTGCAACATGCCTTTTCACTTACGGGAGAAGCCTTTATAGTATCTCAATGATGAAGTTAAAAAAAAACAAATGAAATTAAAAAATTTTCGGGAAATTTTTCACTTTTGCGGCTACCTAAGCGCTACCTAAACGGTGATAAGAATCATTCCTAGGAAGTTCATATGTTCTTAGAAAATTGTTTATTGAGATCTTAGGTTCATTTTTGTAGCTGATTATTTCCTTGAATTTTGAACGGTTTGCTACCTATGGACCTGAACAGGGGCAAAAAGGTTTAAAAAAATAGAATTTTTTAAAGTTTTTTGCGATTTTGACCTTGAAGATGAAGTTTTTTATTTTATATGTTCACAATTTTTGTTCTTTATGACAAGAGCTACAACTTTGCCTCAGAGAGTAAATCAAAATTCCGAACGGTTTGCAAGATATGAGCTTGAGAAAATTATCATTTTTTTGCAAAAATGACACCGAGGCCCCACATCTTTGGGGGCCCATAAAAAAACCTGTAGGACTTTGGGCAAAACTGGGAGACAGGGGTCTTTTTTATGGTCTTTTATCACGTAGTGATGGCCGTATATGGTTATTTTGCCATGACTTAAAAAATTACACACTGTGTAATTAAAGACTTTTTGATGAAATTTTAATAATATACATTTTTTTACACAAAAGTCACGATATTAACCCTCAAATGATAATATTTGGCAGCTCATTACTTCAGTGCTGCCATATCACAGAGATAACATGTAAAAAGTAGATGCGTTTCGAAAAAATTTAATAACGGAGCACTAGGATGATATGGGTTAGATTTCTTCTTTTGTTTATTTTTTTTTGTGAAGTGCAGGTGTTGTATTAGTAGTACAAATTAAATAAGTGTGTTCACATGTACATCAGAATTACAATGGTCAAACACCTTACCAAGACTACCTCTGAATACATCTTTTGTGTCTTGATTTTCTTAACAATATACTCATGTTTATGTATGTTACCAGTATCTGTTGTTATATTAATATCCTTATGTAGCTATTTGCATTTGAACCTTGTTCATTTTTCTATGTACACATTTTAATTTATCTAAAATAACTTTTTTGTACTAAACTTATATTTTCCCTACATTACTTTTCATATCGTATATAAACATACACATAAACACCAACAACACAAACCAACATCTTGAAACCAATACCAACCGCAATCAATGTCCACAAACCTTTTCCAACTTACGTCAATTCAAAATCCAAACACAAAAAAAAAATTAAAAATAAAATTTATATGTATACCTGCTCAGTACCACCTGAGCGTCAAGGACAACAACCCGCTTATTGTCGCAGCTATTGTTCGCCCATATCCTTGTCCGAAGACAACATCACAACATCGCACACATCCAAAATATATATTAAGAATTATATATCGCGTAAAAGAAATCGTGTCCAAAATCAAGGTATTCATTTAAAAGCTAAACCAAAAACAAAATCAAGCCAAAGTTGAAATTAAGTGTTGAACTCGCAAAAACGCGAAAAACGGAAATCTTGGAAATAATTTGGAAATGTATGGCATAATTTTGTTCGCATGTCTTTTTTTTAACTAAATCTGATAACAACTCAGCGGGTACTAAACAAAATAAAATAAAAAAAATGTATTTAAATAGCTTTCTAAAGACTGTATTACCTCCAAACTAAATATGCGATTCAAAAATTGTGAGTTTTATAATTAATTTTGAACAGCTTATTTAACTGTTAATTATTTATTATAGTTATTTGTCTAGCTATAATTCAAGTTAAAGTTAAAAAAAAAAATAAAGTTCTATACAAGTTTCTCAAATAAGATATGAATATTGCTTTTTAACCTAAAGTGTATCTACAAAGATCATCAGAAGTTTTATCTTTAGACCAAGCCACACACGCTAGAAGTTGTTAAATGATAAAAACCATTAAGGCGAAGTTTTGGAATTTTTATAGAATTTTCAGAGATTTAATCGCTCAATGTGATGTGTATGTAGATGTGCTGATATTTATGAAAGTTATATTCTTTTTATGTGTTATGTGACGGCCGTAGCCACAGTGCTTTGCGCTCATACAAATTTGGAAATAAATAGAAGGAGTGCTTCTATGATAATAAAATTTTGTATACTTAGTAAATTTAAGCTATCTAAAAAAATACAAAAAATACTTGAAATGGGCTAGTCCTTAGAGGTCCTCCCTTGGACCTATATTAAATTTTTACTAGAGACATAACTGTTATGCAACTTTTTTGGAATTGGTTTAAAATAATTATTAAAATGGGTTAAAATACATTTCGGTTATGAATAACTTTTATTTTTAAGAAAAATGTTTTTTGGTTGCCGGATAACTTTTATTTTAGAGAAATAATTTTTTAGGTTGGCTCATAACAGTTATTTTCTCAAATGAATTTTTTTCGGTTATTAGTGTCAAAAATTAAGAAAACAGATTACTTTTTCTTTTGGAATGGACTCACACCTCTTAGCTGTGGTCGATATGGGGTAATCCTTTAACGTCATCGTCGTGATGTTAGAATTTCAAAAAAATTTTTCGACACCATGGTGTACCCTATAAAGATGTTTTTTATATTCGCTTTCTTTTTAAGAATCTTTCTCAGAGAAACCGGTTACCACATCGATTACCGACGACTGATTACCTAACCGAATACAAATTACTGAAGCAATTACCAAGCGATTATTAAGCCGATCGCCAATTACTAAGCGATTACATAACCGAAGACTGATTACTGAAGCGATTACTTAGTTGAATACTGATAACTAAGCTATTACATAACTGAAAACTGATTAATGAAGCAATCACCAAGTTAGCTGAATACTGATGACTAAGTGATTACATAACTGAAGACTGATTACTAAAGCGATTACTTAGCTGAATACCGATTACTAAGCGATTACATAACCGATGACATTAATGATTAACCGATGATCTTAATAATATTTTGTCGAAAGGCTTCAAATATAATGTAAGATGTATACTTAAAATGGTTCAAATCGATTTGTTGTTAAGGGTACCTTCCTTGAACCTTCAAGGGAGCCTTCAATTCAAGCAATTCTCAAGCAATCTACTGATTTAGAGGTATATTCAAAATGGATTTTTTTCATAAAGGCGGTACAAAGCGGAATTTATCTTTTCACAGCCTTTAAGATAAAAATTCAAGGTTATCAATTAAAAAAAACCGCCACTAATAATGTTCATGGTCTTAGTTCTTAAAATTTTTTTTTTAAATTCCTAAAAATTCTATTTTTTATTTATTTCAAAAATTCTTAAAAGAAAAAATGAAACAAAGCTTTTTCTTTTAAAGACACTTTTTATTTCTATTTTCGATTAAAACTGTATTTAAAGAAGAATTTTTCCTGTGCGCATCAAGAGCACATCAAACACTACCTTGCAATTACTTAAAAAATTAAACAAGTTTTACATGATGCGGTGCCCACATTTCTAATTTTTGAACAAAAATATTTTGACTTACCTTAATGGGAGTATTTATCTTTAAATTGATACCAAATTTGTAAAATTCCAAGACCAACAATTTTTTTATTTAGTTCTACTGCGCAAAGTGCTGTGGCTCGTAAGCTAAAGAGCCACGGTTCAAATCCCAGCTCAGACAGAATGTTTTCCAATTGAATTAATATTTCTGTTCGTCCGCCACCTCTCTGCAGACAATGGCAAGCCTCAGCGAGTAAAAATTTCACTGTAAAGTTTTTTGAGAAGATAAGCCGTTCTGAGTCGGCATAAAACTCGTAGGTCCAGTTCTCTATTATTTGTGTTCAAACATTTGCGTATAGCACAATTTATCAATATCCTGTAGTTTGGCTGGTAGCAGCCTAGCCCTTTGGACATGCCATTTCTCAAACCCCTACAGGTACGGCCCAATCATACAGGAGAATTGTAAAGCCCATGGTAATAATGCACGTTGGGTCCGTTCGCCCCTGTCAATGACATCGATGTGTTAAAAGTAAGTACACGATAAAGGCGAGGAGCATGCCGCTATCACTGGGGGTATATGAATTCTTATATCAAGTAGTATGTCAAAGTTTCAACTTGGAACTACTGGGTAAAAGCTAAGTCAAAGTGCTTCAAAAGACTGAAATGGTCAGTTTATTTTTTTATTTTATTAGCCTTTTTGTGATAGTTCTTCTCTGTAAACTGAATTCCGTTTGATGATGCAGCAGCTTATTTATACTTATCGTTTATTATCTACAGTTTACCAAATATTACTATAGATTAAATTGATATAAAGGGATTATATACGAAATAAGAAACTAACTCATTTATTTTTGTACTCTTAACTTAGGTCAGTTTCTTAGTTACAGGCACATAAAACAAAAATAAAGTTTTTGTAATTTTCGTATGAGCCCTTAATCGCCTTGACTTAGGTCGCGTTTATAGTGAACGCTTTTTGCCGAACAGAGTCTAAAAACACATTGGAGCAATAGAGAAAGCAAGTCATGCATATCTTTTGCATGAACGCGTTTTTGAGTTTCAGTTCAGCTCAGCTCAGCAAAAAGCGTTCACTGTGAACGCGGCCTTAGCCTAAAGCCATTATTGATCTTGATATTGATCATTTTTGCTTTCTTTAATTTTACATACACACCCTAATTTTATTGGTTTTAATTATATAAATTATGTCGTTTTGCAACATTTGTCTACTTTAAAAGGAATTTTCCACCCTTTATTTATTTGCAGTGGTTAAAATTCTTCATGAATCACATCCTTATGTATTCATATTCTCTTGAAAGAATTCGCGAATTTATAACTTATATGCTCCTTCAACAAATTGTATTTCTTAAAAACCGTTTAAACACTAGAAATTTAATGGCAGGTTCTTATTAAAGCCAACCAAAAAACTCTATTATTTTTTTTTCGATAGCTTATGATGAGTAAAATATGTTCCCAAAGCGGCTTGGCCGATAACGGTTGCATAAAAAAGTTATCGCATATAAAATGAACCCATATTTTCATTAATGCACTCGAAAAAATATTTAACCAAATCTTAAAACGCGTTTTCTGAAAAATCATGTTTTTCAAACTGGCCTCCAGGCTATCTCAAGAACTACTTTATAGTTTGAGCCGGATTTTTATTTTTATTTTAAATAATAAATTTAAATTATAATGTACCTATATTCAAAAATGAACCTATATATGAAATGAAAAATGAATAAATGAACCTAAATTCAGATAAGATTAAAAAGCAGTAAAAAAAATGTGAAAAAACGGTACTAAAAATTCACATGTCCGCCATTTTTGTAATTTACAACTATTTATTGGTATCATAGGTTCAAGCTCCAATAAATATAGTTAGCGTTTTTACAAGCTCGCGTATTGTCGTATGTCGTACAGCGATTTCATAAAAAGACAACAACTGTGAACACACCCTAAGGTATATGATGTTTTATGTCGAATTCATAATAACAAACTCGTTACAAGAACAGCACTAATGAAATACGATAAGCAGTAAACATAACCAAACGCAATTGTATTGCCGTAAATTAGTTTTATGTGGAAGACTTTAGAAAATAAACTTTTACAACTGTTGTGAAAAAAATACCACAATACAAAAATACGACAGCTTGTGAAACCCCTAAATATAAATAACTAAGTTTTTAGTTTTATAAAATTTAGCTTTGAAATCATTTTACTGCATTAGGTTTTTATAACTTTGTTGCTAATTTTTATGAAAATTATGAAGTATATTTTAACTGAAAATTTGGATTTACTATAAATATCATTTTGAACTGAGTTTAATGATATCATCTTTTTATCGCATACCGTTAATTGTGGCCCGTTTTCAAAAACATTTCTTAAATAAATGCTTATAAATTTAATTTAATAGTTATTACAAGAACAATATAAAAATAAATTAATAAAATTTCAAAAATGAAAATAAATGTGTGTTTAGTTTGGAAGTGAATACCTTAATTTTTGACGTTTTTTTCTACACTCTTTATCTAAACAATTTACTCGTTGTTTTATCTAATACACTAACAAAATACTCATTCCAAGCACTTATAATATTCCTAAAATTTCAAACACTTACAAATATAGCTTATAACACTAGGCAACAAACCAAATGTTTTTCAATAGCCGCAATAAATTTCTGATGTGTTAGTAAAAGTAAAACAATTTTAAATTCTATGAATAAGTTGTTTTTTAAAACATTTTTTTTAAAGTCGGTTTCACAACTCTAGAATGTATCGTCCAAATTGGCTTTCAAATATCACAAAATCTTCAAATTTAAAACCTAATATAGAATACTAAGACAGTTTTCTAATTTTTCGGTATTTCGGTATAATATTTGATTATATATTTGATTATTTAATGTAATCAAATGGAAGCTGTTGACCAAAACTGATCAGCTAAATGTTTAAAATCTTTTCCATTGCGTAAATTGAAGCGTCAAGTTTAAAAGACTGGACGTGTGGAAGCCAATATAAAGTTGTCACTTCTGTAACCAACTGTGTATTCAGTTAGTGATAGACTAAAAGTAGTTATCAAATACATCATAAAAACGTGCGGAAAAGTGTTTAAGCTATCTCTGCTACCTGCGATCTTCAAATAAAGACGATTTTGTCATTCCTGACAATTAATGTCATTCCTGTAACAACTCCCAAAAAATAAAGTGCTTTCAAATCAATTTCATTATGCTCAAAATTAGCTCTCGAGCTAAGGGCTTTTTCAGCCATGTGTATACTTATGAAAATTCTGGCGTCGCTAAAAACTTTCAGTCTGCAGGTTTACTTCTTGAAGCTTCAGTTTTATTTTTACATTTAAGCAAAATGCTACGAAATCATTCAATCAATATTTAAAAACATGTTTTCAATGAAATTTACTTCTAAACTGACTCTTCTTTTACTAATTGTAAATTCAAAGATATAAAATAATACAAATATTTATAAAATTTTAAAAAATTTTTCGTCATAAAACACATCAAGGTTAATTTTTAGATGGGTTCAAATGACCCCTTTTTTCCCCATACAAGTCGAGGCACCTTATGCTATGTTCATACTGAAAGCTAAATGCGCATTTAGAGCATTTACTATATATATTTGTCCCTGTTACTCCTACGAGTAAAGACCCGTTCGTAAATGTGGATTTCCTAAATGCGCATTTACCTAGTAAAATTTTTGAGAAAATGTGACATGCATTTTTAGTGACACTGCTTCCAGAAGATATTCTATAGATCCAATTGTGCTTCTTCTTAGTCTTATCGAGAAGGGCTTCAATTAGCATTTAAATTCAATAAACGTAAAAAAAGTGCATATAATAGCAATATATATTTTAGATATTTTTCATGGAATTTTTTAAACAACAAAAATCCCAGCCACCTTTAACACCTTTAAAAAGGGATATTTCACGTATTATATTTAAAACCCCCAACAAAACCCAACCACTTCTCATTTCCAATACCAAAATTGCGAGACAATCGGGAAAAGTGATATTTTTCGTGGAATTTTTTAAGCACCTCTAAACATTTCATGGTATGCCTTTTTAAAGTTCTCCTGGATAACACCTACTAGAATCCTTTCATTTAAGGGCTTAAAGAAATCATCCATTGAAAAAATTCTGGAAGCACTGCTAGAGAAGACTAAGGAAAGCTTTCCTTCCAATGACATGCATATGTTAAAAGAATACCTTCTGGGTATGAAGGCACTTTACCTTCTTTTGGAAGCACTTTTTTTGCTGGGTAGCTCTCAGTGGGAACATAGCATTAATGTACATACATTAAAAGGGAAAAGAAACCAACGAACTTGAGGACCTCCTCCTTTTTTAAGTCGGTTAAAACTAGACGGACTCGGAAGTCTAGTCGTAGCGCGTTTTATTGTCACCCAGGAGTCCCAGCTTAGAATTCTTGCCCAGGTCATGGTCCTACGCTCTAACCTTTATTTCCTTTATTTCTAATAAAAATAACTTTAATACACATCGGTTCCCTACGTGAAACAGGTAGAAAAGTGTGTGGAAAGGTTGGCTTATTAACTTGGTTTGACTCAGGTAAAAGCACAACACTTGTCTCAGAATCAATTTAAGATGTTTCTACAGCTTTTTGCCACACTAAGAACTATCTACACAGAAGTTTTACTTGATTACATCCTTCCTTCCTTCCTCTTGTGCTATCACAAAGGACCAATAATCTGGTCTAATTGGTTCGATCTAGAGAACCTAACCTAACCTAACCTCGGTTGAAAAAATTATTTTTTCATATATCTGTCCAAGTTTGCTCCCAAACAACGAAATATTGAAAAACTGTGTCAAAACATTATTTATCAATTATTAAATTAAAAATTTTATTTGATAACCAAAAAAATCGGACGATACATTCTCGAGTTGTGGTAAAAAAATTACGTCATCTATTGTAAGATGTAAAAACGTAAACAAAAATTTAAAAAAAAAAATACTTATCCATAGAACTCAAAATTTTGTTTTTTTTGCAGTAAGAGAAATATAACACATCAGAAGTTTATAGTAACTACAGGCATAAAGGCATTTTTCAAATTTGTTCGCCTCGTGTAATTAACATAAAGCTACAACAAACTCTACTGTTGTGTATACATACGCATAAGTACGGGTATACATACGCAAGGCCTTATTATGTAAAACCAGTGAACGAAAATTTGCCTAACGTTTCGTTCGTTAACGTACTAAAGCGTTGATTTGAGAGAACTGAATATTAATGTTGTGTAGCATTCCTTACGGCGCTCATTATTTAGATACATTCAAGTTTGCATACTTGAACATAAACATTAAGGGTTCTCATTTAAGCATGTAAACATGCATAGCATTTAAACTTTTGATGAGCGATAAAGTGTAAATAGCGTAAATGTCGACAAAATGGCGGCTGCGGCTACGACAGCATTATGACTTTTTTAAATTTTAAACCATTTAAAAACCTTCATTAACATCGAAAAATAAATAAAACGTGTTCATATTTACTGCAACTACTTTAAATATGTAATGATTCACGTCAAAAGCAATCCTCATTCACATACGTAGATTTACATGCTAGTTTACACCACAAAATAAACTCGGAAATGATGTAAACTCACGTCCATACAAATTTTGACAGATAGTTTACGCGCATGTAAATTTACAAGGCTTACAATGTTTACGGGTCAGTTACATGCTTAGATGAGAACCCTTATTATTATTCCGTACCTTAAGCTACACTAAATAACCATTTACGAAGCGTTGTTTGAGAGACTGAGAAAGCAAAGAAAAAACCATTTTATTTGTTTTCAAGCACATGCAGCCAAGGTTGCCAGTTTTCAAAAATCCCCTTTACCCTCTTTTTCGTGGGATTTTTCGGGTGATTTTTTTAATAAAAATCCCTTTAACCAATTTTCGTGGGATTTTTACACTTTTGGGGATTTTGTTACCCGGAATCCCGTGTCGTGGGATTTTTATTGTTTTATTTTTGGACCTACTAAGCTTGTTAGACTATAGTTTTATAGTTGGAAGAGCCAGTGGGGTCAAGTGCACCGTGTTAAGTGAACTATTCTGAGACACAAAATGAGAGAGAGTAGCCTACGTGAAAATATCGTATGCCGTATGTGTTCAGTAGCTTGTACGCATACATTATAACAATGTGTTTGTGTGCCATGCTGTTGAACGTAACAGAATAATAATGTTTATGTTCGTCTCCACCAGTGTTGCCAGGTTAGGGAATTTCCTCCTAGATTTAGGGGTTTTTAACTGAGTTGAGGGATTTTAGGGGTAATAAATCTTTAGGGGTTTTTTAGGATTTTTTTAGGGGTATTTGAAAAGTTGACATTTGGAAATAATGTTTTCTTACTTTTCCTTAAAGTTATGCTCAAAATTTAAGAAAATAAGATATTTGTCTTCTTGGGTATTTCAGCAGCATTTTCTTCAAATAAATTACCAATAATTTCCGCTACACTTCAAACTTGCTTTGGGCTTTACTTGCAATTGCTTGATTCCGTGCACGGTTAAAAATCTTGGACTAAATTTTAAACTTTTTTGGATTACATATAGAACAACACCAAAAAAGATTACTTTTTAATCCAAAGAAAAGTTTAAAATTTTTCAATTCAATAAAGAGTAGTTTTCAATACGAAAAAAGTTTAAAAAAAGCAATTTAAATATCAACTTAAAATAAAAAACTTTTCTGACCAGTTCATGATTTGAACACACTTCCTCTGTTGTGCTGGTCCAACACCTTGTCCATCCATCCACTCGCTCATCTCATTTGCTAAGAAAGTTGCGCTTATTTTGCATCATAACGAATGCAAGTAAGTTATTTTCAGGGACGTGGGTTCGAGATCCAGCTAAATTAAACAAATGTTTGGATTAAAAAGTAGTACTTTTTGGATTAAAAATTCCTTTAAAACAAAGTTCGGATTAAAAAGTAGTTCAAAATTTTTAACCTTGTGTAAAAATTAAAAACAAAGCAAGTATGGAAAAAACTATAGACAAAAAAGATATGCCCAAAAATATATCAAAAAGTGGGAGATGGAGCCTCCTTTCAAAAGTAAGACTTAATTTCAAGGTCAATTTCACATTGGATAATTGAGAATTATGAAGCAACTTTCTGACCTTGTTAAAGACCTGCTCAGCACTTTAAATACATAGGCTTGCATTGCAGCTGCACTTATTTCAGTTTCCCCCTAAAAAATTTTTGTATGTTTCTCGAAAAAATTTTTAGGGGAATTTTAGGGGGATTTGAAATCCAATTTAGGGGGAAAATGATGAAAGGCACCTGGCAACACTGGTCTCCACACACATATACGCAACCGAACGAAAATTCTGTGGTCAAAAGCACTAAGCGCTTAAGTCGACTTAAGACAAAACTGAGTTATTGATGTAGATGTGTTTCAAGAATATAGCTTTATAAGCACACAAAATCTGGAGCTTCTAGCATGACCCTAGCTAAAGTTATGACACAAAAACAAAAGACTCTTTCATACAATTCATATGGCGATTGAAAACTTTAACACGAGATTACTCGAAACAGCAATTTTTGACTTAAGCGCTTAGTGCTTTTGACCACAGAATTCATGCCATGTGAGGCACATTAAAATATCGTTCGGTAAATTTTCGTTCACTGTGTAAAACTAACGCTATCACCTCAATTGAGGTTTCTTTTATCTGGCTGTTCTTTTCATGTGAATTAAAATAGACTCTCTCAAACCGGAATTTTCTAATAAAATATACATATGGTCAGATATAAAAACCTCAAGTAAAGTGATTGCGTTGATTTTTCGAAAGAATGTCAATAAAATATCACTCTACTCAATTTGCAGACAAGATCAACTGTAACATATGCGATCAAATATTGGAGGGTCTGGAATTGATCGATGATGAGTGTGATGTTTTTGGCATACATATGGTTAAAATACAAGATCCACAATTGGCCAAACGTTATTCGATCAAAACATTCCCGGCTTTGGTGTACTTTAGGTGATAATAGGAGGAGGGCGTGGCGCTGTCACGTCTAAATTTTTCACTCTGTGAATTGTAATAAATTTTTAACATATCTTTTAGAAATGGAAATCCTCTACTCTTTGAGGGTGATTTACAGAACGAGCAATCCGTGCTGGAATGGCTGATCGATGATGACAACCGCGAATTGGCCGATGAAATAGAAGAGGTCAATGAACGCATGTTGGAGCGTCTGATGGCGGAGTCAACCTTGTTGGTTGTGTTCTTTTGTAAGACTGCTGAATTGCACATTCATTGCATTACTTCTAACGCTATTACATTTTATTGCTCTTTGATTATAGATGATGAAGATTGCGCCGAGTGTGAGGAAATTCTGGAACAGCTCGAGGAGATCGATGGTGAAGCCGATATGTTTGGTATAGATTTTGTAAAAATTGCCAGTGTTGAGGCAGCAAAAACATACGATGTTGTTAATATACCCTCACTGGTGTACTTCAGGTAATTAGTTTTTTTAGTCAAAATCCCTGAAAAACAATTAGATACAACTTTTGAAATTGATAGAAAACAAGTTCCTGTTCTCTACGACGGTGATCTGCATCAACACGACAAGATTATCACTTGGCTGACATCACAGGATGTTTTCGAAATTAAAAACGAAATCGAAGAAGTCAATCGCAAGATGTTGGACAAACTGCTGGAGGAAAATGAATTCATAACGGTGTTTTTCTGTATGTCCAAGTAAACTCAACCCATATCGAAGGCTATAAAATTATTTCTGTCTCAATTAACAGATGAGCACAATCAGGCGGATAGTACCGCGGCACTTGAGAAATTGGAAAATATAGACAGTGAAACTGATAATTTGGATATAACGTTTGTAAAAATGGCTGATGCACGTTATGCCAAAAAATGGGGCGTCACCAAACTGCCAGCAATGGTGTATTTCAGAAGGAGATTCCCCAGCATCTACAGAGGTAGGGGAATACCTTATTTATTATTTATAAATGACCCTGACAGAAAGATATATTTTCCACTTAGGTGACTTACTCTCCGAAGACGAAGTGCTGGAATGGTTGCGTAAAAATCGTTTTCGTCAACCGGAGCTAAACATTTTCATGTACGCCCTGATAGCATTAGCAGTGGGTTTCATGATGTACACCGCGTTCCTTCTACAATGTTTTAAGCCAGCGCCACCACCGCCAGTTCAACATCCAAAACAAACGTGATAACAGCAGCTGTAACAGCTGCAGCAATAGTACGCAAAATAAACCATCAGAGACACATAAACTCCATTGAAACAGGGAATACCTAAGGAATACCAAGATAAAGTAAAATGGGCAAAATTGCGAAACAACAGCGAAATACGAAAAAAAATTACCACTGTATCATCCAAACAGAAAACACGTATCACGTATATCCTACGTTATAGGAAAAACTCGTCTAAATTAGACGGTATCAAAACTAGCAGTCATCGTTATCATATTAAAAATCAATCAATCTTTCCCACCCTTTCCCTTTTATTACATTTTTAAAATTTTTCCATGCGCTAAGAGTATTGAACAATTAAATTCGTCTATCTATACACAGATATTTTTCCGGACCTTATGTCGACAAACTTCCTTACATTTATTTTCTTTACAGCAAACATAATAATAATAAAATTAACTTTAAAAATGTAATTTCCATCATATTCTTCACTGTTATCAAACTTACTTGTATGCTTTATGAACTACTTAAAATGTTTCATTTATTCTATTTCCCTTTTGATAATTATTATTATGGTAGAAATTTAACATAATGTAAAAATTTATACGTATGTATTTAAATTTTATTAATAAAATTTTGGATGATAAAATTGAAGTGGCGATTATTTCATTCACACTGTACAGCAATTTTCAACTTTTTTTCAAACACAAATTCTGATCAACGCACACTGTGGTAAATCACAAATCTAGCTGGACAAAATAAAAAAAAAGTCTGGCAACATTCCTTCTAATCGTTTAATGAGCTTGTCAATACAATAGGTAACTGTTATTCATGTTTTGTTTTGTTTGTTTTTAGCTCTGATTAGAAAAACTAAACTTTAAAGTCAGTTGTTGTCAACACGTGCATTCAGATTTCAAAGAGAAGCGTATTTGTTGTGTGACTTTGGTTTGTGATTGAAAAGTTTACGGTGACTTTATTGCCATAATTTTTTTTTATTATTATTAAGCGATATTTCAAGGAAATATATTATAATTTTCATTTAATTGTTGCCATTGTAAGTAATAAAACAATTTTTTTTGAGAGAAGTTAAGAAAGTGAAAAAAATAAAATATTTCCTTTTTTCAAGTAGAGTTAAAGCTGTTTATTACGCATAGTTCCGGTGTAAAACTATATTTGGGTTAATCTTTCAAGTGTTCACTTTAAGGTACAATAAATTAAAAACCCATTGCGATATTTTGCGACCGCCATACATTTTTTTTAACTTTTCCAGTATGACCTCCACTCTTACGCGAAAGGAAATTTTTGAAGTATGGATAAAAACTCCCAAAATACAGCGCAAAGATGCCTTATTGACATTAATAATGGATAGATATGGTCTTCAAGATATACCAGTAGAAGTGAAGACAAATCTTAAGGCAAATATAAATATTATTTGTTTTAAGCTAGCCGAAAAATGGGTAAAAAGTGGAAGACATCATGGCCGTTTTTTAAAATCAAATTCAGTTTGGCTTGATGAACCGTATGTATTGCCTGAAAGTGTACAACCGAAACGATGTGAAAAAGCTGGAAGAAAACCGAAAAACTTTGATGACTGCAGTGAAAAATCGAAAAAAAGAAAGATACAAAGTCTTTTAGATTCAACTGACCATCGAGAAATTATTAAAGCTAGTGAGATAGTGTTTCGCAAAATGGGAAAGCGAGATTCAGCCACACTTGTGAAAGATCTGTCGGAAGCTTCATGCAGTAAAGGTACGGAAGTGAAAAAATTTGTAAGGGATTTAGCTCTGAGCCTGTTCCTTTAGTGAGCCTTTCTCCCGATGAAGCCTTATCTATAATGGTTGATGCTAATTTGTCGAAGCATCAATACGATGTTATTCGGCTAAAACTCAACGCAAAATGCAAAAATATTTTACCCTGCTACACTAATGTTCAACAAGCTAAGAAAAAATGTTATCCAGTTAAAACAGAAACCGAGTTAACTAAATAAACCTTCTGTGATTTTAAACAAAATTGTCGATGAACGATCTTTAACCTTTGGAATGTCTCCGCTACATTCATGGATCCGTTTTATGGAGTGTGTATTACACATAGCATATAAGCTTCCTATAATGACCTGGCAAACTCGAGGACCGGAAAATAAAGCAAAAGTGGCTGAAGTTAAAAAAAATATTCAACAGAGATTTCGAAATGAGATGGGGTTGCTTGTAGACATGCCAACACAACACGGAGGTAATACGAATGACGGTAATACTGCTAGACGGTTCTTTAGAGCAGCAGAAAAGAGTGCAGAAATCACTGGTGTCAATAAAGAATTAATTGAACGGTTTCATATTATTTTGGAAACTTTAGGTAGTGGTTACCCTATTGATGATAATGCTTTTGAAAGTTTTATTGTTGTCACAAGAAATTTATACTTAAACGAATACCCATGGTACATTATGCCAGTTAGCGTCCATAAAATCCTTTTTCATGGAAGAGACATAATAAGGTCTTGCATTCTTCCTATAGGACAGCTGTCAGAAGAAGCTCAAGAAGCAAGAAATAAGGACACAAGGAAATTTAGAGAGTTGTTTACGAGAAAAACATCGAGAATAGACACAAATACAGATCTTTTCAATCGTCTCTTAATTTCTTCAGATCCATTTATCGCAAGTTTGCGTCACACTCCTCTTCGAGTTCGAGGTTTTATAACAAAAGAAGTTCTTTCATTATTATCTGTTGATGCTTTTGAGGAAGAAGAATCTTAACGATAAATATAAAAGTGAATAAATTAAAATCTCTATGTGTATTTATGTGTTATTATCTGTATTATTGATGTAATAAAGCAAAAATAAGTAACGAAAACAATTATTATCAAATATTTATTAAAAATATTGAAATTATTTTAATATTAAAAATTATTATCTCCGACTCCTTACGTTAAAACTCATTTAATAATAATATAAATCATAAATCTAAGTTCTATTCAACCTAAATACTATTATATATAACTACAAATAATCTCAGAGGATTTATTTAAGAAACAAATTTTTTTATCTTAAAACTTATTTTTTTTTGTCAGTGAGTTTATTAAAAAAAATCTTTTTTTAAAAAAAAATTGATTTTTAATAATCATTTATATATTTGAACTCATTTTTTATATAATAAATAAGTGAAAAGTGAACCCAACGCGATTTATTAATTTTGTCCAGCTAGATTTGCGATCTACCACACTGTGCAACGGATTGAAAATGTAAAATTTTGCAAAAAAAAATATGACCGAATTCTAAAATCCAAAAATGCCCTAAAAAAATTCTGAAAAAAGTCACACCTATTCTTTGGTGAATTCTTAGCAGTTTTTGTTCTAACAAGTTTTTTGTTGAGTGGGTACTTTTTAATAAAAAAAGTATAGCAGTGAGAGGACTGCCGACCGAAGCGAAAACCTATATATGAAATATTAGTATTCCCTGGAAGACGTTGTCCTGCCACGGACCGCCATACTGCTATATAAGAATTTTCATGGGGTTTCGGACTATTCTACATGTAGGACGGGTTTGACAGGTCGGACGGTTATGTAGGATGTGCGAAAGCTCATACTGCAGCCCGTCCTACATGTAGGGTGAAAATCAAAAAGTTCCAAAAGTTCCGCTATGATCTTGTTCTTCTCTGTGCGTCCTTGTTTGTAGATTTCCTTGGTAATTGTTGTTGGCTCAGTTAGCTGGAAATTTTTTGTAGACGCTGTGAATTCTAATTGTGTAGCTACAGTCGGCATATGTAACTAGAATAATTTTTGTTAAGAGCTTATAGCAATTTATTAAATTTTTTATATATTACTCAAACTTTTTCTTTTAAGCAAAAGTGTTACCATATCAAAAATACATATAATTAAAGTAATTAATTTAAATTATTTCATTATTGAATTAATATAAAAAATTAAAGCTTATTTATATCTATTTATATCTATTTATATCATACTTTACTTACTTACTTAGTTGGCGCTACAACCGTATGTCGGTCTTGGCCTCATCTAAGAATTTGCGCCAGCCAGTTCTGTCTTTCGCTTGCTGTCGCCAGTTGGAAATTCCAAGCTTCGTCAGGTTATCCTCTACTTGGTCTTTCCAACGAAGATGCGGTCGTCCTCTTCTGCGTTGACCGCCGCTGGGTACCGAATCGAATGTTTTCTTCATTGGAGCATCGTCTTTCATGCGCTGAACATGACCAAGCCAGCGAAGCCGCTCGATTTTATTGCGCTTGACTATGTCGATATCAGCGTACAGCTCATACAGTTCATCATTCCACCGTATTCGGTACTCGCCATTGACGCAGATTGGTCCGTAGATCTTACGAAGAATCTTTCTCTCGAATGCTCCTAAAGTATTTTCATCTAAACTGCTCAGCGTCCAGGTTTGTGATGCATTAAGTAGGAAGGGCATGATGAGCGATTTATAGAGCGTGATTTTCGTTCGTCGAGAGAGGGCTCTGCTTCTCAATTGCCTACTCAGCCCAAAGTAACACCTGTTGGCAAGAGTTATTCTTCGTTTGATCTCAATGCTGATGTCGTTGGTTGAATTAATGCTGGATCCCAGATAAACGAAGTTCTTCACAACCTCGAAGGAGGTATTGTCAACGGTAACGTGGGTTCCAAGACGCTGGGACTGTTTGTTTGTTGACACTAAGTATTTCGTCTTATCTGCATTCACTGACAGACCCATTCGACTTGACTCTCTTTCTTATCTGGAAAATGCTGCACTGACTTCGCGCGTATTATGGCCAATGATATCAATGTCATCAGCATACGCAAGCAGCATAACACTCTTGTAGAATATTGTGCCACTACGTCTCAGATCAGCAGCTCGGATGATCTTTTCTATCATTAGGTTGAAAAAGTCGCACGATAAGGAATCACCTTGTCTGAAACCTCGTTTGGTAATAAATGGTGGGGAGAGGTCCTTCCCGATTATAACTGCGCTGCTGGTGTTGCTCAGTGTCATCCTGCAAAGTCGTATTAGTTTTGCAGGAATACCAAATTCAGACATGGTGGAGTATAGGTGCTTCCTTATTGGGCTGTCGAAGGCGGCTTTGTAGTCGACAAAAAGATGGTGGGTGTCGACTTGTTTTTCTTGAGTCTTCTCCAATATTTGTCGTAGCGTGAAAATCTGGTCGATGGTGGACTTTCCAGGTCTGAAGCCACACTGATAAGGTCCTATCAGTTTGTTTACAATTCTTAGCTGGGCTTCAATCTTTCACATAAAACGCTCGACAGGACTTTATATGCAATATTAAGAAGGCTTATCCCACGGTAATTGGCACAGATAGTGGGATCGCCTTTCTTGAGGATTGGGCAGAGCACACTGAGATTCCAATCGTTCGGAATGCATTCTTCCGACCATATTCTGCATAGAAGCTCGTGAATGCATTTAAGTAGAGCTTTGCCTCCTTTCTTAAACAGCTCAGCAGGTAAGCCATCAGCTCCCGCGGATTTGTTATTTTTAAGCCGAGCAATAGCTGTCAGAACTTCATCATAATCGGGCAGCGGAACCTCGACGCTGTCATCCGCAATTGGAGTTTCCGGAATATAATCTCTATTGGCGGGATTGTTGTCAGCGTCGCCATTTAGAAGCTTAGAGAAGTGTTCCCTCCATAACGTCAGTGTACTCTGGACATCTGTCACTAGATTCCCGTTTTCATCCTTGCAGGAAGAGGCCCCGGTTTTAAAACCATCGGCAAGGAGTCTTATTTTTTGGAAAAATTTTCGGGCCAAATTCCTGTCACCATACATCTCAATCTTCTCCTGCTCGCGCTTTTCTGCCTCTTTTTTCCGCCTGAAGATACGTCTCTCTTCCCTCCTCTTTTCTTTGTATCGCTCCTTAGCAGCGCGCGTTACAACCGACTGCAGGGTGGCTTTGTAGGCGGCATCTTTCTCTGCAGTGGCGTCGCGCCACTCCTGGTCGTACCACTGGTTTCGGCGAGGGCGTTGGTAGCCAATCACCTCTTCAGCAGCCGCACGCATGGAGTTGGAAATGTGTGTCCACTGCGCGCATATATCATCGATTGGAGGAGTGCTTTGAAGCAGGAGTGAGAGTCGAGTGGCGAAAGCATCGGCTGTCTGTTTCGATTGCAGCTTGTCGACGTCTAGCTTTCTCTGTGTAGGGGGTTGCGTGTATTCTTAGCTGCGGACAGACGTGTACGGATCTTGGCTGCAACAAGATAGTGATCCGAGTCAATGTTTGCACCACGGATCGTGCGTACATCCAATACACTGGAAGAGTGCCTTCCGTCGATCAAAACGTGATCAAAACCAGCGATTTTTTGTTTTTTGATCAGGGGACATCCAGGTGGCTTTATGAATATTGAGATGCTTGAATCTAGTGCTACTTACGACCATGTTTCGTGCTGCGGCGAAGTCAATCAGCCTCATTCCGTTATCGGAGGTGTTGTCGTGGAGGCTGAACTTTCCGACTGTTGGACCAAAAATATTTTCCTTGCCCACCTTAGCGTTGAAGTCACCAAGCACGATTTTTACGTCGTGGCGGGGGCAGCGCTCGTAAGCATTTTCAGGGCGTTCGTAGAAAATTTCCTTGATCTCATCGTCCTTGTCTTTTGTCGGAGCGTACGCACATATTAGGCTTATATTGAAAAATTTAACCTTGATGCGGATTATGGCAAGTCGTTCGTTCACAGGTGGGAATCGCAGGACTTGGGGCCGTAGTCTCTTGCCAACTACAATTCTGCATCCAAACTCGTGCTTCTCCGCATGGCCGCTGTAGTAGATATCACAGGGTGCATGCCGAATGCAACCCTGTCCCTATTTATATCATAACACTTACTTAATATACATGTTCACCATATCTATATTGCGTTGTGTATTAAAAATTGAATATTCTAAAATTAAGAAATATCTATAGCATATAAATTATATAATTCATATAAAAAATTGATGCTAAACAGTTTAAAAAATATAATGCCTAGGATAAGCAGACTTTAGTTATCCAATTACTACTGAAAATATTAATTATTTTGCAGGTTTATTACGTAATTGTTATTATATAAATATACATAAATACTCTTTAAATTTCCTCAATGTAGCTCATTCAATTGTTCATATATATGAACTATATATATGTATATATGTATATATATGTGTGTGTATATATATGTATGTATATATATGTATGTATGTATTTCCGATACGGTAACACTTTTACTAAAAACAAATAGATTTACCAATACTATATATACTCTTTAATTCATATGTATAAACTGTTTTCCAAAATAGTTCGATGTCATATGCTGACTGTAGCTACAAATAAACATCTACAAAAAATTAAAGCTTACTGTACAACAATAACTACTTAGCAAATTTACAACAACAACGCAAAGAGAATAACAAGATCCCAGCGGTTGCGCAGCTTTAGAGGGGATGAACCGAATTGGCGGCGGAAAATATAAGTTAACGAATTTTTATTTTATTTTAATAAAAAAATATTTTTTCGGACTAATGTCCGTTTTATTTCATGACCACTTAAAAACTAAACTTAACAATTTTCATAACATAATAATGAAAACAAAAAGAGCTCCAAATTGCTGCAGTCTGAAATTGCGTTAGCACATTTCCTCACGTAGGCAAAAGCTTGTTATTTTTACACAGGCATCGGGTTCGTTGTCCGTTTATCGTGAGAACTGCAGCGTCGCATTTTATTATTGTTAACTTATATTAATAGGCAAACATCAAATGTTGTCGTACACTTTTTCGATATTAATTTTAGAATACGGACAATGAAACTTATATCATTGGAAAGGTACTGCACCCTATATGTGCAGAATTATTTTATATTTTAAATTTATGACCTCTGACCCCCGAAATATTAACGTTGAAAGTTTGTATAATTTTTAGTAAGGAATCTCAGGGCTAGGAAGAGGTAGAATGGTGAATGAGGTATCAAATTAAAGATCTAACTGCACAGTACGATTACATTTTAGATTTGTGACCTTGGACCTGAGATATGAGCGTAAAAATAGCATTTATTAAATAAAAGCTAAACTGTAACAGATGGAAGAATATAAGAGGAAGTTTTAGACATTGATAAGGTGTGCAAAAAATACTTAAGACATTTTGCGCCATCTCTTACGGATACCCTACAATAAGCATTATTTTATGCAACAAGAGTGAATATATATTGTGATGGGGAAATTTCTTACAAGTAGGCAAGTCTGAAAAATGTCCGTTATTTTGACATAAAAATTATAGCGATATTTCGAAAACTATATATGTTCTCATTACAACGTATTTTTGTATGAAAAGTCATTGGTTGAGGAATATAACGGTATAGGACAGCTTTCTTGGTAATATTTTCCACTGATAGTATGTTAAAAAATTCCCTTAAAATGACATTAAAATTATTTAGATATCTCGAAAAATTTATATCTTCTCAATTAAATGATTAATTAAAGATCAATTAAATGACTAAGAAATGACTGAAATGAATAAGAAAAGAAATGCACCAAAATGTTCGTTAAGGCACTGCCTACAAGACTGCATCCTTGGAAGAATTATAAAAATTAGATTTCATGTTAATTTCTTATGTCCTTTTTTGTGAATTTTTATTTTTTTATTTTTTTGCCATAAATTCGCCCCAAGATCCAAACTACATAACAGATAAGAACGATTCATGCATTAAAATGAGCACCATGTCTTCGTCCTTACGGCGGATTTCTTCTTTGTCGAAATGCATATTGCTCTATCTCTTGTAGTTTAGGAGTTGTAGAACACTTTTTGGAGTGATAGTTGGCCAAACACATGTTGTTTTTTCGTCCTAACTCCCAAACCATACATCCTACAAGGACGATTTATGCACCAAAATTTTTGTAATTAAAAAACCCACACGACTGCAATAACGGAATAAAAACATTAACTGTAATCTCATCAATTCAATGTTTTATATTGTTTTAAAAAAACCTCTAAAATATTTAGGTTTTGCTCAAAAAATAAGCCTAACTTTTTTTTTGTTGTAATTTTTTTTTTCTTATGACATTTTCTTTTTTCACACTCTTTCCTATAACATATCATTTATTTGCAAAAATTGCCGCATTTTGACACATAATTCAATAGTTTCCCCAGCTAGACAGCTAACTGTTAAATATTCCGTATATATGGCATATACGTAGCGACCTTGACGTTAAAGTCATATAAAATTCTCCATACATTGTACGTTAAATTTGTTCTACCAAAATACTATATATATGGACAGACGCTCATCTGTGTGATCTGGCATCTCTGTCTGCCACATATGTTTTAGCCATAAAAAAAAGTTTAGCTGAACTGCTCACACCAATACGAAAATCTGCTTTGCAATCTTCTCCCCCCCATGCCGCTATATCATGACCACCCCCCTAGCCCAGAGATTAGAACTCTGACATGTTTATTTTAAATTACAAAGACAATTTTTGAATCCATTTTTATTTATTTTTTGCAATGCATAAATTACCTTGAGTTACGGGTTACAACATTACGGCTTTACAAATAACACAAAGATAAACACAATTCATATAAAATCCATGGGTTCTGAATGCATTTCTTCACAACAGCAATATAGCTCCAACGACAGCAGCAGTTGTTTGAGTTGCAAATGTAGTCAATCCAGATAATCGCAATGTTTTTCAGGAATCCTATTTAGTCTTCTGAAAAGAAAAAAATGTTGAATTGTTTTATTTTATTTATAATTTTTGTATACTTCCTTTCGATTGTACGGCTCATTTTGTTTGATTTGTAATTTTTTTTGGCAGTTTATTATTTTAGAGCAAGAAGAACAACCAAACATAACTTTCCTTGTTTAACATAACGTCAGAAAGTATGAATGTATTGCTGAAAACCAAAATTTGTTTCGTTGTGTTTGTGAAGACGTTAGAGCTGTCCAGCTGGGTCTTCCATCGAAATTTATAAGCTACCCCTATGATTTTTTTGATGAAAATTCAATTTTTCAAAATGTTGTTTTTACATTTTTTTACAAAGTTAGTAGTTTCTGTGAAAAAATTTTCAAATATTTCAATTCACTCCAAAGTTATATGTACAAATCTATATTTTAAAGCATTTCGGTATTTATAAAGAAATATGCGTGGGAGAAACAGTTTTTCCGTGTTTCTGAACCGAATTTGATAATATTTTTTAAAGAAATTAGAGTAGGCAGAAGGAGTTCACTGAATATTTTTGTGACCTTTGACCTGAAATATTAGCGTTTATAGAATATATCTTAAGTAAAACCTAAACTCTAAAAAATGGAAGAACATGGTGTAAGAGGAAATTTTCGACATTAATACAATGTACAAAAAACATTTTTCGCTCTCTCTTACGAATACCCTACAATAAGCATTTTTGTATGTAACATGTGTGAATATATACTGTGATGGTGAAATTTCTTAAAAATTTAATAAATTTCTTATCGCCAAAGTTATGGCGATATCTTGAAAACTATTGCTTTTATCAGCACAGCGTATTTTTATATAAAAAGCCCTGGTTGTGAAAAATAACGGTGTACGAAAGTTTTTATGTGTTAGGTTTTTGCAGATATTTTTAAAAAAATTTCGACTATGTTTATATTGGGGGTTGGAATTAGTTTTAAAGGTTTTCTAAGAGATGGCGTAACTATCAATAGATCGCATCAGGCACACCTGTGACTATATTCATTTCAAAGCACATTGTCTAAGCTTCATTTTTCAGTATGTGTCATTCCACTGAAGTGTAAACAACATATATTTTTTTCTCTGTGAACATGTCGACTTTCGTTCCAACAAAACGCAATTTGCGGGAAGGTTTACTTTTGTGCTTCCATTTGAAGAAAAAAGCGGTTGAAGCACAACGCACGCTTACTGAGGCTTACGGGGACTATGCTCCATCGATTTCTACTTGTGAGTACTGGTTCCGTCGGTTTAAAAGTGGTGATTTTGATACGGAAGACAAAGAGCGTCCGGGCCAGCCGAAAAAGTTTGAAAAAGAGGAATTGGAGGCTTTGCTCGATGAAGACCCGTGTCAAAACCTTCAAGAATTGTCAGAATCATTGGGAGTCGACTTATCAACGGTAGGCAAACGCTTGAAGGCCATGGGAATGATTCAAAAGCAATTAAATTGGGTGCCGTACCAGTTGAAGCCGAGAGACGTTGAACGGCGATTTTGCATGTGCGAACAACTGCTTCAACGGCATAAAAGGAAGAGTTTTTTGCATCGTATTGTCACTGGCGATGAAAAGTGTGGGGATCACCCGGCCATGCATCAACATCGAGGGCGCCAAGCTTATGCTGTGTATTTGATGGGATCAGAAGGGTGTCGTGTACTATGAGCTGCTAAAACCTAACGAAACCATCACTGGGGAACGCTACCAACAACAATTGATGCAATTGAGCCGAGCATTAAAGGTTAAACGACCGGAATATGCCAAAAGACACGACAAAGTGGTTTTTCAACATGACAACGCACGGCCACATGTTGCAAGAACCGTCAAGGAAACGTTGGAGGCGCTGAATTGGGATGTGCTACCCCACCCGCCTTATAGCCCAGACATAGCCCCTTCCGACTACCATCTATTCAGATAGATGACGCATGGCTTGGCTGAGCAGCGCTTCACTTCTTACGAGGATACCAAAAAATGGGTCGATTCGTGGATTGCCTCAAAAGACGAATCGTTCTTCCGGCGCGGAATCCATATGCTGCCAGAAAGATGGGAAAATGTTGTAGCTAACGATGGACAATACTTTGAATAATATACATTGTACCGTTGTTTCTAAATAAATGCTCAAAAACCGAAAAAAAACCTTTAAAATTAATTCCAACCCCCAATATCAAAATTATTGCGATAATTTGAAACTTAAGATTTTCTTAGTACAGCACATTTTCTTAAAGCAAGGTCATGCCTCAGAACTAGAAAAAAAACGATTTAAATGTCAGAAGGTTGGTCGAATTTCGGCCACAGGCGATACTAGTTTACATAAATACTTATGTAGCTACTTTTAATAAAAACAAAATTGAATTTTTTTCGAAAAAGTTCAGTGTGCAATTGTGTTGCTTTTTGGTAAAAATACCGTATCATATATCTTCGAATTATAAATCAAAATTTTTGCTTTAAAATTCTTCAAAATACGAAATTTACATAATCAAAAACTTCGTCTTAATGCTCTTGTAAAGTGGGGTAATGCGAGGTGAAGTTATCAAATTTTCGAAAAAATTTTAATCAAAATGTCGCTTTGCAGAGTTTTTAAAAAAATGTACTATACAAAATGCAATTTTTCTTATAGCATAAGATGGAAAATTCTATTAGCATTTAAATAAGTATAAATTGATAAATAGTGTTTCACTAGTTTCGTAGTTATATGCAAAATACTAAAAAAGAAATTTTTTTGTTTTTTCGAAAAATTTAATTTTTAGCCAAAAAGCTTTTAAGCCGATTGCGCGACTAATTACCGTTAGTTATTATTAAAGTGTTTTATACCAAAATTCATGTTTTTAAGAGTAGAATCAGACGTCATCAACGTGTCCCGGGAACTTTTCGAAAAACGTTGAAAAAGTGGAACGGTCTAATGTACACGGTCAGATTTCTTGAACTTAATTTTAGTCACATTAATATATTACTGCATTTTTTTAAACTTTGCGGTTTTAAATTTAAACTTTGCAAATACTAACTCATAATTAAAACTCTCCTGTACTAGAATGTAAACCAAAAGAAATTTTACAGCATTCAATTTTAGCTTTTTTGGTTTAAATTTAAGTAGAATTCTGTATTATTTTTTTTTTTTTTTGGTTTTAATACAATTTATACTAAATTCTAGTACATTTGGATATTAAATTTGGATTAAGACAAGTAAAAAGTTAGCCTGGCAATGCTGCAACTCAATATTAAAGGCCCAGTTATAATAGACGTAACGTAATGTAGTGAAATGTCACTGCAGCAGTGTGTTCTGTCACTTACTGTTTCAATCAATACTTTTTTATACAAGTGATTATAATAGAAGTAACGTAATGTAACGGGACGTAAAGATCCGTTGGATATCGATTTCTACGTTACTTAACATTACATCTGTTCAAAGAACAACTAAACATTGAGGTTAGATTCGATTATTGCGCTATTTTATATTGTTGAACTACGTTTTTTGTTGAGTTTTCGTTATTAATGTAATAGTTTTATGTATCCACAGCTATGGATAACGAAGATTCAAAATTGTATTTGTACAGGAACGTGCAATTATTTACGATAAACAACTACCTGGCTACTGCCTATTATAATTACTACAACGTTTTCTTACATTACGTCCCGTCACGATGACAGTTGACAACATTACGTTACTTTACATTACGTCTATTATAACTGGGCCTTAAGCGACTCGGTACATATGTTTGTTAATCGCGCTTGTTATGTATAGGCCAATAGCCCGGTAGTAAGAACAGTGAGTTTACAAACTGAATATCGTGCGACCGAATCTCGCGGTAGTTGTTATTTTTTTATTTTTATATTGTGATCCAAGGCTGTACTTAATTTGAAACCAAGCTGTATTAAAACCATTTTTTTTGTATTTTGCAAATACTACACAGTAAAAAATATGAGGATAAATTTTATACTATTTGATATACATATAAATCCAATCCAAAAATGTTATAAAAGTTATACCATCAAATCTTAAAAAATTTTTCAGACCATTTTTCTAGTCAGACCAATCGAAACCACTATATTTTTAAATTTCCCGATTTCGGTGAATTTTTATTTTGGAACCAGAATATATTTTGATTTACACATGATATCCATACAAAAAATTTTATATTCTATTTGTTTTATTATTTTATAATATTGAGTGGTATAAAATTTCTAAATTATTTAGAATAAAAAAAGTTTATACCACACAAATGTTGTAAAACAGATAAAATTTACACTCAAATTTTTTACTGTGTACACTTGGAACCAAAGCTGGTGTTGACTTTTATGTAGTACGGACAAGTTTAAATTTTATCACAAGATTTCTAACCGTGTACAGAATAAGGCTGTGAGTATTGTAGTGCAGGGGTGGACTTATTTTTGCTATTTGTTTTTTCAGTGCAAATTTTTTTACACGTCACGCGTGATTCGTAACATGTGGCAAAGCCAAAATTGCTCAGCAACGTTTGCCATTTTGCCATGAATAGACTAACAAACAGCGCTTGCAAATCATTGAATTTTATTATCAAAATTCGTGCTTTGTGAGAAACGACGAAGATCCACGTTTTTATCGAAAAATTGTCTTCAGCGACGAAGCTCATTTTTGGCTCAATGGGTACGTCAACAAACAGAATTGCCGAATTCGGTCTGAATAGCACCCAGAGGCAGTTCAAGAGCTGCCAATCAGAGAACTGCACAAGCCCACTTGAAGTTCAAGCCTTTTCAAGTACTTGAATTCAAGTATGTATCCAATCTTGAAAAAGCAAGCTTTAGCCAGCTTGCAAAAATACCAAACAGATACAAGCCATATTCATGCTTGCTCGTTGACTTGGCTTGTTTCGACTTGCCTTGTCGGGCAGAAAGTTGAAAAGCTTAAAACGATCGGCAAAAGCTTGTAAGCTCGCAAGTATCCAAATTATTGAATTTATGCAAGTATCCAAAAAATTCAATGAGCTTGTTTAGAGAGAGCTTAAGCGTAATAGGACTTTTAAGGATTCTGTGGACTCCGTGGACTCCGTGGTTAGAAGTTTTAGGGGTAACTTATTTCGAAGATGATGTCAAACTTTAAAATTTAAGATGGCGGATAGAGTTGCCACCTAGATTTTTTTTTTATTTTTGCGAATTCTTGAAATTTTGACAACGGATTTGATTTCGAATATAGTGTTAAAGTTTTAAAATTTAAGATGGAGGTTAGGGTTGCCACCTAAATTTTTACCACAGTATTGCCACCTAATAATATGTATTTTTAAGAGTTTTAAACATCATGTATCAGTGTTAAGGAGTCGCTGATTACGAATCTTAAATCAGAATTATAAAATTCAAGATGCTGGATAGGGTTGCTGCCTTAATTTTTTGTAGTTTTATGAATTCGGGACTGGCAAAAAAATGGTACACCAAAAATGGGTCGCTGAATCCGAATCCGTTGTCAGAATTTCAAAATTATAAAATTTTGAAATAATAGGGCTGCCACCTAATAATATATCTTTTCAAGAGTTCTAAACGTCATTTATCAGTGTTAAGAGGTCGCTAATTTTGATTCTAAAGTCAGAATTTTAAAATTCAAGATGGTGGATAGGGTTGCCACCTTAATATTTTGTATTTGTATGAATTCGGGCTGGCAAAAAAAATTGTATACCAAAAATGAGTCCATTTTCCAATTCTGACTTTAGATTCGAAATCAGCTACCCCTTAATAATGATAAATGACTTTAAAACTCTTGAAAAGATGTATTAGGTGGCAACCCTATTATTTCAAAATTTTATAATTTGGAAATTCTGACAACGAATTCGGATTCAACGACCCATTTTTGGTGTACTATTTTTTTCTAGCCCCAAATTCATAAAACTACAAAAAATTAAGGTGGCAACCCTATCCACCATCTTGAATTTTAAAATTCTGACTTTAGATTCGCAATCAGCGACCCTTTAACACTGATAAATTATGTTTAAAACTCTTCAAAATACATATAATTAGGTGGCAATACTGTGGTAAAAATTTAGGTGGCAACCCTAACCTCCATCTTAAATTTTAAAACTGTGACATTATATTCGATATCAAATCCGTTGTCAGAATTTCAAAATTACAAGAATTCGCAAAAATAAAAAAAAAATCTAGGTGGCAACTCTATCCACCATCTTAAATTTTGAAGTTTGACATCATCTTCGAAATAAGTTACCCCTAAAACTTCCAACCACGGAGTCCACAGAATCCTTAAAAGTCCTACTACGCTTAAGCTCTCTCTAGACAAGCTCATTGAATTTTTTGGATACTTGCTTTAATTGGATACTTGCCTTCAATTTCAAGCTTGTCAAGCATTTTGTCGAAGGCATCAAGCTTTCCTTTACTTGAAACTTCGTGCCGTTCGCTTGTAAGCTAGAATACCTACAAGCTGTCGTGGGCTTATTTATATTCAATTCCAAGCTATACTTGATTCAAAATTATCAAGCTCAAGCTAGCTTCAACTTGTATTTTAAGCAAGCAATTGAAATAGACTTCAAGTAGGCTTGTGCAGTTCTCTGCTGCCGATGCACCCTGAAAAATGCACTGTTTGGTGTGGTTTTTGGGCTGGCGTTATCATTGGACCGTACTTTTTCAAAAAAAAATGAAAATCGCAACGTTACAGTCGAAGGAGCAAGGTAACGTGCGATGATTTCCGACTTTTTTTTTGCCCAAATTGGAAGAATTGAACTTGCTTGACATGTGATTTAAAAAATACGGTATCACATGCCTCATGCCACGCGTACCATGGACCTATTGAGAGGCGAGTTTGGTGAGCTATTAATCTCACGTTTTTAGGCAGTCCATTGAACAGACCCCACTAGACTATTTTTTGTGGGGCTACGTGAAGTCTCTCGTGTACATGCAGCCCTGGAAGACAACATTATAGCTGCCATTGGTGAGATACCGGTCGGAATGCTGGAAAGGTATGCCACAATTAGAACTTCCAAGCTTCGTCAGGTCGTCCTCTACTTAGCCTTGGTCTACCGAATCGCCCATTCCAAGCATAACGCAAAACGGGTCCGTCTCATGGCTTTCGATTTGTTTTATTTTTGGGGTAAAGATTTCTATTAAAGGCTTAAGAACATAAGTTCATTTGTTTTTTTTTTATCGCCATTCGTTGAAAAGTTATGGACCTTTCAATTCTGCAAATCGTCCAAAAACGCCAGAATTGGAAAATTTATTTACAATTTTTATAAATAAGGTACCGTTGGAAAGGTATTGGAAAGAAGTTTCAGGAAAAAATATATAATTTTAAAATTTCGGATTTTAGGATTGCCAACATATTTCAAAAAAAATTTATTTGATAATTTCTCAAAAAACGCGTAATTTTTTTCGATTTATTTATTTTTTATATTTGAAGAAGAATGTTGCCTTTAAGTTGAAAACAATTTTTTGATGGAGCTTTAATATGTTTTTTTCGCCATTTCAATTTTTGTGCACACATCTTATCATTTGGAGGCAATTTATCGCCTATAAATTTCATAACGGTAAAGGTATTTGCAAAATTTAATCTGTGAAATGGTTTGTCGTTTAAGGACCAACATTTTATTCATAAGTTTCAATGACCTTACACTTGAACTCGGTAGAGAAAACTGGTAAATACAAACAAAAAAATAATTTTTAATTTTTTTTAATTTTATTTGCATAAAGGTGAAAAAAATTTTAATTGCCATATTGAAGATTATTAAATTTTAACTGATTTTGTTCGAAAAAGTTTGATCTTATCATAAAATGAGCCGTGTTTTAAAATATAATACATAATTAATTGTAGTTTGGCCTTAAATAAAGCAAATGAAAGTTTACTTTAAATATAATTTTCATTCGACTACTTATTTCGATTGTGCAGTAACCAATTTATTTGTGTATCTATGTACGGCTGATTTAAACTGTCAAAATATACTTTGACAAGTGAAATTGCTGTTGGAAAACATAAAATTTATTTAATGAAATCGACGACTGTTTGCTAATTTTATCGTGCTGGAACGGAAGCTAACAATTAATGAACTGTTTTCGAATTATCACGACGGGAGGAAGTTATAGGCAGTACAGAAAATCCATTGTCAAAACCGAATAAATAAGTAAGTAAAAATTGGTAACATTTTCAAAATAGCTCATTTTGACGTTATAATTACGCCTTTGTTATTGTTTTGTTGTCGGAAAGAGCGTATTTCTAGTGCATCTACCTGGTTACTCTGCCATGGCTCAGGTCAAAAACTTTATACTCGTTCTAAAGATTCTGACGAGTGTTCATATTGTGTGCCAAATCGTTTGGTGACTCGATTTGATGATTGTGAATGGCGTTATTCACAAGGAGAAGAAAAACAAGATTTGACATTTTGAGAATTCTTCTTCTATCGAGCCCACCTTGTTATTGTATCCTTGTTGATATACTCCAACTTTCATTTAATTAAAAAAAAAATATATTAAATTGAACAGCCTTTTAACAAAGATATGCAGCTAATAAATAGGTCTTAAAAACTCGTAACCGACAACTTCTTTGGCTGAAATCTGTTAAAAGCAAAGTAGCTTATGTGTTTATGCATGAGTTTATATGTATTTTGAAAGTTACTATTTTTGACGATATTCACATGAAAATGTTGAAAAATCATAAAATAAAAATAGTTACATAAATTTGTACATCGAACAATTAGCTAAGAATCATCTCCTTGCTTTTTCAAAGCGCTCAACTCAGCTTGCAGTTGCTTCTTTTCCGCACGTAGCTGGGCCACTTCTTTGAAAACCTCACTCAATAAGGATGTGTAATGCTTGATGCGCCTTGCAGCGACCTCCCAGCAGAGGCAATCCGGATCAGATTCACCTGAGATGCTGGACGAAGAGGACTCCTGCTTCCGACTTGATTGCGGGTCATATTTTTTCTTCTTCTCAGCATAATCGGAATATTTAGAAAACTGTTCCAAAGTCATTGTCGGCTTGGATCGTTTAAGCTTTCTGCGTTCGACTTGATTTGTTGGAAGCGATTCTGATTCGGATGATGAACTACTCATTATTTTTATTTGCTTAAATAATCTACATAGGCAACGCTTTATGCTTTGAATGAGAACTTAAACACGGCCTTCTGCAGCTGTATAAAATTGATATGTTTTGTTGTGTCTAACAAGTGTTTGAGTAACTTTGGTTATTGAAAAAGAAAGATTTATTTGAAACTATTTGAGAATGACTTTGGAAAAACAGTTATGAATTCTTGTGTTCAATATAAATACTAAGCAAAAAATGTTAGTACAATGTCCATTGTAAAAATGCGACATCCGGTACAAAATGGAAATGAATAACGAAACACTACGCAACAAAAATGATTATTTACATCGTAGCCCCTAACTGTATGCTTCATAAATTCTCACTTTATTAGTACTGCTACCATCCAAAAAGCCACAGCTCCAGTTTGACAGCCATCATATGTTTCAATTTCGTCCAAAAATATCAGTGTTGCTAACACGTTACCAGGGACGAAATTCTTAACTACATTTCGAAAAATACTTACAATGGGTGGTATTGATAAAATTGAGTGAAGTGAGTGAGTGGAATTTGTTGAGAGTGCTGTCAAAGAGACTAAATGAGTAGAAGAGGTCCAGGCTCAGAGAGCCGCCTTTTCACACTCAGTTTCAAGTAACATTGCAAGAGTTGTCTCAAACTGAAATGACTGTTTCCCAATGTTTCTGCCACAATTTTCCTTTTCTGTTCTTAGAACAGCTAAAATGTTAGATATTGCTGTATGCACAAGCGAGCTAGGAATAGGTACACTTATTGAATTGAGCTTTCTTGTTTCTTCACATTTCAAAATCGTTTTGAATCGTATGCCGGGCTGCAAATCAGTTTTGTTAAGTTCGCAATATTTTAATAATTTTAGTGAAGTGATTATAGTGAACTTAAAAAGTGATTTATTTCATGTATTATGTATTAATTGCAATCATGTTATCAATTAATAAATAAAAAGCAAAATATCGATTTCGTTGTTTACATATTAGTTCCTCAAATTTTCAGGAGTGTGCACAAGCGAGCTAGGAATAGTTTCGTTAGTTTTGAAGTTTATTTTTCCTTTTTCATCCTATTAGGATCTAGGTGAAATCTCCAAATTGTTTTTTACCAAATTATCAAAAAAAAAAACAGGTGATAGAAGCAAGGTTGCCAGGAAAATTTCCATTCGATGTAACTTTTAATTCGTGTTGGGAATTTGCTTTTCGGAAATTTCTATTTTATTCTTTAATCAATTGTGGTATTTTTTAATTGGCGTGGAAATTCAGCTTGGTATTTTTTAATTGCATGGTTCTTGAATGCTATTACTGTTATTGATAAATATTGCATTATTGTTTCTTTGTGGTATTTCTAATTTTTTATGCATATATGAATTCATTGTGGTATTTTTTAATGAGTATGGAATTTGTTGTGAGATTTTTTAATGCACATGGGATTTTTTGTGGTATTTTTGAATTGAGTAGTATTTTCGTGGTAGCTTTAAATAATCATGTGATTTTTTTTTGGTATTTTTTAATTGCGGTGGGAATTTTTTTGTTTATCTTTACCATGGGAATTTTGGTGGTATTTAATTTATGTCACTGTGGGAAAAAGTTAATTTTGGCAACCTTGGACCGAAGCTAGCTTAAAAAAATGTTTGTTTACAAATTTAACCTGTGTGCATAAGCGAGCTGGGAAAAGCTTTATTTTTTATATCCTTTTTCTTCCTATTAGGACCGATAGCAAAGCTGCAAATTTTTTGGCTACATTGCTAAATTATAGGAATTATAGGAATAATTATAGGAAGCAGAATTATTTTAATTTACCAATGCAGAATATTTGCTAGTGCATATCATTGCAAAGCTTTGCAGATATTTTAATGTTATAGACATTTTATTTATTTTAAAAATGCTTTCATTTGTATTTTCTGTAGCTTTTTAAAATTTTTTTGCAGTTTTCTTTGCTTAAGAAAAATTTTAATTAATTATATTAAAAGCAATTAGTATTATTTTCTGTTCTATATTTGTATTCGATTTATTTAAGTTTCAATTATATGGCTTCATTTAGTATAATTATATGACTACATATTATAATTTTAATATTATAAAATTTTAACATTATAAATACTTCTATAAACAAGAAAGCTTTTTACTATATAAAGCGTACAGTTGATCATAATAATGATTATCATAACGATGGTGATCATTATCGCTTTTATTGGCGCATACAGACAAGCGTACAGAAAAGTTGCGAGAAATATTGGTACAACCACTTACTCATTTAGTCTCTTTGGTATTGAGAACTGATCTCAGTTTGAAAAAAGCTCAAAAATATTTAGCAAATTTAAATGTTATCAGTATAATTATTAATTAGTTATCTAACTTTAAGAAATTTATGTGTCATCTGTTGATAATATTTTTTTATTTCTATTTCTATTTTAGTTTTTAAATCAATATTGTTAAGTGCTTACTTTAATTTCATAAGTTGATTACATATTGTACTTGTTAAAGTTCTTTTTGTATCTTACTGTACCAATTTATGTTCAAATAAATACAATTAATAAAAAATACAAATATTAATTACATATACTCATATAAAACAAGGTCGATTTTGTTCAGTTTTCGATTTTTTCGATCCTTAATTACACTTTATATTTTTTCTAAGTCAATAAAAAAAAAACAATAAAAAAATTGTATTTCTTAAAGCAAAAAATTTGTACTGTAACGTATGTATCGTAACGTATCCTATTATGGCTTGTATAAAAATAATTAATATTATTCTAGATTATATTAAAATAATTTTCATAAATAAATTCCTGCCCCTTTTTGAAGATTTTTCATTTTTATTGTTGCAGGCAAAAAACACAGACAAAAAGCTCTGCTCAAAAATCGAATGAAATATATAGAGGCGGACAAAGCTATTCACACATATTACATACTTAAATTTTACACTTTATATCGTTAAATCGTTAAACATTACACTAATACTATGTTAATACAAAAGATTTGTTGTTTCATTACATATCTAAATACAATAATAAATTTACAAAAAAATGTTCATGCACAAGAAAATTAAATAAAATGTAAAGCAACAAGTCATACGTGAGTAGGGACAAAATTATACACACAAAGCATGTTTTTAAAAATTGATGTCTTTAAACTGATTTTTCCTTGTAACAAAGCAACTTTTACTTTCAGAAAAGTGCCGTTATGAATGAAAGTGCGAGCATTCAAAATTCAACTTTAGTCATTTTATGTTTTTCGCTTTGGCGTGTGCGTTGTTAAAAATTGATCTCGAGTTAAAAAAGGGGCGGAAACAAAGAGAAACTCGGAAGAAAGAAGCTTAAAAAAATATTCTACATCTGCACAATGAATATAAATCAAGTGCAGAAATCGGCTAAAAAGAAAATAGAAGCCGTTTTGCTATGTATAGTATAATAAAGCGTTTTGAAGGAAAGGGTATTCCTCAAAGCCGACCTCATACCGGTACATCATGCAAACTAACCACCTTTGAAGAGTAAAAAACAATAAGAAAAATTATAAAAAAAACCAAAAATTACTTCAAAACAGGTCGCAGCAGAAGTTCAAGAAGAAATTTATAAAGTAATTCATCCGTAAACGGTTCAGAGGGCCAAAAAACCTGCGGGTGATAGTTCGCGAGTGGCGGGAAAAACCTCTTATCAGAAAAGCCAATAAGAAAAAAGAGGCTAGATTCCGCAAAGGTATATTAAGATAAGCAACTTGATTTCTGGAGCAACGTTCTTTTATCGACTAGAGTAAGTTTAACATCTCTCAATCTGATGGAAGGATTCAAGCCTGGTGAAAACCCAACACTGACCTCAAAAAAATAATACAATTGGTACAGTGAAATATGGTGTTGGGGGAGTCATTGGTTGGGGTCTTATGTTATCGGCAGGTTTGTGGAATCATATATATATTGACGGTATTATGGACAAATCGGTTAACCTCAATATTTTAAAAATAAATTTTGTAAAATGTGAGCGGAGCCTGAGCCTTGTTAAAAACTTTAATTCCATCAAAATAATGATTTCAAGCATACTGACCACGACGTGCGTATGTTGATCATACATTATGTGCCTCGTATTCTCCCAAAACCACCACAATTTCCAGACTTCAACCCATCGAAAATTTGTGGGTTGAAGTCGGGAGGTGCGTTGCTAAAACTAACATGACCAGCAAAGCGCAACTAAAACAAGTACTCCAATAGGAATGGAAGAGTTTGGATGAAAGTTTGACTAAAAAATTGGTTCACTCTATACAAAATAGATTAAACGAAGTTATCAAGCCGAAAGCCATGCCAACTATATATTAATATTTTACTGAACCTAATGTTTTTTGTGAAAATGGAATGCTTAAATAATTTTGTCCCTTTAACCCTGGAGAAGGCGTGCCTCGCAGAGTAGCATGGATTGTCGTACCTGAGCATTGTGTTTATTGAGGAATTACTGTAATTTTAAAACCGCATACCTACAGCTCCAACCGTGCACTGACCTCAGCAAAAGCTTGCTAAGACGCGGAGAACAACCGTTACCAAAGATACTCAACATAATGCGTGCAAAAATATTAATAAAATAGATGAATTTTATCCATTTAAGAATTGCGTGAGCAAAATGCTCATAGCGCGCCTTCTGGAGGGTTTAAATCTGTAAATGCATATATTTAATGTTATTTTTTATTTAATGGAAAACAATTTTGCTTACATTAAACAATTAAGTTTTTCCTAAAATAAGATTTTTGAAAGCCTCTGTATTTAAAAAATTGGCCCGAAAAATATCATCAAAAACCACTTCTATTTTTTGCTACGTGACGCGTTCTTATTTGTTTGCTTATATCTTTGGACCATTCTTTCGATCGCTTTCATACAAAAATCAAAAAGAAGAAAAAAATATTAAAATTGTTCTTTGCTTTTTTCATTATTTAACTACATGATAGGCGTACAAAAGTTACGTGCTCCACAATGGTTTTGTCTTCTATATTGATGCTGAGTTTGAATGTGATCTGTACTTAAGCGTTTTTAAGCACATTTTCTGGAATCAACTTCAGTTCTCTACGCGAATTCCCTTTAATGTCTTCTATACCAAAAAGTCAGAAAATGCTAATTGTTGGATAGTATTTGCTGAGATTTTTACACGTTTTTTTACCACAAAACTGCGCTTTTTCATGAGTTTTCTCTCTCAAACTCCATTTAACACTCAGAGAATATTCTTTTTTTTGTCGTTTTTTGTCACCTGCAACCAAAAAAAATTTTTTTTGCGATAATGGTTATGGGCAACCAAAAAAATTTTTTTGGTTGCCCTAAAATAAAACCAATTTTGTTGCGATAATCGTTATTGTCAACCAGTATCAAAAATGGTTGATAAATTACAATTATCTGGAGTTTTTCTGCAATTGGTTATAACTGTTATGTCCCTGAATTATGGTACTTTCTAGACACAATGGGCTAAAAATCATTTTAATGTAGAATGGCAATAGTAATTTTAATGTCGACTCTTAATTTAGTGGAAGCTTTTTAACAACAAATTCTATAGAAATAATGTCAGAAAATATCACACTTAACTCAGAGTAGGCATTAAATCGACTATTGTCTAATGTATATAGTATAAACCACATGTTTTTTAAAAATGATTTTGTATTCTTATAATTAATTTACCAATAGTCATTTTAATGTCGACTCTAAATTTAGTATAAGCTTTTTGACTACAAATTCTATAGAAATAATGTCAAAAAAGCTCACACTAAATTTAGAGTTGGCATCAAATCGACTATTTGTAATGCCCAATTTCTCATTTGCCTTGATCGTTTCTATGAAAATAGCAATACAGCAAATTTCTTTTACCAGACTTCATTAAAAAAAATTATTATGTTGACTTAATTATTATGCTGAAATATCTCTATATTCAAACTTTAATTAAAAAAAATTAGTTTTAGAATTGGAAACTCGAAAATTGATGTCGACTTTTTCGAAGAGATAAATAGATGAAGATGATTTGTCGAAAAATCTAGTTTCAATAAAATCAAACTTTGTGAAATAGTTAACCTCTAAAATAGGCACAAAAATGGTTGTTTTAAGTTTTAAAATGGTTATTATGAATTTAAGACCTTCATCCATGCATAGAACATCGAAAATCCGAAAATGCGACATATCATCTTCATCTACTCATGTCTTCATTTGTTCTTAACACATTTATAGGCAAATCATGGCTCTCCAGAAATTGTATCTACCTACCTCTATGTACATGTGAATCTATGCCTTTATCGCACCTTATAGTTAAATTCCGAAAAGGTCTTACGCTTGCATCCCTGGTGCCTAACATCACTGTAGCAGATGTTGACGTTGTTGTTGTTGCAGACTTGCGTGTTGTGCTACTGTCAAATGTACCACAAGAAAAAAGTTCCACGCTCCACCAGAGCCAGCATAGCCCCAAAAGAGCGACATTCGACACTCAGTTGAAATTCTCACACGTATAGCGACAGAAGCAGCAGCAGTAGCGCCAGCAGCAGAAAATTTTTTTACTAAAATCAAATCAAAGAAAAAATATTAAGGTTTACAGTGAACAAGCAGTTAAATAATAAAAATTACAATTCATTTAAAGTTTAAAATACGACTACAAAACTCTAGAAAGTGAAACCTAACCACAACAGAAAAAAGTAGGAAACCTTTAAAATCAAGATATTTGCAATAAATTTTCTAAAACTATACCATCAGCTGCGCGAGTGCTAGTGCATAGTGGAGAGAAATTGAAGGAATTTCAAGCAAATCTAGAAATATTTGGAAAGACTTGAGCACGAAAGCAATAGTTTTACATAAAAATAAGCTAGAAAACTTTTATACATAAAATGCAAAATGTGAGTTATATTTAACGTTTGAACTTTTGAGTTAAGTAACAGAAATAGCTTAAATTAAATATCAGCATTTAATACAAATTTATTATAATCTCCATCACTACAAGTTTATTTATTTTAAAAGATTATTGCGAAAAATCCATAAAATAATAAATAAAATAGTCACAATTGTATTGAATAAACTTCTACAATGTAAACTGTAAACACTGCAACGACTCTGAAAGCAATATATAAATATAATTTGGTTGGAACAGAATTTCGAAGGTTCCCAAGTGTCTCGTGCCTGCATTGAGCAAAAGACTGAAAGAGTGAGCGTCGACAAGACTGCGCACGTTTGCGTGGCCCCCAACAAAAGACAGCATCAAAAAGATATTCTCAAAATTCCAACCCAACACTACACTCGCCCAAACCTTAAAAATTGGCCTCCAAGTTTTCTACCCAAACATCTATAAAGTATTTGCAGCAAAAACGTGCCGGTGAGTTGTGTGATATATTAATTTTTCATAAGATTTTCATCAGTCTTAAAAATCATTTAATTGAAGGCAAATCGAATCAAGCCTGTCGTCGGTTTCCATGAATACTATTTTTAGTTCTTGGAAGAGTTTTTTTTCCTTCATATTAGTGTTCTGTGTTTCAGCAGCACACCCTGTAAATATTATTATTTACTTTTTGTACTTTTGTCGACTTTCAATCTCTTTTTATAAACTCGTCATTTGGTTATCAGGTGGTGATTTTTAATTGCTGGAGTTTTGCTAAATTTTTATTATGCAATTATTTTGTTTGAGATTGATTAAGGTTAATAATAAAACCTTAGTAATAAATATGTGAATACTTTTAGCTGCTCAAAGTAAAATATATTGTAGCTTTAGTAGCATATTTAGTTATTGGCAACATTTTTAGTTTTGTTACATTACTGTCACAAAAAAATTGTGAACTTATTCATTCATTCAGTCGGTAAATGAAGAAAGATAAAAAAGCAATAAACATATGAAAAATTTATCACATCATAAGTATATAACAATGAGCTCTTTTCGAGTTAGTTCGTTGTTAATATAACTGGCATGTTGAGATAAGTTGTTCATTTGATAAAAAACAGCCAAATATACTAGCACAGTTGCATAAGAGTAGGATATTGTTATATTTTTCTCCTATTTTTTCCATTATACAGTCCAGCAACCAAAATAATTACAGACGTCGTTCAACAGACTAGAGGAAATATAAAAAATTAAACGTGTGTCGGCAGTTTAAAAATTTACGTGTTATGCTTGGTTTTCACTATGTCATTTCTATGACAACACAAAAGTTTATCACCTGAAATATCACCTTAATAACACTCTAGAAAATTTTCCGCATAGCTCCATTTAATAATTTAATTGTTTTTAATTTTCCCAGATTGCCAAAGTTAGAAAAAAATGTCTACATGTTGTTTTCAATTTGATTGACAACAACTGACCACTGAAAATGACATAGTGAAAACCAATCATAAGCTATTTAATACCTATAGGTTTTAAGTTTACTCGCAAGTTTTGCTATTTACTTACGTTAAGAGTAAAATTTACTGAATATTTTTGTAGAGTATATTAATCCTCTATCGCACTTTTATGCGTCTTTTTTTAACATATTTAAAAATGCTTCAAAATACCCTTAAAGCTAGTCTCATAGGGTTTTACCAATAGTGAAGTTTATTTAAAAAGCCCCTAAAATTATGCAATGAAAATTTATTCTATTGATGCCTTGTGAACATTTTCTAGATTATAAACTATTTTTTGCATTAAACATTTAAAAATTACTTATTTTCTTGTACTTCTATAGAAGTAGGTAGACGCCTTAAGGCTTGATTACCCAAACGTAACGTGAGGTGGCGCAGCGGGATGTGGCGTACTGCGAAGTTGACTCGAGGTTAAGCGATTACCGAAATCATAGTCCAACGTAGTGCAGGGCACTTATTTTATTTTAGTAGGCTTATTAACTTCTCTTCAATAAAAGACTGCATCCTTTCTTATATAGTATAAAAATTTACAATTTTGTGAAGTTAAACAAAATTGTTCGCTTGTCCCACAGCTGTAGAACTGTCAAAAATCGTAACGTTGCGTAGAAATCTATTTTCTACAGACTTCTACGCTGCGTCACGCCACGTTACAATTTCGGTAACGACTTGTACGCATTTATCATTAAACAGATTTTAGCTTGACAATTGGTAACGCCGCGCTACGTCACCTTACGCTTGGGTAATCAAGCCTTTAAACAAATCTTGTACTTTAGTAAAATTTTTCAAGAAACACCAGGAGTATTCACGATTCAGTGCACTTGTCTGTGCAATTGAGGACTTGACGACTTGTGCAGTTGTGCAGTTAGCTTTTCGTGAATTTCAACACCATTATCAATTTTTCAAAATTGTCAAAATTTTCAATGTGCACAAGTACACAACTGCTCAAGTCCTCCAGTGCTAAAGTCTTAGGCAGCCAGCAGAGTAAGCGCCGAAGCAGACAGGCGCAGGTAAACTATGTGAACAAGTGAGAAAAAGGTTATTTCTATCTCGTTTCTTCGCAGGGCCTGCCTGCATGCCTACTTGGTACACTACATTGGTACACTATTTTCCGAGATGGTACATTTTGTTAAAGATTTACAATTTCAAAAGTACCGAATTTTTTGAAAAAGCAAAATTTGGTAGAACTGTTCGAGAAATGTTCAAAGTTATGTAAGTGAAAGCTTGCATTGCATTCAGTTTTGAAAGTTGAGCGTTTATATGCTTTTCTTGTCATATATATTAAAAATCAGGGACCCAAAATGATCGTTATTTTGAAATTTTTTAATGAAATGATCACATATAAAAAGTTATTGTTATATGCATTTAAATATAGTCAAGTGATGCCTTTAAGCTGCAAAATTATTTTTTGACATAGTTTTATGTTCCACGATTTTTATAATATAAATCAAATTATACCAATTATTTTTAGACCGTTCTTTCTTCGATCGAAAGAAATAAACGTCAAACATTGATCGATATTTTTTCAATCCAAAATAAAAATCAAATCAATTTTGAGAAGCTACTTTGAGCAGTAATGACAGATGCAATGTTTTCTATTCCAGTGCATTCTTCAATTCAGAATTCTTTCAAAGCCAAAACAGCTTAAAGCATTTTAAAAGTAGAACTCCAGCGTGTTGCGACATCCATTGGTTGAGAATTATATTGTTCATTTAATATGTTCATTCCATTTGATTTAAATTTCTGATCGAAAAAATAACGATCAAAACTTAATTGGTATAATTTGATTTATACTATAGAATTTCATAGTTAGTTAGATTTCTGTTAAGAATCATTAAAAATTTAAACAAAGAACTCCAATCCGAAAAAGTAAGGCTCTCATTTTTGTTCTCACAATTAGAAATTAATTTTTAACTTCTGTCATGTAACTACATGAGTAACGATTTCATAAAATGAAGCAACTGTTTATCAAACTTTAATATTAATGACCAAAGACATTTCTTGAGGATGTTTAGTGAGGATTGGCACCAAAGCAGAAACATATCTCCACTCAGAAAATGGTTCTTATTTTCAAAGATTATATTTACAATTTTTAAAACAAGTTCAAGACGGGTTCAATTTTGGAAGAGAAGATTTGAAATATTGGAATATAATAACATCCTCACAAGTTATGTCAGAAAACCAAACTTCTTTATTGCCATTAATTAATATTTGCATCATCTTAAAGAATGCGACCCTGCCGTTATTTTGACTCAGTAGAATCTTTTTCAGCTTTCAAATATTACTTTTTAAAATTCTTATTACGTTGCCTATATTTTGGGAAAAAATGAGGGTCATGAAGAATGGATTGGTAGAAATTTGATTTAATGATTTCACCAATTTTTAAATAGTCTCATGTGCCTTCCAAATAGCTCAGCAGCTGCTCAACCCGAATTTTGATTTTAACCTGATTAAAACTTAGCTCAGAAGTATATTAGAATATAAAACACTAAACAACACAGTGCTCTCTAATAGAGGTGTGCGTCGAACGCAATGAATCTCATTATATTTGGTCTGCAAAATAACAATTTTAATGTATTTATTTTTGTGTTAATAGCGTATAGCATAACTTAATAATATTTTTGTTATGTTTCGCATGTACAGAAATAAACACTAGTGAATTATTGTAATTAATAACTGTTATCAAACTGTTATATTTAAAAAAAGAATTGGTACATTTTTTCCTGTTTGGTACATTTTTTCGGAGAATTTGATACACAAAAAATTAAGCGAGTGGCAACCGTTGCTACAGTAGAAAAGCACTTGTGCAGATTTTTAACGTACGTGTATTTTGTTTTTGTTAAGTGCACAAGTCCTCAACTGCAATAGCAAGTGCACTGAATCGTGGATACCCTTATTGTTATATTAAATATATCTAATTCATCTTTACTATTAGTCTGATAAATAGTGCTGATAAGGCCCGGCCTGTATTTTGCAATACGTCAAGTATTTTTTCTGATTTTGCAAATTTTTCACCAGTACATGACTATTCCCGTATTTTCGAATTTCTATAATTTAAAAAAAAAATTTATAGTCTCTAATTTTCTAAAGAAAGAAATAATTTACCAAAGAAAGACACCAAAGAGAAACACCAGCCATGGAAGAACTAGAACAGGTAAATGCCTTTGAGACTGCGTGCTCTTTCTCATATCCAAAATTGTCAAAGTCTGCTTTTTGCGAATGAGAACAAAAGGAAATCAATGGCCGTATTCAGCGGAGTCAACAGTTGGTAACTGGCTGTTGTACTCAAATTCGTCGAAACAATAAAAGAACGCTGAAAATTTGAGTGAGAAACATTTTCAATTAAATTATTTACATAATTAAATAATTATAATAATTAAATTAAGTTGACTTTGCTGAATGCAACCAATTTTCGCTTTCTCATCGGTTTCAGATTTTCTATAAGCTGTCAACTTCGTTTTGACACTTTCGGCAGAGTGTCTCTCCGAAATGCTTCTACCTTCTCTAATTTTACTATGACATCAGCTTTACCTCAAAATCATGGTATAAGGATAGAGGTAGCTGCAGCGCTGACTGTGCTCTCTTTCCATACTGTCATGTCTGTCAAATTCAGCTGTGTGGGGAATGAAAACAAAACAAAATAAATAAAAAGTTTTGCTTCGTTCAAGGTATATGTAAGAAGGTAGTGTTAGTAGATAAAGTTCTCTCTTCTAATGGGTACCTTAGCTGTCGAAATCAGTTGTTTACGAACAAAAGCAAAGCAAATAGCAAAAGTTGTCAATGGCCGCATTCAGCGCAGACAACTGTTGTGAACTGCAATGGTAGCGCTACCTTAGTAAGCGATGTTTTTCTCTGAATGTGTCGCTACTCTACACGTCATAAATTAGATTTAATTCAATTATATATAATTTTTATGTAAATTTAATTCAATTGCAAAGGTTTCTCACTTAAATTTGCTTCGTTCTTTCTAAGTATTTTACTTTAACAGCGTCAGTAGCAGCATCTGACAGTTAATTCAGCAGTTGTGTTCATGTAGCATAGAATATTTTCGCTCAATTAAATGGTGTATGCTACCTGATCAGTTTTACTGAGCGTTACCAAAATGTTACCATATAGCGAATTTTTACACAACAGTTGCCAACGTTGCCAACAGTTGTCTGCGCTGAATGGGGCCACTTGTCAATAAATAGAATTGTGTTGTGAATTTTTGTGTTTGAAATTGATGCATTTAAATTGATTTTAGCAACTTTATTGTTAACAACTTAAGGAGTTCTTGCTAATAAGTCCGTCTTTCTTGGCCAAACGCACAATGCAATCATCGGATTCACCCATACGTCTGATTTCGCAGCAGATGGTATATGTCTTGGAACCAACGGTCATGCGGCTGGTTTCTGCATCAACATCGACGATGCTGAATTGCACAGAGGCGTGGTTCTTGGCATGAATGATTCTGTTGGCTGCAGAGCACTTTCTGGAGCAGTACAAATCCACAGACTCTCCGGCGTCGTTTTCCATGTTTATAGATTTTTTTGTAGAAATTAATAAAATTGACACTCGGCAACGGAGTTTAAAAGAAAAGCCAATAAAATACTGCGAACTTGGCAATTATAAACAGTTTCAAATATTTCACAACAGTTTTTTTAATGATAGCTTCATAAAACATACTGAAATAAATATTCAGCACACACAAAATTTAAAACTATTTAAATTTAAAAACATTTAACAGTTTTCTATCAGGTTTTATTCATTGTCTTTTACGCTCTTCTTATGTTTGACAGCTACGGTACCCACCTCTCTGTGACGACTCTACCATGTTGAATATACATACCTTGGCTTCGTTTTAACATTTCCGGCAGTATGTTCTCATCTGGTGCATCTACCTGTATTCTTCTACCATGCTCAAAACAAACGATAAATGTCAAATCGACTGTCACAGAAAACAGTTTTACCAAATAAAAGTTCTCCACCTCTAAAAAAATCGTTATATTTTTTAATATTGATATATTACACGGTCCGACAAAATTAAACTTTTTGTTGTACTCATGAGAAATTCCAATATATTCTAAAGATAGACATTTAAGACATATACATATGTAAGTATCTCATCATGATCACATGATATGATTTAAAAAAATTCTGACGTGCTGGAGGAAAATGACGAGACTCGTATATGTTTTTTTTTTAAATGTCTAATTTTAGAATATATTAGAATTTTTCATGGGTACAAACCTCTGTCGGACCGTGTTATATTCACACAAAATTTTGAAACAAAATTCCAGCCTTCTATAAATTTCAAAAACCATAAGAATATTAGAGGAGTTGTGGTACTATAAGGATTGTCTGAAAATTTTCCGACCTTAACGTAAAAATAGCAGCACTCGTCAATAAAAGCTAGTTAATGTGGTTGTGCATTTTTGACACGCTGTTGTTGTTTGACAAAGTGAGTGAGAGATAGCAGCGGCTATGAATATGTCTAAAGAACGTGTTTTTCACATATTGAATCAAGATATATGCATGAGGAAGCTGTCCGTGTGTCTGGTGGCTCTGCCGCGTTTGCTTACTTTAGAACAAAAACGTGTTGAAATTAAAATATACACCGCTTTGTTGGAGTGGTTCAGGCGCAATAAATCAGAGTTTCAGCGCCGATTAATTGCTGTAAATGATACTTGGATGCACCATTATACGCCCAAAACAAAAATCGGTTATTCCATGTCAAATAGGACGCTTTTTGAAACTCACATTTCTGTAAAAATTTGGTACTTTGCACGTGGATAGTACTTAAAAAAAAATATTTGTATATTTTTTTTGTAATTTTAAATTTTTTCTTTTTGGAATTTATGCACAGTGAAAAATTATAAAGAAAAACAGAAATTGTCATTGGGACATGTACTCAAACAACTATATCTTCTAAGCCGTTAGTCCTACAAAAAATGTTTTCAAGATCTTGAATTTGTCTTTATTGTGGTGTCCTTTTTTACAAACACTTTCGTAAAAAGTTTTAAATTTTTTGACCACTAAAAATTTCATTCATATTTTTCAGTACTAGAAATGCTCTGAAAAAAATTTGTTTTTTTGCTCTCCTGAACAGTTACTGAAATACATATAACTGTTTATGTTGGCGCAGCGACGATATGTACCTAGCTTAGCAAAAAAATACTAAAAGTTCCATTTTTAATTAAAAATTTAAGTATTTTGTACTTAAAAATTGTGTAGGCAGTTTTTGAAAATCTCGTTATAAATAGTAAACATTGATTCTCCAACATCAAATTTTGAGAATGCATTAAGAATGAATGCCTCAATACAATAATATTTTCAAAGTGCCAAAAAAATAGTGGTGCTGAATATGAAAAATGTGAATGAAATTTATAGGGGTCAAAAAATTTAAAATTTTTTGCGAAAGTGTTTGTAAAAAGGACACCACAATAAAGATCAATTCAAGATCTTTAAATATGTATAAACATTTTTTTGTAGGACTAACGGCTTAGAAGATATAGTTAGTTGTTTGACTGCATGTTTGAATGACAATTTCTGATTTTCTTTTTAATTTTTAATTTTTCCCTGTGTATAACTGCAAAGAAAAAATAAAAAGTTATAAAAAGTATGCAAAGATTTTTTGTTTTTAAAGTTCTATTGACGTGAAAAATTTGAAAAAAATCGGAATCGTTAAAATTAGTTTTTGGACAAAAGCGTCCGATTTCACAGTACAACACATGATTTGCCAACTCAATTCTGAGAACTGACTGTGAAATTAGACCCAAAAAGACGAATTTCTGCATCATTCGTTTTGTCTTCTTACCTGCCAAAATATTTGTAATATCGATTTGAAGTTAGTACTATCGTATAGGGGAATTTATCACGTTTTAGGCCCTGTTGTTTGACATAGCTCGACAACCACTAGCCCGATTTAGTTGAAATAAATTTTAAAAAATTAAGAATTACAATTCCCTTAATCTGTTCATATATTTTTTTCCTATAAAAGCAACAGTTTCCAAGTTAAAAATAAGCGCATGAAGAAAAAAATATTTTTTTTTTAAATTCATAAAAAATACAAAATGGAAATAAGTTTCAAGTCTAGTTACTTTTTCAAAGTCACATAACCTATGAGCAAAATGAGACAAAGATCATGAAAATCAATGCACGCGTTTCGCTTTTATTCGCAATTGAGTAAAGGTATGAATTTCAAAAATCAGTTATAGCCACCACCCTTAAAATAAAAATAAAAATAAAAATTAAAAAATTATAATGCAAAAAAAAAAATTATTTATAAAAACTTATTGAAAATAAAATAATATGCAATTAAAACGCAATTATAATATGCATAAAAACAAAATTTAAAACATTTTTTCAATTATTGGCAATATCCATCCTTGTAGAAGTTGACGCTTGTGGTTCTGATGATCTTGTTTTTCATGGTCTGAGTCTGTATCGTCATCCGAGATACACATACTATTCAAGGGCGTGTTTCTTTCACTGTGTCCACCAATTTCAATGTCTTCATCTTCGGTGCTTTCTTCAAACTGCATAATTGTGGAACTCCACCAACAAACCTCCGCAAGCAATAGCATAGTAGCCAATTTTTTGCTTTTGAACTGCTTTTCAATTGGCATGGTCACCTGGTAGAACCTCTCTCCTTGTTCGTCTGATTCCTGAGGTGATTGTGCCAAAAAGGTATCGAGGTGGTGGTGCAAGAAATGCAATTTCAGCGTCATGGATGCACCGATTTTTTCGAAATAATACAGCAACCTGTCCACTCGTTGCTGTATCTCTTCTCGCTGGACACGGTTCTTTCCTAGAACGCCTTCTATTACTTCTTTCAATGCGTTCCATGCATGTTGGTGGTCGTGATGCTCTGAAAGCAAATTTGTGAAAGAATCACTTTTGATCAATTTCCGAATATCAGGTCCATTGAGAATACCTGTTTTAAATACATAAGAAAAACGAACAAATTATTGGTAATGCGAATGTATAGAACTTAACAAATTTAAATATGACAATATTTAAATACAGATTACGATACGTACCGTTTTTAATTTTCTCATCACTGAGTTTCGGAAAGATGGATTTCAAACAGTCAAAAGCGCCGTTAACTTTTTTGACCACCACTTGAACGAATTTCCCAGCTATTCCCAGTTTCATGTGGAGCGGTGGCAATAAAATATCATCCAGGTCCTTTATCATAGGTTCATTGCGTAATTTTAATTGTTTGTTGAGCTCGGGAGTTCTTCCTTTCCAATCTTTACATTGATATTGATTTCCTTTGTATCGTGAATCCCAATTACAAGGGAAGCAGAAGTATTTTGGATATCCGCCCTTTTCTATAATCCCTTGTAGTATGTTGACCACCTTCAGATCGCAACAAATGTTCCATTTGTGTTCATCGTATTTGATTTTCTTCAAAATTTTGACCAATGCTTCATATGTTTCCTTCATAGTTGTGCTGAATCCCAATAGAATGGATGGTTTTTTATTTTTTTTGTGCAGCAGCACAGCCTTCAAACTGGTAACTGAACCATCGATGAATAAACGCCAGTCGCCAGCGATATAAACCATTCCCAATTTTTCCACTAAGCCTAGTATATCATGGCAGTACGTGAACGTATTTGCTTCGTCAACAGAATAAAATTTCTGAAAATCAGCTTGGCGTTGTCGGTATGATGTTGCGCTGACATTTTGCTGTGTGAGTTTTCTGCGCTTCAAAAATGATGTCAACCATTCCGAGTTTTGTTGTGATAGTCCCATCTTAGCCACAATGTAATCCATTTCGATTTGTGTTACCGGTTCTGATCCATTATTTTCAATATCGGGTGTCCAATCAGCATCATCCAAATTGGTCGGATTGGTGAAAACGGTTTCGGCTAGCAGGGACACAGTATCCGCACTCGGAGGTTTAGGTGCATCGGTATCAGCAGGGCGTTGCACTGGAAGTGTGGCAGTAAATGCAGCAGTGTATACTTTTGCTTTCAATTGTTTTCTGTTTAATCCAGGACGAAAATATTATGCATGCGTAGCACCTGGATTCATCATGTCCAGTTAGGTCTTCCACCCAAATTACTGGCTTTATAAAAGACAACTTTCTACTTTTTCCGTGCATCCATTTTAGAAGGGTAGTATAGTAACTGTTGCACACTGTGTTCGGCGTAAAATTTGCACCACTTAAATCTGCTTCATCGAAATAATTACAATACGCGGTTTTGAATTGCTCAGTAAACAAATTTTTTCGATCTTTTTTCTGTATTTTTCGGACGATATGACCACAAACGTAACAAAATTCATCCAAATTTGGGCACTTGTTGTTTTCCATATTGATATATTTTATGTTTTGTTGTTATTCACTTTTAAAAAACTGGAGAAAAATCACTTTCACTGTTCGCGTTCGTCGGCACTGCCTGAATGACAAAAATCGATCAATGCACACCTATAAATACTATGTATTTTTCAATATTTTACTGCCAGGTACTTATAAATGGGCGCATATTTTAAGGGTGGCTGGCTATATACCTGATTCAGCACTACTACGTTTCAAATTGTGCAAAACTTTCCAAATAATCAGCACCCTTAATTGTGGGTTTATTTATTATTTTGTTTATTCCTTTTTTTTTAATTCTCAGAATCATAAAAAAGGTTTCAATGTTTTCTCCAAATATTGTTGTGCATAAAACGTGAAAAATTCCCCTATACGATAGTTACTAACTTCAAATCGATATTAAAAATATTTTGGCAGGTAAGAAGACAAAACGAATGATGCAGAAATTCTTCTTTTTGGGTCTAATTTCACATACAGTTCTCAAAATTGAGTTGGCAATCAATGAACTGAAAAATGTTGTACTGTGTTTGACATGGAATGCAGAAATAGTAGATTACGAAGGGGAGACTCCAAAAAAGCAAAAACTGTTTTTTAGGCTGAAAAAATGATAGCGATTGTTTTTTTTGGAATAGTCATGGAGTTATCTTGATCGATTATCTCCAACCAGGAATAACCATTACAGGCGCATACTACTCATCATTACTTGACCGCTTCTGAAGGCCGAAATTTAGGAAAATGGACACATTTACAGAAAAAAGTTATTTTTCACCAAGACAATGCGTCGTCTCACACCTTAGCGGTTGCCATAGCAAGATACACGAATTATGGTTTCAACTGCTTGACCACCCTTCCTACTCACAGGATTTAGTACCAAGTGACTTCCTTGTGCCCTAATATAAAAATTACGCTCGAAGGACAGAAATTTCCGTCTAATGAGGTGGCAATCACCTTGGTAAACAATTATTTTGCAAGGAAAGACGCCGAGTACTATTTGGACGGGTTAAAGAGATAGAAGCATCGCTGCAAGAAGTTGTAAACGTAGTTAGTTAGTTTGTGATGGGCACATGTGCACCGCGACCCATAGCATCTATCGCGATTCCGGATTAAGGCTTTTTATAAATTTTAGCACTGTTTCTGGCTTGGTGTCCCAAATTTTTGATAAAGACACTAATACCCCTCCACAGTGAAAAAGTCTGAGAGTGCCAATTGCCGAACATTCACATAGAATGTGCTTTGGCGTTTCTTCTTCCTCCTAGCATAGTCTGCAGACATCTGATTCAGATCGGCCCATCTTTTTTTAGATGATATCTAAGTGAACAGAGTGAGTAAATCTACTAAATATTAAGCTTGAGTAAATCTTTCGATTAAGCTTTACTGACAGTTAAAAATATCTAAGCTTGCCTCTGTTCATTAGTATCTTGCAGTGGCACTGACATTTTTTTCTTTTTCCAGATCCTAACCTTTACGAAAAGAGAATGTAGACTTTAGCCAGACTACAGTATGGTTCGGGCCCAGTAAGAGTTCGAGATGCTGCTCTTTTGGCAGGACAAAACGCAATTTCGTTGCCCTCGAATCCTTAAGGACTGTGGGTACAATTCTATTCTATTGCTTTGTCCCAGTGCATTTAGTAATTCGACGCAATTTAGGGCCTTTAAAGCTATACGTCGTTGGAGCCACCAGGCAAGTGCCACATACGTAACCATACATCAATATGGATAAAATGTTAGCTTTTTTTGGCCAAAACCACAAAAAGATAAAATTTATTAAAATCTGGGGCATAATATAGCAGAAAATTTAACCATTATGAAATTTGACCACGCCCCATTTCTTTAAGTAAATAATTTTACACGAATTTTGAGATTTTAGAAATGAATGTATATTAATATTTAAAATATTACCTTAAGAAATTCAATAAGAAAAAAAGCTTAATCACAACAATCTATAGATAATATTGAAAATATTCATTTTTGACTTTCTAAGGGCAAGTTGTTAAGCATGACCGAATATATGGGACTTATGAAGTTACTATTTCATTGTAGTATAAGATGTCATTGGCATCTAATTCTGAGTCGGTATCTGTGTTAGTACAGGGTCCGCCAAATAATTTTTTTTTTTTTTTTGAAAATTCTATAAAAAAAAACTACTGGATATTTTCTCAAATTTCTTATTTTATTTGAAAGTACATCCTTCCGGTTAATAATGGAAAATAATTTCATTCAAATGGCTGCCTCGGCTGGCCATGCAGTAGCCTACACGATCGGTCCAATTTTTAAGCACATTATCGATTGTGTGCAGCTGTATTTCACCCAGGGCTGTGGAGTCGCCAAAAAATAGTTGCGACTCCGACTCCAACCGCCGAAATTTTTAAAGTATGACTCTGACTCCGACTACGACCAAAGACAAAAATAAAAACCTCCTAAATTTAGTCAATTTATAAAAGAAATTCTCAAGAGCAGAATTTTATTTAAATTATTAGTTTATTATACACATGTTAATGAAATTTCCATTCTATATATTGTATTACTCAACTCATTTTTTACAAAGTTAAACATTGAAAATTCACTTTCAACCGATGCATTTGAAAATGAAAAAGCCAGTAACGAGGAGCTAATTTGCTTATTTTAGGAAATTTATTGAAAATTAATAATTGTATATCTGGAGTTCTGTTATAGTGATAACAAATATTTAACAATAGAGTTCAGCTACTACAGCTTTTTCGCACTTTCTCCGCATTAGATCATCTTAAGAACCAGCCCAAATAACATTAAAACATCTCAATAAGGCCATTCACAGTTCGAATACGCTGGTCTGCCATTTGTTCGACTTGCTATTTGTACGCCAATATACGAAAGCGCATTTTGCTTTGCTGTTGTTTTGCATACAAATGCAAATACGCAGGCACGCGTAAATAAAAGCAGCCCTTGGACGTGTTTTTTGTACCTCGTATTTTTATGCTCTGTCTACAGCCGCATAATCACATACATCACAGGGTTGCACAATCTTTTTATACGACAGTCACATGGCGAGGTGCTCACAGTTTGAACAATAACAAATGCTATAAATACGATTTGTCAAAAGTACGCTCAAACTGTGAACAGCCTTAATGATATCGATAAGAGTGGTCCAAAACAATCTAAAGTGAGAAAAATTTACCCACCATAATATGGGTTGGGCTCAGGGACAACACAAGACATAACAACTAACCATGCGTTTACATAGATCTAATCATACATTAGTTTTCAATCTACTTTTGAGTTGACCTTTCGATAAGTTAACATCAAAAAAGCTACAGTTGTTAACAAAGGTACTCATGCGATGTAAAGGAGCAGTAGCCATATAATTTGTTCTACTAAAAGGTAAGTAAATAAAATTGTTAGCATTTCTACTGCTTCTACGGTTAGTGTTAAAATTTATAAGAGTTAGAAGTTCTGGTGAATCGAATACACCAGTTATGAGTTGGTGTAAATAGATGATATCTGCAGACTTCCTTCTCTCATTCAAAGATTGCATTTTTAATAGTTTTAAACGATCCTCATAAGGAGGAAGGTTTAAAGTGTCAGTTGCACTTAAGCCCCTTAGAGCAAACCGAACAAAACGTTTTTGGATTCTCTCTATACGTTCAACATGTACATTGTAACTTGGGGACCAAACTTGACTTGCATACTCCAAGTGAGGACGTACAATTGAATAATACAGCGTTGTAGTTGTAATCATATAATTAAATTCTTTGGCCCAGCGTTTTATAATATCGAGCATAGAAGACGCTTTTTTACAAATGCTATCAATATGAACGCTAAACGATAGCTTAGAATCCATGCATATACCAAGATCTTTGACAGAATCTACACGATTTAAAGCCGTATCTTTTATCTTATAATCAAAAATTAAATTATTCCTTTTTCGCGAAAAGGTCATAGTTTGGCATTTATCTGGATTAAGACACATATTATTTTTAGAACACCAAACTTCAAAGGATTTTAAATCAGACTGGAGTAGAACTGAATTGTCTTTAGAATCTGTATATTTTCATATCATCTGAGCAGATGAGAGTATTTGAGGATGTGGGTTACATCATTAATGGCTAAAGTAAACAAAAGTGGACCAAGGTGGCTACCTTGAGGAACACCTGATGCAGCAATAAATTCAGCGGACAATACACCGCGAAATCGTATTTGATAAGATCGCTCTGTCAGATACGATTGAATCCAGCTTACAAAACATTGTGGAAAACCCATTAACTTTAGTTTAAATATAATTAATTTGTGTGGTAGTTTATCAAATGCTTTACTGAAATCAGTATAAATACAATCGACATGATTACCAGAATAAACTGAATTTAAGCAGAATGTTGTAAAATCGAGAAGATTAGACACAGTGGACCTGCCAGTAACAAATCCATGCTGACGAGTTGTTATGACCCTCCCACAACGAATCTTCACACGATCATACATGAGCCGCTCGAAAAGTTTTGGAATCGATGAGAGTTTCGCGATAGGCCTGTAGTTGTTTATATCATTCTTACAACCTTTTTTATAGATAGGACCTATATAAGATTTTTTCCAAAAAAGTGGGAAAATACTTTCGCTAATTGATTTATTGAATAACATGGACAGTGGTTGACTTAGAACGGAACCACATCGTGTTAACACTGCGGCAGGAATTCCGTCAGGTCCAGCATTAAAATCCTCATCGATCAATCCAATATACTTTAAAATATCCTCTGAAGTAAAGGATATAGAATCCAACGAAACCCTGGGTGTAGAGTTCATATATTCAAAGTACTCTTCATCAGGATTAAAAGAGTCTGAACAAAATGACTCTTTAAAGAGATTGGCAAATAGACCACAAATTACGACAGGATCGTCAGTAAATCCGTCAGAGGTTTTAAATGATGAAGGGAATCCATCAGATTTTTTTTTGGTGTTAATGAAACCCCAGAATTTCTTCGGATCAGACAATATTCTCAGCTTAGTACTGTCTAAATAATTTTGATATAAGGTAGCTGAGCAATTTTCAAAATCCAGAAACAAACGCTTGTAGATTTCTAGGTCATTCAAGTCTAAGCTACAGACATATTTTTTCCATGCCCTATTCCTGCTGTTGCGAAGAATCTTTAACTCCTTTGTGTACCAGGGGTAAGCACAATTTTTCGTAAATTTGAGGCTATATGGCACGGACAGAGATTTACCCCTAAAATGTACCCTAAATAAAAAAAGAACCTAAATCTAGGATAAAATCTCCTAAACAGCAGCGAAGTTTTTTCTTTTTTGCATTGACTTATCAAAATTGCTTTTACTTGTGAGAGAACGTTAATGCTTTTGTTTGCTTCATTTTCTTCTTAATCATGAGAAAATGAAAGCACAATTTTATGAGTGACAATCAGGGTGACTGTTGAAAATTTTGAAAAAGGAGGAAAAAAGCCGTTTTTCAAAAACAAAAAGTCGCACATTATTAACGTTTTTATTCAATCAAAAACACAACAAAAATCAACAAAATAAATCAAATAAATAAATCAACGAATTAAATAAACTAAAAAATAATTCATTACAAAAGATTTAGTCAACTTCTGTTAAAAAAGGCAAATATTTGAAAATTGACAATATTGAAAAAAAGAATTTGAAAGAATTTTTATTTTGGAAAATATTTGAAAAATTCTTTTTCAGAGTCGGAGTCGGAGTCGCGAGTTTTTTTAGCGACTCCGACTCCGGCAAAAACACCGCGACTCCACGACTCCGACTCCTCAGCCCTGATTTCACCAATGGCTTCACGAATATTGTCCTTTAAAGCGTCAATTGTCTCTGGCTTGTCGGCGTAACACTTATCTTTGAGGGCACCCCACAAATAATAGTCCAACGGTGTCAAATCGCAGCTCCGAGGTGGCCAAACGACATCAGCTCTGCGGCTGATAATGCGATCTTCAAAAACAGGGCGCAAAACATCGAGTGTAGCTTCGGCTGTGTGGCACGTAGCGCCGTCCTGTCGAAACCAAATTTTGCCAATATCCTCCTCTTCAATTTTTGTGAACAAAAATTAGTTCAACATGGCCCGATAACGATCGCCATTGACTGTAACGGCCACTCGTTGCTCATTTTCGAAGAAAAATGGCCCAATTATGCCTCTGGACCAAAATCCGCACCAAACAGTGACTCGTTTTGGGTGCAGCGGCTTTTCAATGTATGCGTGCGGGTTTTCTGTGCCCCAAATGCGACAATTTTGCTTGTTTACATACCCGCCAAGATCAAAATGAGCTTCATCTGAAAAGATGATTTTTTTGGCAAAATCGGCATCTTCTGTAAGTCGATCGCAGGCCCACTTAGCGAAGCGAAAACGCATTGGATGGTCAGTTGGCTTCAACTCCTGAACCAATTGGACTTTGTATGGCGTCATACCAAGGTCTTTATGCAAAATTCGTCTCAATGATGTCTCCGAAATGTTCATTTGTTGAGAACGACGGTGAATTGATGTTGATGGCGCTTCACGCACACTTTCTGCCACAGCAGCAATATTCTCGGGTGTACGCACTGCTTTTGGCTTTTTACGCCTTGGTTTATCGATGAGGATGCCAGTTTCTTTCACTTTTTTCACAAGATAACGAACATACGGAGCTGACGGTGCTTCTCTTCTTCCAAAATCCGTACGCAATTTTCGCACACATTCTGCAACATTACCATGATTTTCAAAGTAATGTCGCAATATTTTCTAGCGTTGTTCAAGCGTATACACAACCATATTCGTTCAGCGGAAAGATAAAACTAATTATCTGTCAAATCAGACATGAGCTAAGTGTTACCATTCACGAAATAAGCACTAGTTTAAAAAAAAAACGTTAGATGGCGGACCCTGTACAAATATTTGAATTCAGTGAATATTTCAGTGGCTAATATGGCAGATATGTCTTTGGCAGCTTCACATTGTAATAATCACGCCACTTCAGCTGGAAGCCCTTAACGCAGTCTTTACTGTATGTGTTTCTTAAGGACAAGATATTAAAGAATTATTAGATATTAAAGAATTTGAGGTATCTTAGGTATCTTAGGTAAAAACATCTGCGTAATAAAGATCCGCTTTATACAATTTATGCCTCGATTCTGCAGCATCTTCTCCAAAAACTTCAAGGGGAAGAACAGTATTTTCCATTATTTGCTTTGAATGAATCAACACTTTGTAGACAGTGGGAGTCATTGGTAGCCACGGATATTTTTTAATAATTATGTCGACTATATTGTTACAATATGTTGAAATTTACCCGAATTTAGCGCAACTTGACGCGACTAACATATCAGGATTTCTTTAAAATTAATTTTTAAATCAACATCAACACCACAAATTTCACAAAATACGATGTGCTGATCAAAAGCACACCTAAAACAACAAAGAAATTGTTCAAGGGCGGCAGAGAAATGCAGATAAAATAAGCGTATTTCTGTTAAGAATCGAATCCTTAAACAAGAAATGTTTGTCTTATGCAGTGAATTTGGGTGGAATTTTATTGTAGACTATCACATATTGATTTCTAGCATTTTGCCCTCTCAATTTAACTAAGTTACAGAAATGCAATTTTTTCGAACTCTCTTGAAATTGACTAATGTTATTGAAAGCACTTTTTTTTAATTACTATCAACACATTTTGTCATATCGAAATTTTTTCCGATTGTAAATATATTAAAAAATATTTGCTTTGAACTGTCAAGCACACTTGCTGCTTACACGGGGGTTACACTCCCCCAGGAAATGTGAGCATTCCCGGATGTTATGGGAAACATTCCATGGAATGTAGGAAGCATTCCCCTTTGTTGCACACTCCATTGCTTTTTTTAACATAGCATGTCATTAGAGGGAAACATTCCTCTCAACTGTGTTAAAAATGAATGTGGAAACGTTCATCTCCCCTGTCTTAAAAAGCGAATTACAAGCAGTCCTCTTCCCTGTTGTAAGAATTAATGTGGAAACAATGCTCTCCCTTGTTACGAAAATGCCCGGCCAGGATTCGAACCCGGGAACCCTGAGCGACAGTCACTTTTGCTACTGTCTGCCCCCCAGCTAGCATTTATATGATCGTTTTTCTTTCAATCACCTAAATGAGTCATTTTGGACTACTATTTGTGACCATAAAATGATTCCAAGTAAGAACTGAAATAGAATAAGAAAAGAGACACTGCCCAAAATCACATTTAACTATTCCCAATGATCCAAAACTGATTGCAAAGCTATAAAAGTACAAGAAAACATTATCAATCACTTTTTGATCTACTAATGACTGAAAAGCAGGGACCGTACCGGTTATGGTTTTTATCAAAAAAGTCAGATATTAACAGTTAACATTTAACTTTTATTTTTTCCAACAAAAATACTAGTTATTAAATGCCTTTTATTTTTTCGGGCAAAAGTAACTGTTACTTTTGACTTTTATTTTTTTGGTCAAAAATAACAGTTATTTTGTGCCTTTTATTTTTTCGGTCAAAAATATCAGGCAATTTGAATTTTTTAAAGACCACTTGAACGGCAAAAAAGTTTTATACATTTTTTATCGTCTCATTAGCGCGCACATTTTGTGCTATAAAACTTTTTAGTTTTTAAAGTTTTTTAGTCGGCCTTTGAAAAAATACAAATTGCCTGATATTTTTGACCGAAAAATAAAAGGCACAAAATAACTGTTATTTTTGACCTAAAAAATAAAAGTAGAAAGTAACAGTTATTTTTGCCCGAAAAAATAAAAGTAAAAAAATAACAGTTAATTTTAATTTTTATAGTAACAGCCAAAAATTTAAAAGGCGTTTGATATTCGCGAAGCTGCTGCTATTACGATAATAATGGTATATTTAAAAAAGTCATCCGGCAAGTTTTTCGTTATGCCTTTTCATCTGAAAATTTTAAAATAACAGTTATTTTCGGTCCCTGCTGAAAAGTGAGTTAGGAACTGAACTTACTTCTGTAGCTTTCACAGCAACTGTTTATCGCGCCGGTTGACCGTTATAACGGGATAATATTATATCTTCGTTTGGAGCTCAATTTTGCGTTGACAAAATTATTTTTGTTTATGTTTAGTTGTTTCAAGGAGAGTGCAGTTTATTGTTTTAAATTCTTAATTTGTGGTAAGTGTGGCATTATTGCAAATAAAATATAAGTTGTGACACAATAAATAATATTATAATAATAACAATTAACTAAAATCAATGTCAGCTAAAAAAATTAAACGGGTAGCAAAGATAAGTTGAAAAGATTATCTCTCTAGTAAATATTATGTTTAAAAGTGGCCAAAGCATCAGTAGGCAGATTTCAACAAGCCAAGAAATACTTGTATAGTCAAAAAAAAATCAGTTAAAAATTACTGAAATAAACAATCAGCTAGTAAGGAATCATCTTTATATTCGACTGGACCGAAGATTTTTCAAAAATGTAAAAAATGACTAGAAAAATTAATCATACAATAGTCACAAATCACTTAAAAAATGTCTGAAAACTGTTTGGAAAGAATGATCATTAAATACTATTCATGTGGAGTCATGTCTAGGGTACCGTTTTCTCTCGACAACAGAGTTATATTTGATCAAAAAATTAGCGCAAATTTGACTGTTTTCAGTCATACTGCAGAGTCATAAATGATTCAATTTTAATCAAAATTTTCACAAAATGCTAGCTGGGCCTACTGTCTTAAGTTTTTTGTAGATAATTGGCGGCACAGTAGCTAGGACAGTAGAATGATATTTAGCATATCAAATGACAGAAGACGAGAAAATTTAATAGAATTAATTGAAAATTTACAATACTTTGGGGTGCTCGTAGTTTTAACAAAAAAATTCTTCATAAAATAAAAATTTTTTTACTATTTTGTCTACTGTCTTGCCAAGAGACAATTTAGCAAAGACAAAATAAATCTTAAACGGAAATATCAAGATCAAAAGCAAACAGTACGGCGATATACCGTAATAAAACAAAAGCAATTATTAACATGTGATATTTGGTGTATGTACACTAGATCGGCTCATTTTGCAAAACTGTTAAAATACTTTGATGCGCGTCAATTTTCTAAAAGTTCAACTCTAAATGAACACAGAAATACCTTCAGACCAAAAAAATTTGACACCCTGACCTTTGCAGAAATCGCTTAAAGGTAATTTTGAAAATATACAGGACCTGAACCACCTTATAAAATATGGTATCGAAACCAAAACAAATATTAAATTTATTTTAATGGCATATTTTAAGGAATATTTAGGACTTATTTTAGTTTTTTTCTTCTTTTTAAAAAACCGTTCTGATAATTTTTGGTGAAATTTTGATTCTGAAATTTTTAAAAAAAAATTTTTTATTTTAATTTTTATCATCAATTTTTTTTTCTTATTTTGCTCCACCGATATTATGTTTGTTATTTTGTATTTTTGGGCAAAGCTTTACCTTTACTTCAGTATATCAGTTTTTTTTTCGGTGATCAATAAGTTTAAAAAAAAGTAAAAACTTAATATATAATTGTTATTAAAATTTATATTTTTTTAAAATATTAATTTTTTTAATATATTTTAAAGTTTTCCTGTAATTATCTACCACTTGCAGCAAATATTGTTTTTGCTCCTCATTTGATGTAATTGAATATTTGAATTCGGTAATCAAAGCCACAGCTCTCTCTGCAGAGTCATTAACTACTTTGAGCCGTGTGACTATTTTTAGAGCACTTAGATAAGCTGAGTTATTACGCCACTCTGCAGGGTCATTTTGTAAAAACTCATAAGAAATATTTAGTTTTTTTATAAAAAAGTAGAGTATTCTGTGTGACGAAGTCCTCTAAATTCGCACTCAAATAATTATTTATGGGTAAAGCCTTCCTCAAATAAGTATTGGTTCCTGGTCTGATTATTGCCTCTGCCATTTTTTGTGGGTGTTTCAGACAGGGAATTGATGTCGGAACATCCAAATTTTTAAAGCGTAAATGGCTTTGCACATCCACCTTGCTCTATGCATTGCTCCAGGGTATCTAAAACGTAATTTTTTTGACTCGTCCCCTCCGAGAAAAATTACAATGAGCCTCAACAACTCAGCATAGTGATGTCTTCTTTACACATACATACCGAATCATTAATACAATAATAATATAATCTGTATATATAAAATGGAATGTGTGTTTGTTTATTTGTTTGTTTGTACGTTATAGGAGACCAAACCTCTGGACCGATCTTCCTGAAATTTTCACAGCATTTAACTGGGACTCTGGCATGATTAATAGGGTACTTTTTTCGACCACGCCCACTTTTACGACCACTTTTTTAAAATTATGTAATTGCTCCCATATAATTTTTAACTTATTTACTTCAAATTGTATACACATTATACTCCAGGCGAGGAAGAAATAAACATTTATTACGCCACACCCCCTTTCACGCCCCTTTTCACGCCAAATTTAAGTTTTAAACTTTTTGTTCTCTGTACAAATTTGTTCCTTCCAACGGATTATTTTTTATTTGGTAGTATATTGCTCTTAATACTGTTAACGTCGCCATATTACTATGAACCACGCCCACTTCACCGCCCCCTTTTTTAATTCAGATACTTATACCACTAACAATGTTTGCTATACAAAGTACTTTTTTTGTAATATGTATTTACCTAAAGTTTTATATACTTTTTATCTACAGGTAAGGTAGCCATAGATTTTTATTACCAAATCCCCCTTTTTCGCCCCATTTTACTATAATTATAATTAATCTGCTTTCAATCTATATACATAAAAATGAATGTCTGTCTGTCTGTTTGTTTGTTTGTTTGTGCTTTATAGGAGGCCAAACCCTTAGACCGATCTTCTTGAAACTTTCACAGAATTTTACTAGGACTCTGGAAAGAATAATAGGCTATATGAAGTTTTTATTGGACAAAGGGGCGTGGCACTTCCCATATAACCCAAAAATTTAAATCGCCATATTTTGGGCATGTTTTGACCTACCTTGATGCTATTTGGTACATATGGTATTGGCATAATTAGGAATACGTTCCAGGAGAAAAGTGGGTGGGACCACGCCCCTTTTTAGGAATATTAAAAATCTCAATATAGTCTTAACTACTGGACCGATCGTCATTAAATTTTCACAATAGGATATTCTTACGAAATAATAATACGGAATAATAAATATTCTTCTTCTTGACTATATAAGTTGTGAGTGGACGAAGGGGCGTGGCCTCGCCCATATAACCCAAAATTTAAAATCGTCATATCTTGGGCATTTTTTGACCAACGGCGGCAGTATTTGCTATATATGGTATTGGCATGAATAGAAATACGTACCAAAAGAAAAGTGGGCGGAGCACGCCCCTTTGCTTGCGATATATTGGAGGCTGGACCTGATAACCGATCTTAAATTTTCACAGCGTTCAGCTTTGACTCAGGAATACTTATTACATGATAATATTTTTCGACCATGCACACTTCTGCACCTACTTTTTTACTACGTTTATTAACGGCTTTACCACAAATTTAAAATACATATTAATTAAAATAGTGGGGTAGCCCCATTCTCTTTCTTCCACCACTGTCTTCAAAACAGCTGATTTTATAATACGTGTTAATTAAAATAGAGAGTGGGGTAACCCCATTCTCATTCTCCCACAACTGACTGCGAAACAGCTGATTGTGTAATTGCTGCTTTTTGATTGGTCTAAAAATAAAAAGGGGGAGCATAAAGCAAATTACATGCGATTCAGTGCTGAATTCTAATTGGTTTACAACAAAAAAAGAGGCGAAGCATTGCAATAATTAAATTAAATAAATAAATTTTTGTAAATATATAAATATATAAATACTTTTAATTTTATTTTATACGAGGGGGGTAGCGAAGCACACCGGGTTCAGCTAGTATTATATAAAAACTGAAGGGTTTTTTAAAAGTTTTCAAATAATTGTATTTTGCGAGTTTTTTTTTTTTGTAAGAGCGATTTGTCGTGTTTTTAAACTTTATTCGTGTTATGGTCCCCAAAATTCACAAAGTGTTATACAAAATTACAACAAAAACTATCGGTAAAGCAAAATAAGAAATAAATTTGATGATAAAAAATTAAAAATTTTTTTTGGTAAAAAATTTAGGGATCAAAATTTCACTAAAAATAATCAAATTTGTTTTTTAAAAAGAAAAAAAAAAAACAAAGAGAAGTCCAAAATATTCGTTAAAATATGCCATTAAAATAAATTTAATATTTGTTTTGTTTTTGACACCATATTTTATAAGGTGGTTCAGGTCCTGTATATTTTCAAAATTACCTTTAAGCGATTTCCTCAAAGGTCAGGGGATCAAATTTTTTTGGTGTGAAGGTATTGCTGTGTTTATTTAGGGTTGAACTTTTAAAAAGTTGACGCGCACCTAAGAAAATAATCCTTATAATTTCGAACCGGACCGGTAATGTACACTGTAAAAAACGCTAAAGTGTTGCCTTTTTACCCTTATAAAAACTATAGTGCATAGGTCTATCAGTAGTTCCAGTAGTGCATAAGTCACCCTCAAGTACTTAACCTCATTGGAAAAGTCAATGAATTTACCATCCAGGGTAGGCCTTGTCAGACTTAAATTTATTTTTAAAGAAAAAGACACAATAATTGTTTTGTCAGGATTTATGCGTAACCCTTTTTCATTATACCACTTGAAAGTTACACAAAGGGCACTCTGCATTCTATCCAATATTGTCGGCTTATATCCTCTGGTGTCAAAACCCTTGTTGTTGAGACTAGCGCAAAGTTCGTCCACGACTAGGTTCCACGAAAGAGGTGAAAGTACCCCTCCTTGAGGACATCTTCTGGTAGCAGTGATGGTGTTACAAACTCCATCAAAAGCTCAAACGTTATGATTCTGCTTTTGAGCATGATTAGAATATGTAGACGTACAAGAATAATATGTAGAAAAATAAATTTAAAGAAAAAAATGTCTTGTTTCTTTATTATTAAGTCGGAAACTTTCCATAACACCCTCGTAAAACCTCTGAAAGCATTTCCAATCGTGCTTTGAAAACACTTGTAATGTAAACTTCAACTACATTCTATTAAGAAAAGCTTATTTTTTTCGATAAAATAATACAACACAACTTGTAGATTTATTATGTAAACAAGTGTTTTCAAAGCATGTTTAAAAAATGCTTAAAGTTTTTCCTTTACGCGGCTTGCGGGTGGTGTGATTTGATAGAAACTGCACTGAGTCGAAAAATCTCAGGGGCTCTTTAGTGCGATTACTCTTAAACGAACATTTATGGCAAATGTATTTGATTTAATTATAATGTACTTTGTTTCAAATATGAAAGGACTTTGGCATGTGATTTAAATGCAAAAATCCTTAAATTAAAGTAAAACAAAATTAAATAGAGGTGAAGCAAATTTAATTTAACTACGTGCTAAACTAATTTAAGGATGGTGTGCTTTTGAGTATTTTTGAAATGATCTTATAGTTAAATGAAATGCGCTAATATTTAATTTCACTTTGAATAGCAGCATTGCCCATGCAATGTGACGTGGTTTTGTCAAAGGCGGAGGTAAAACTCAGCCGCTCCAGGGTCCTGTGAAAAGGTCCACTAACTCTCACAAATTATTTTGAAAATAAAAGACGCAGGGTTTTCAGTAATTCACAAAGTTACTTTATTGAATACGTTATCCTTCCTTATTATAACCTCTTAGTTATGCAGCTTTGGGTAGTCGCTAGTGGGCTTAGTAATCAGTTGGTAATCGTTTTAGTACTCGATCATCAGCTGGAAATTGCTTTAGGAGCCGGTAATCAGTTGGTAATCGCTTTGGTTAATTGGTAATCAGTTGGTAATCGCTTCGGTAATTGGATTGGTAATCACTTTGGTAATTGGTAATTGGTTTATAATCGGTAATTGGTTGGTAATCGGTTGGTAATTGGTTCGGTAATCGGTTGGTAATCTTTTCGGTAATCTGTTGGTAATCGCTTTGGTAATCGATTGACTTGTGTCGTTTTAACTTTTAGAAATTTTTTCACTTTCTTGTATCAATAACGTTTCATTTCTATTTATACCAAAATTTCTTTTATATTTCTGCATAATTTTACAACAATAACGTCTTATTATACCATAAACTATTTTTCAAATAAAAATCCAAGGAAGTAACCTTTTATTTTTTGTAGTAATAAAGTACCAACTCAAAACGAGAAATCTCTCTAGCTCAAAAGTATGTACTCAAAATGAAACAATTTTTTTTAAATTAGTTTTGTAGTAGCAATGTCACAACTCAAGCAGACACTTGCAAAAATATTGCTTAACAATTCACAATTGACTCGAAAATAAAAATTTATGATATTTTTGGTAGAAAATATAGTGGACTACAAATATTTTTAACAATTTTCAGTCTGCCTTTACAATTAATGGTCGTGATGTCATTTTAAAATTTCATAAGGCTCTCTGGAAAAATACTAAATTTTGAGTTGTGACAGTGTGAGTGATCGTGTGATCGCACGAAATGAGCGATATATGCAAAATTTTAAAGACGTTAGATTAATTTTTGTGGATTTAAAACAGAGAGCACCCAAAGAGATGACCATTTTGATAAAGTCATTTTTTATGGGAGGTATGCGTGGTTTTCATCCGATTTGGCTCATTTCCGAACTTGATTTTTTTTTTCAAAAATAATAAATTAAATATCTCGATTTAAAACTAAATTTACTTTGGGCACTTTCAAAATAAACGACTCATTTATTTATTTTGAAAACAAAAAAACTTAAAATCAAACGCATTTAAAAACAATTTAAATAACAAAAAAAAAACCCAGACAGCAACGATTGCTGACGCTTTAAAACGCTAAAGATAAATAAACAATTTTTGTTAACACTTCCAGTGGAAACTTTTAATGCATAATCGACTGATTGGCTTCAATAAAGGCACAAAAAACGCGACTCATACAATATATTTTCTAAAAGCAAATCACATACGCACGATAGCACAGAGGCATACCAGAAAAAATTTGTAAAGGGCTTTTATTTTCACTTTTTTTTATATTTTAATATAAAATAAGTATTTGCATAAAATTCCGAAGATAGATTTAACCCTTCCTCCCTGTTTGCATATGTATAGTAATATTCGTCAGTTGGTTGGGTGAAATACTTTGGTGTCTGTTCATAGCACAAATTAAAAGCTTCTATAAAACAAAGAAGCATGCAACGAGATTTGAAGGAAAGCAAGGCGTGGATAAATAAATGATAGATGGATTGATGGCTCGGTAAAGTGTCGCAATGAGTCAATAATTGAACAGCAACAACAACGAAGATAACTACAAACAAGTGTGTCTGCAATTTAATATTGCAATGAAAGCAAATATAGAAAAGCAAAGGCCAATAACTATCACTTGTTTCCATTGAAATATATTCAATGAACAGCAAATTGATGTTTATTATTTTTCATTTTAATTAAGTGGAGTAAAGAACAACATCTACATGAACAAAAAGTAATAAAAAAAAGTGGTGCGGTCGGGGGATCCCTATCAGGAAAGAAGTTCCCTAAGCTTTTTTTTCAACTCCGAATGTAATTCGAAATAAAATCTGTATATTTTTATTGATATGATATTGATATGAATATGATATTTATGTGATAACTGAGACTTGGCTAAACTCGGACTTTTTTGTGGAAGAGTTTTTTGACCCTAATATTTACCATGTCTTTCGGAAAGATCATGATGCTGAAAAAACTGGATGCAGCCGTGGTGGTGGAGTACTTATCGCTGTAAATTCTATGTTCCAAGCATCAGCTTTTATCTTAAAAAACAATGATTCTCTGTTAGATCAAATTTGTGTATCTGTTCAGGGCTCATCTGATGTATTACTTGTATGTGCCGCCTACATTCCACCAAACAGTGCTTTTGAACTTTATAAAGAACACATGGTAAATATAGATCATCTTGCACAACATTTAAGTTGTAATCATCATCTATGCATGCTTGGAGATTTCAACTTAAGCAGAATAAACTGGTCTCAAGTATCGGTAGATAAAGGATTGGTGCCTGTGCATGTAAATAATGAACTTGAGGTATTTGTTGTGGATAGTTTCTAGGAACTAGATTTATTACAGATAAACAGTTGTATTAATAAACTTGATAAAATGTTAGATCCTGTATTTATAAGTAAAAATATTAATTTCACTTTAAGTGAGTCAGGATTTACTATATCGCCATCTAATATACATCACATTCCTTTATCTATAGAATTGGAATTTTATAGCTTTCTTTCTTGTGAGTCTAAAACTAATAATGAATATAACTTTAATTTCAACAATTGTAATTTCGATCTTTTGAATAACATTTTGCACAGCATAGATTGGTATAATGAGGAGTTTATCGTAATGTTCTAAACTCTTCTATGATTTTCAAGTTAAAAAGTTAAAAAAATCGTCGAAACAAATTCTATAAAATTGGTCTGCGCCCAATAACATAGATTACTTTAATAAATATAGACAATGCATGAGAGATTTTAATTTTCTGGATAATTTTTTATGCAAACAGTGTAAAAAAAATGTTGAAGCAAATATAAAATCAAATCCAAAAGCTTTTTGGAGTTTTGTTTATTCAAAGAATAAAAGTTCAAATATTCCGAGTAGTATGTTTCTGAATGATAAAGGCTCTAAAAATGCTCTCGAAAGTGCTAATCTATTTGCTGACTTCTTTGAGTCAAATTTTGAGTCTTGAACTATTTCTTCCAATGATATTTCTGAAGACATTAACTCATCGCTTGACTTGAGCTCTTTATATGTATCTGAAGAAGACGTAAAAACGGTATTTTAAAACTTAAAATGACAACTAAAGCTGATGCGGATAGTTTGTCAAGTATCGTATAAAAAATTGTTGTCGATTAATAGCAAAAGCCCTACAGCTAATTTTCAATAAATCTCTTTCCGCTGGTCTATTTATCGATGACTGGAAAGTGTCGTTTAATTCACCGATACACAAATCCGGAAATAAAAATAACATTGAAAAGTATAGACCAATATAAAAACTAACCTCTGTTTCCAAACTTCTTGAGTCTATAGTTAAAGAAAAAATAAATTTTGCTGTAAAAAAAATAATATCTCCTTTCCAACATGGTTTTGTATCGGGTCGATCAACTGTAACAAACCTCACTTTATTTTCCGAATACTGTATTTCTGCTTTTCAGTCGATTCGATTTATACAGATTTCGCAAAAGCTTTTTGACAAAGTTTCGCATGATATTTTACTAAAAAAATTATCTAAACTTGGCTTCATTCTAGTTTACTTCAATGGTTTTGATCATATTTGAGAAATAGGATAAGTCATGTCTACATTGAAAATAAAATTTCAAGACCGTTTGTTTCCTCTTCTGGTCTTCCTCAGGAAAGCATTTTAGGTCCACTACTTTTTATTTTATTAATAAACAATATTGCATTAAAAGTAAAAATGCTATATCAGTATCTTTTATATGCTGATGATGTTAAAAAAATTTTTCTGAAAACTAAAACTTTGTCTGATGCCTTCTTATTGCAATCCGACTTAAACTCTATTTACGCTTGGAGCTCTAAAAATAGTCTCTTTCTTAACAACAAAAAATGTTACTTTTCTACCTGTACTAAGTCATTATTGCCTTTAAAAAGTGTTATTATTTAAATAATGTATATTTTTATAATTGTAATTATTATGATTTATAATTATTATTATTATTATTATTATTATTATTATTATTATTATTATTATTATTATTATTATTATTATTATTATTATTATTATTATTATTATTATTATTATTATTATTATTATTATTATTATTATTATTATTATTATTATTATTATTATTATTATTATTTTTTATATTAAATTATTATATATATTATTTTATATTATAATTTTTTATTATTATTATCATTATCATCATCATCATCATCATCATCATCATCATCATCATCATCATCATCATCATCATCATCATCATCATCATCATCATCATCATCATCATCATCATCATCATCATTATTATTATTATTATTATTATTATTATTATTATTATTATTATTATTATTATTATTATTATTATTATTATTATTATTATTATTATTATTATTATTATTATTATTATTATTATTATTATTATTATTATTATTATTATTATTATTATTATTATTATTATTATTATTATTATTATTATTATTATTATTATTATTATTATTATTATTATTATTATTATTATTATTATTATTATTATTATTATTATTATTATTATTATTATTATTATTATTATTATTATTATTATTATTATTATTATTATTATTATTATTATTATTATTATTATTATTATTATTATTATTATTATTATTATTATTATTATTATTATTATTATTATTATTATTATTATTATTATTATTATTATTATTATTATTATTATTATTATTATTATTATTATTATTATTATTATTATTTTTATTATTATTATCATTATTATTATCATTATTATTATTATTATTATTATTATTATTATTATTATTATTATTATTATTATTATTATTATTATTATTATTATTATTATTATTATTATTATTATTATTATTATTATTATTATTATTATTATTATTATTATTATTATTATTATTATTATTATTATATATTATTATTATTATTATTATTATTATTATTATTATTATTATTATTATTATTATTATTATTATTATTATTATTATTATTATTATTATTATTATTATTATTATTATTATTATTATTATTATTATTATTATTATTATTATTATTATTATTATTATTATTATTATTATTATTATTATTATTATTATTATTATTATTATTATTATAATAATGATTATTATTATTATTATTATTATTATTATTATTATTATTTTTATTATTATTATTATTATTATTATTATTATTATTATTATTATTATTATTATTATTATTATTATTATTATTATTATTATTATTATTATTATTATTATTATTATTATTATTATTATTATTATTATTATTATTATTATTATTATTATTATTATTATTATTATTATTATTATTATTATTATTATTATTATTATTATTATTATTATTATTATTATTATTATTATTATTATTATTATTATTATTATTATTATTATTATTATTATTATTATTATTATTATTATTATTATTATTATTATTATTATTATTATTATTATTATTATTATTATTATTATTATTATTATTATTATTATTATTATTATTATTATTATTATTATTATTATTATTATTATTATTATTATTATTATTATTATTATTATTATTATTATTATTATTATTATTATTATTATTATTATTATTATTATTATTATTATTATTATTATTAAAATGTATGATTTACTTTATTACTTTAAAAATGTTCGTTTAAATTTTTGTTTAAAGCATTCGGAAACAAGATTTTTTAGAAAATCGACTTAAATTATATGGTGTTATTTCTTCCTTTTAACTGCATAAATAAAATTAAAAAACTCCTCGCACCAGTTTTTCAGTACGAGTTTAAACTTTAGTCAAATTAAACCTAGCTTAACTCACCAAAGTTGTACGTTTTAACTCGGTTTAACTAGATATTTTAGCATTCGTTGAAGACAAATCGACTTAAATTATCAGATAATGTGTTTTTTTTTTTGTCTAAACCGAGTTTAAAGACAACACTTTGGTGGTCTTCTGCAGTCCAATTTTGGTAAGTTAAGTCAAATTAAATCCATACTTTAAACTCGTATCGAAAAACTGGCCCTAAGAAACCTAAAGCGACGCCTAGCTGCCGAAAGATGTACTTATAAAACACATATTAAAATTATTTTTAGCATATTCCGGCTGGTAAATAAATTTTATTTTTTTAACTTTTTCATTTTCTTCATCACTAAACTACCTTGTTCCATAATAAAAGTTACAAAAACAAATTACAAACCATTTTTTTATTATACTTTAACCTAGAAGGAAAAATAAGAAAAGCAAAGACTGTAAAACTATAGACGTCATCTGCATATAATATAGGTTATGCAAACATGTAACGACAGCAACAAATCATTCCAACACGTAAAAAAATCCTGTCATTACCTTAAACAATGTTTGAGCTGCTGGTCTCCTCGATGACTGCTACCCGCTATCTTCATGACAACCAACTTCTTCATCGTACGAACTACTTCTTTTCTTGGGTTTGTCAAAGAAAACTTTTAGTTTTATTATTTGGTCACATTTGTGCTTTAGCAGCAGTCCTTGGCTTTGTAAAGTTTATACATTTATATAATTGATTAAAATAAAATAATCTTTTTTGGCTTCCAAAAATATTAAAAAAGTTTTATTTCTCTAGGAAAAAAGTCAGAAAGTTTAAGATGAAAATATAAATGGAATGGTTAAGGAAATAAAAATGTCATAATCATAGACCTCAATAATTGAATAGAATTCTTGATAGTGTGACAGTCGTGGTAGAGAACAATAGCATACGTGAATAGCACTTTGACAATTTTACAAACCTTGAGATTGCGTGATTAAATCCTATCTGGTACAGAAACTTTTTCACTTTAAATCAACCTTCTCGATCTGACGTCACTCCTCTGAAGTTACTGCAAAATCTTAGGAATTTATTTACACCTGCGAAAGTTTTCGAGATCTTGATATACTTTTTTGATATGGAGTTTTTTTTTGGCATCAACATAAAATGGTTTTTGTGTACCTTTGACCTCAAAGTTGATTAATATATTTTCCCGTTTTGCCTTTTTCCCTTTGCTGTTAGCCTGCCTCTGTTGTATAATTGCACAACGTTGTTATATTACCTTTAAAATACTTTGTTTTGAAATAGAAATTCTGAATAGACATTTTCAAAAATTAGTTTAAATGTCGAATAAAAAATAAAATATTAAAAAAGTATCGAAAGCCATAAAAAGCAGAAATTATTCTTAAAACTATAAATAACACATATAGTTAAATTGGTGACCCCGAGTAGGTACATATGGCAACCGCAATTTAAAAAACCTCTTCCAAAAAACTAAATTCGACCGCAACTTCGACAAAGTTTACGCATACACACATTAAACAATTCAGCTGTGCCTTACAATCATGCCGAAGCAATCCGAATCCACATCAATGGTAACTGCCCCCGCAGTAGCTGCTGCTCCTACATCTGCTGTTTCAATGAATAGTTTCACAACATCAATTTCGATGAAAGTGCCTCGATCTAAGAAGGAAAATCCTTCCCTTTGGTTTGCGCAACTTGAGGCACAATTCCAATTACATCGCATCGAAGCCGACCACACAAAGTTTTTCATCGTCGTAGCAGAATTGGAAGCTGAAATGTTATCCCAGATAAGCGACATCATTTTGAATCCTCCAGTCGATGCCTACGAAAAACTCAAGCAAAATCTCATCGAGCAATTTTAGGTATCTGAAGAAGAAAATCGCATTAAGAAACTTCTAAGCAACCTTGACATAGGCGATAAATAGTCCAATGTTCTACTACGCGAAATGCGGATGATAGCAAACGGTGACGTCACGGAAGATTTCTTAAAAACGATGTGGATCCAACGACTTCCACAACAAACTCAAGCCATTTCATCAACTTCTTTAGACTCACTTGACAATGTTGCCAAAATGGCTGATAAAGTAGCGATATTTCTACTCCTAGCATCAACCTCAAACATCGCTTGAATCAATCCTTCATTTGATTTATTAGAAATCAAGCGCGAGATTGCTGCACTAACTGCTGCAGTAACTCAGATGCAAAGATATCGTCGCTCCAAAAGCCGTTGGCAGAACAATAATAGTTCAAAAACACCAGATGGAATTTGCTATTATCATCGTCGGTTTGGACGCAATGCCCGAAACTGCAGGCTGCCTTGTTCATTCGTCAATACTCCAGAGCCGGGAAACTTTCCTACCGGTCACTAGAGGTCTCACGTATGTCAAGGCGTTTAGTACAAAAAAAATTAAAAAATCTTTTAAAATGACATAAAAAAATTGAAAAATGCTTTAAACATTAAAAATGTCCAGAAATGACAATAAAATAACCGAAAAATCGCTAAAAATGCCCTAAATCTAGTAAAAATGACCTGAAAACTAAAACCGGTAACAAACGATAAAAAATGATGAAAAAATTACCTAAAAACTTTTCATGTTTGGAATTTAGGAAACATAAATGGACGTTCTAAATGAGCAGGAAATGTCTTAGAAGCAGCAGAAAAAAGATGACCTGTCATCGAAATCCTAGCCCTGGTGATCACGATAATAGCCGTTATTTTAAAAATATAGCAATATTTAAGTTTTTTTATTTAAAAATAGTGATATAGTTCGAAAATAAGCCAAACCGGATGACAACGACGACTACCTACCATACAAAGTGACTTTACCAAAACTGTGAAATCTCTTTAAAATCCACAATAATTAATGTAATGACTTAAAATTTTGCATATAATCTTTAATAAGCCTTAATATACGCTCTGAGTATTAAGTTTGTAAAAATCGAATGAAAACCAAGTCTAAATCCCATACAAAGTGACTTGATGAAAACGGCAACATTTTATTAAGTACCAAGTAGAGTGGCTTAAAATTTTGCAAATAAGCTTTAATCTTAATTATGCACTCGACGTTCGGAATTAAGTATAAATAACTGAAAACTCCGCCCATACAAAGTGACGTCATCATAATAGTAAAACCTTCAATAATAACACATAAGTTTTTTTAATTAAAATGCACTATGAGTTTCAAATTTGAAATATTTGGATAAAAACCGGGCCCAATAAAAGTGACGTTATCCAAATTTGAACTTTGATTCAATCGAAGATAATTCTTTACTAGTTTTGGCCTGACCTGACCTCACTTCATACCACTGCGGTAAAGCGGTCTTTGAGTGACTTCAATTCACTAAACTGTCTAGAACTAAGGACCATTAAGAGATATTCAGCCCTATCATGAATAATTTTTTACGCGGAATCGAAAAAGGGAGTTTTCATTTTTAAGATAAAGATCAAGAAAATTTTTGAAATTTTTGATGCAAATTTGTTGATAAACCGTTGATAAACAAATTTGCATTAAAAATTTCCAAAATATTCTTGAGCTTTATCTTAAAAATGAAAACTCCCTTTTTCGAATCCGCGTGAAAAATTATTCATGATAGGGCTGATTGATTAAAACGGATATAGACCATTGATGTCAAAGCTTTAATTTTCTTTGTCTTGAAATTTTAATTTTAATACAATTATAAATAAATAAAACAATAAATAAAAAAAACTGATATAAAGGCAACAAAAAGAGTGGTCAAAAACTTTAAAAGAAAATTACTTTCAGAGGCAGTAAAGTCAGTTACTACCATAGAAAAATTAAAAATAATAATAAAAATAATTATTCTGTGTATGTTCTTTTTATATACAAATAATTTAAAAAATAAAATACATTAGTTTCAATAGATATTATCATTTTTGTAGAGGCCTACATTATTGATAGTAATAAAACTCATTTTCTGTTTGTTTGTTTGCTGGGCCTTTATACAAATCTAAATGGCTCAACGGATTTCGCTCAAACTAAGTACACATACTAAGTGCATCTCAACTTAAAATGCCACATACTTAGTTTTGCCACGCCCCCTTCAAAATTTTTCAACTAATGGTAATTTTGTTATTATAACACTTTTTACTATCGAAGTTTTTGTGTATTTAATTCTAAAAAATTTATGTTATTTTGACATCAAAAACCCTCACGTATATTCAAAGTTGCAGAAATTTTCAGTACAACGACTTTTCCATAAAACATCGTTGCCTAAGAATGAATGTCCATTAATATATTTCATTCAAATCTTTTTTGTTCAAAAGTTCAATAAAATCACTTCACAAAAAGAGGTTGAATTGTACCGTTAAGTCAGTGTAACTACGTTTTATAATTATGTCAAAAAAGGTCCAATATATTGACTTTTTACTCAAAAAATAACTCAAAAATTGTTTTTGTTGTAAAAATGAAGTCAATTAAGAATTGCACATCTGGCTACCTTTCATATGACATAGCATTTATTTGCAAAAATTCTTCCAGCTAAGTGCAAAAATTATTTTACATTTTTGTCATCAAAACAACTTTTGATTTTTTTTCGCGAAATTTTTTTTTCCAAAATGTTGTTTTTATATTTTTTACAAAAAAGTCAAGTCTCAAAAATAATTTATGTGAAAAAATTACAACAATATCTCTTTCCAATCAAAAGTTATGGCTAAGAATTAAGTTTTCCATACCAGACTTTTAATAAAACAGAGTTTTGTTTTAAAATTCTCTATATAATTTGAACATCCCCATTTATCTCTAAGAATTTAGTTGTATATCTAGAGTAATTATGAACATTTTGGTTTATAAAAAATCTGCCTTATAGAAATCTACTTAGTTTTTTTTTTTGCCTCCCCACCCCCCTCCTGAAAAATTTGTTTTGTTGGCTCTATTTTTTCTCACTATTGTATCACCGTCGTCACTCAGTTCTTTATCAATGGTACTTTAAATGTTGTATATATATCACTATTTCATCGAAAAGATGACTATGAATAAGAATGCTGCAAAAGTTAATATTTTCATGTAATCAGTTTCAACTATACTGAAGCACAATAATTTCATTGGTTTTGATCTGTGCTTTGAATTCACAGATAGATGGCGTCGCATTTGTAAGTACTGTAGGTACAAACTACACACCTTGCGGTGAAAAGCCGAATGATGTGTACCAAAAGTTTCTTCAAATTTAACCCCACACATTTGGGATTACAGACAGGTGGCGCTCTTTTCTGCTTACAGATGAATATCTGATGTTCTTATGTAACTAGCAATTAAGTTTTGCAAAATTTTTTGCGAAAATGCTTTTGCAGTCAAACTTTTAAAATGTTAAATAATGCAGTACTGCCAGTTTTTAGAGTCGCAGCGTCATCTAGCCGTGAATAACGGCTAAGTGTTGTCTACTTTTACAGTTGCGCTTTTAACACTTAAAAACATAGAATTGGATCAATTTAAATGTCCAGCTCACTTGCTGGCAGTGTTGCCAGGTGCCTTTTACCATTTACCCCTAGATTGGATTTCAAATCCCCCTGAAATTCCCCTAAAAATTTTTTTTCGAAAAACATGTAAAAATTTTATAGGGGAAAACTGAAAGTAGTGCAGCTGCAAAGCAAGCCTATGCATTTAAAGTGCTGAGCTGTTGGACGTCTTTAACATAAGCAGAAAGTTGCTTCATAATTCTCAATTGTCTAATGTGAAATTGATCTTAAAATGAAGTCTTACTTTTGAAAGGAGGCTCCGTCTCCCACTTTTTGATATATTTTTGGGCATATCTTTTTTTTTGTGGTTCAGAAATTCTCATCAAAGGGTGCGTGCAAATCGAAAGCTTTTCACTCGTGGTAGAATAATAAATTCCGAGTTGAAGAAAACTTATATCTGTTGAAATGGAATTGTCTTTTTTGCTGTGCCTAATGGAGCATGAAAGGTTTATTCAGAAATTTTGACGACTTCTTAGCGAATAAGCCCCCAGTTGCCTTAATATCATACTTTTTCATAACACGAGATTTCTTAAAACCCATTTGACTAATACCTTTTCTTCTACTTATTTTGTTATTAAAAACTATATTAAGAGTTTTAAAAAAATTTAACTGTTTTTCGTTAAATAACATTATAAAAACCAAAATTGTGTAAACAATTTTAACTTGCAAAAAAAAAATAATAATTTTTATACATGATCGATTGTAATACGAAAGAAAATATTGACTCATACTCAGTAGATCAATCAGCCAACCATTAAACATCCTTGAACACGATTTAGCCCTTTATCAGCCATATTTTAAAATATTCATAAGTATATATAAGGCATTTGTGGGTTAAGTTTTGAAATAAAAGAACCGATTTTGTAACTTCAGTGCTGCCGCGACCATTTGAAAAAAGTATCCATGAAAAGGTTAAAAACATATCCAAAAGTTTCCACTTTTGAAAAAAAGTATCCACAAAAGTATTTAAACGGATGACGACCTGGTAGGGAATATGTTCCAATGCAACTAGAGACTTCATTTTGGTGTCAAAAAATTCTTAAAAATACCCACTTTACGGCTATATAGGTGTCATATGTGCAGAAAACTCCTGGAATGCGTGAGAGCACCAGCGACGATTTTTATTAAAATGGATTATAACCTGGTAGTGAAACTTTTTCAATGTATCTAAAGAGTTGGGTTTGATGTCAAAAGATTCTTAAAAACATCCACTTTGCTATTGCATAGGTGTCATATGTGGAGAAAACTCCTGAAATGCATGAGAGCCCCAGCGACAATTTTTATCTAAATGGATGATGACCTGGCAGGGAACCTGTTCCAATGCAGCTAGAGAGTTAATTTTGGTGTCAAACATTTTTAATTAATTAATTAATTAATTGATTTTTTTTTAATTTTTGCAGACCGTTTAACCGCAGAGCGTTTTGGACCTGGACCTCTTTTTGTTATGCAAATGTTAAAGAAACCAAAAAGAATAAAATCAATATTTTTTTTTTTAAATGTTGCTTATATGTTTATTTATATGTATAATTATTGATTTCTGATACTTTTTTTTATATATGTCTTATTTTATAAAATAAAGAGTTTTACTACAATATGTTGATTTTTTGTAATTTAAATACAAATTAATAATGTTTGATAGTTTAAATCATACTTGATTTTAAATACAAATTCTAGTTGTTTGATAGTTTAAAATCGTTTATTGAGCTTAAGGTCAAAGTTAGAACAATTAAAAATTAACGAATCTTTTCAAAGAAACAACAACAACGTATTTTCAATATGAAAATTTCAATATGATTTGATGAAGCCTTTAGCAGGGCCGAAATTGCAATAAAATCAGCTAGTGATTTGTTCATATTCATATTAAAAAACGTTGTTGTTGTTGTTTCTTTGGAAAGATTCGTTAAAACAATTAATTGTTCTAACTTTGACCTAAAGTTCAATAAACGAAAGTTTTAAATTATCCAAATATATATTTTATACGGGTTGCCCATATTCGAAGCGCCCATTTTATTTTTAAATAAATCAAAGAAACCACAATTTTTTGTCTGTTCGTCATGAATATCATTTAATTGGGTTCAAGTAGATTTGCTTACATTATTTCTTGAATATGATATCTCGTAAATGGTCGCCATTGGCCTCTACGACATATTGTGCCCGTTTTGCAGCATTTTCCATGGTTTTCTTCAACATTTCGATGGGAATGGCGGTTATTTCTTGACGGATGTTGGTTTTCAGCTCTTCTAGGGTCTTTGGCTTGCTGACGTAAACCTTTGATTTCAAATAACCCCACAAAAAGAAGTCTGGAGGCGTTAAATCTGGTGATCTTGGCGGCCAATCGAAATCACCATTTTTTGACATCAAACGGCCAGGGAACAATTGCTTCAAAAAATTGATTGTAGTGCGGCTTGTGTGTGGTGGCGCGCCGTCTTGTTGAAACCAGTAGTGCCTGATACGCTTTCGACGAACGATTGGAAAAAATTGTTTATCATATCGCGATAACGCTCCTGATTGACAGTAACTCTGTGGCCATTATCATCTTCGAAAAAGAACGGCCCAATGAGCATTTTAGCACAAACGCCGCACCAAACAGTGACTTTTGCATCGTGAAGAGGTACCTCTTGAATCTCTTGTGGATTTTCAGTGGCATAAATACGGCAATTTTGTTTGTTTACCGTTCCGTTCAACTGAAAATGAGCTTCATCGCTCATGATAATTTTATGCCAAAATTGCTCGTCTTCTTCAGCCATTTCGATGACTCTTTGGGCCCATTCCAATCGACGTGGCTTATCGGTAGGCAACAATTTGTTTACCAATTGAATTTTGTACGGAAACAAATTCAAATCAACACGTAAAATGCGTTGTAAAGTGGATCGGGGAATGCCGAGCTGCTGAGAACGGCGATTTTGGGATGTTTTTGGTGACTGCTCAATACTGGCTCGTACGGCTGCAATATTCTCATCCGATCGCCTTGGTCGCTTTTTATTTGGCCTCTTTGGGTTACCAAGAGTATTACCAGTTGTAAATCTTTCATACAAACGATAAATTGTTTTCTTGGAAGGCGCACTTTTCACTTTATTTATTTTTTTGAAAGCACGTTGAGTTTTCACTATTGACTTGTTTTGTTGAATGTAAATTTCAACAATTTTAGAGCGTTCGCGTGGCGTGTACTGTTCCATTGAAAACATTTCCTTGGAATGACGCTTCAAACGCGGTATGTCATTAGTCGATTTGGCATCACTGCGGAAAGTTACAGTGTTGCCAGATGGGCGCTTCGAATATGGGCAACCCTGTTACTTTGTATAAGAATCCTTAATAAAAAAGTTTTTTAATTTACAATATTACAAGTTTACGAAATAAGTTGCAAGTACAAGCACTCGAATAAAATGTGTCGCAAATTGAATAAAATCCAAATTAAATAAAATATTTGTGCTAAAACGCGACCGAAATGTGATACGCCAAAATTTTAACTGTCAAAATTTCATCGTCCATTTGACACAGCAAAAAAGACAATTTTATTTCAACACACACAAATTTTTTTCAACTTGATATTTTCTATCCTACCACGACTGAAAAGTTTCCTTTTGACACACACCCTATGAGGTGAACTCACACAATACATGAGTTTCACCAAAGTACATAAAAAATGGAAAAAATTCATGCAGCCATATGTTTTGACGTCACGAAATGTAAGTTTCCCATCTTTTTATCTCTGATGACAACCATTCAGATAAATGGCTAAAAATGATACATTCACTCTGCGAATAGTAAGGAATGGGTTTTAAATCTGTAGCATTTTGAAACAATCTCTTTACTAGTTTTAATTTTGTGATATTGATATAAAAATACTGAACATCTATAAACTCAAATTGCCAGTCAAAAATATTTTACCGAAAACACGAATAACTTGATAATTTTATCGTTTTTTTTTTAAATACTCTTCCTCAATAATTGTGTTCAATAAAAACACTGTGTGGGGTCAATGTTTGGGGAAAAGACCATGAAAATAAACTACCTAACAATTACAATCAATTAAAAAAAATTGACACTCAATATAGAAATTTACTAAAACCGCAGATAGCTGTCTCATTTCAAGTTAACCGAAAAAATTGACGTTAAATGATTCAGTGATTCTAAGTTATATTATGGTTTTTTTTATTTATCTGTGCCTGGTCAGAAATTGGAATATTGTGACAGCTGTGCACTAGTTATAAAATGAACATATGATAGGTGGAGCATTAAAAAAAAATATAAACGAATAAATTTGCAATATTGTGTAACCATGTCTGCAACTTTGTCTGTTCGTACGAGATCTTCTAATTTAAGCGATCAGCTGGTTGTTTGATTCAATCGATTTAAACTCAATGCAGGGCAACCCGTTTTGTGTTGCTCGTTTCAATTCTTGTCTGCGCCAAATATGGTTATAGATTTTGCACCAACTTATATACAAGAATATATATATATATTAATAACTCTTGTGTGTATATGTACTATATATGACGAGCATTAGACTTAATTATTTGCTTGCTGGATTTTTATTCCAACCAGTTGTTGAATTGCAAAAAGAAAAACAAAAAATTGGCAAATTAAATTATAAAAATTTATGCCATAATAATTGTTGTTGTTGTGATTTTGCAGTGCTAATTTAGTGTTCTACCATAAACACATCTGGCCCCTCTTTTCTATTCGGCAGCTTTTCGATGACGATCACTTTTGTTGCTGATTAAGTCAATTCCATTAATAGAATTTTAATGGAATATGGTTCCGGTACTATGTTTTGAAAGATCCATCGATTGTACACTTTCTTTTGCTGCTTCTTTACTCACCTCATCATTATAGAATAGAATAATAAGTTCAGACAAAATAGAAAAATATGGCTACGATAAGATAATAACGTTTTAGCTTTATCGAGAACATTAATCTTTTTCAATCCGTGCTGCGCAACAGAGAAAATAGCATTACAAAAGGTTAAAATATTGACCTGAAGCATAAATAAAAATAATTGGAAAAGTATTTGGGAGCCCGTTATAACTGTTTTTTTTTTGCTAATCGCACAATGCATAAAAAATGGTCACACAAAATAAAACAATTGGGACAAACTACAAAGTTATAAATAACTAGCTGATATACCCGGTGTTACCCGAGAGTCATTTATATAAACATTTTAATATACACTTTTCGATTAAATGTTTTTGTAAATTTTGGAATTTTGTAAGAACGTGTTGAATTTAAGTTTGGACCACAATAAAAATATAAGTTAAAAAATTTACCAAGCTTTTTTAATGAAGAAATAATTTTATTACTGTTTTTTCACAATCAAAAACTGTTTTTTAGTTCTAAACTGAATTTACTGGTTACTGGTAAGCATGTTACTTGCACTTCGCTAATGAAAATCAAATTTATAAAAATCTTCCTAAAATTTTTTAGTATTTTTTCCAGTTGGAAAATAACAATTGGATTGTCTCTAAATTAAAAATTAATATAAATTGAGTCTGATAGTTGATGCAATTTCTTAAATCTTCTGAATTACTATTTTATACGAAAAATTATAAAGTCGTTTTTTAATGTAAATTAGCAAAAAGGTGTAAGTTAAGAAAGCAGTCGCTTTTTAATTTTTACTATACTATATACAGCAACCTGTAACAATACTATCGACGTTAACAGTTGATCGACATACAGTGTTGCGCAAAATAATAGCAACAAAATCGGTATGCTGCTACAAAATCGTGTATCTTTTTAAATATAAGGGACACACAAAAATGATTACAGGAACCAAAGCATATATTCATACATCATATTAAAAACAAATCATATTCCAATTTGGTTTTGTTTTCTTTATTAAATTTAAAATTAATGTGACTGCATTCAGTTTGTCTGAGAGCAAAACAAAAGCAACATAATTAATATTTGGTGTAAGATCCATTATTCTTGATAACCGCTGCACATCTGAGCGGCATCGACTCTATTAAAGTATATATGTTAGTATTAGTATATGTTCCCAATTAAGTTTCAGCGCTTCATACAGTGCAGTCTTATTGGAAAACCTTTGACCAGAAAATTTTACCTTCAAAATCCCCAAAAAAATGTTCAATGGGATTCAAGTCATTGTGACTGTGCCGGCTAATCAAGGACTTGAATCCCATTGCCTCTAATATAATCTTTGGTGAGCTTTGAAGTGTGCTTCGGGTCGTGATCGGGCTGAAACGTTCACTGAAGCGACATATTCCACTCTGAATGTGGTCGCATCTTGCTTTCTAAAATGTCATTATATAAAAATCGATCCATAATTCCATCGATTTTTTGAAATGGTTCAACTTCATTATAGGAAAAACAAGTCCAGACCATAACGCCATCGCCTCCGTGTTTAAAATTTATTTTGCAGTTTCGGGCCTCAATTCGTTTACCTGGGTGGCGCCGTACCGTGCACATCCCATCTGAATTAATCAAGTTGAACTTTGGTTTATCGCTAAAAAAACGGTTTTCGACTTTTGAACGGTCCAATTTAGGTGCTCTTTTGGAAGACTGAGTCTAAAAAACAATAAATTGCAACTTTTTGTCACAATTTCAGACAGAATTGTTTAAATTGTAACATCTCACCTTGTTTTTTATGCTTAGCTGTAAGCAAAGGTTTCTCTGCCGGTCTGTAACTTCTTTAATAGTTCTCAACGGCTCGTTTTCAAACAGTGCTGTGGTGGATATCTGAATCAAGTGTCCGAACAACCTCTTTGGATGTGGCAAATGCATTGCGTTTGAACACACCACAAATGTTCCTGTCATCACGCAGCGATGTCTTCCGCGGTCGCCCTCTTTAATGTACCGTTGTTACGTCTTTTCTGAAGGTATATTTCTTTATTAATCTGCAAACTGTTGACCGATTAATATCAAACTGTTTCACGTTAGATACTTGCGAATTTTCGTTTTTATATTCGGAAATAATTTTTAATTTAAGAGCTTCACAGTACTTAAAACGTGCCATTTAAATGGAACAGTCAATGTCACAACTAGCACAAGGAAAACTAAACTTAAATGTTTATGACTTACAAACAACACGTGCTTTACAATAACGAAACTTTTACCAATAATTCTTGGAACTTCTGTTCTCTTTTTACATTTTTCAAGTTTTGTTGCTTTTGTTTTGCTCTCAGACAAATTGAATGTAGTCAAATTAATATTAAATTTAATAAAAAAAACAAAACCAATTTTGAATTTGATTTGTTTTATACATGATGTATGAATATATGCTTTGATTCCTATAATCATTTTTGTGTGTCCCTAATATTAAAAAAGATACACGATTTTGTTGCAGCGCTCTTATTTTGTTGCTATTGTTTTGCGCAACACTGTAAATCTAGCTGAAAAATCTGCAAGCACAGTGCAAGAAGTGCCATTATGTTATTTGCTGCAAGTTTACGCTGTGTGCGAAAAGAACTAAATTGAGTAACAGCTACCGACTTTTCTAAAATATTGGAATCGTGTCGGTAATGCAGTACTTATTTCTAATTTATAATATTTTCTAGCATACTTTTCAGCATACCTTCGGTTAGTACGTAATTGAACCGAAAAATTTGTTCAATGCAGCCAAGCTTACAACCATGATTGGAGAGTTAAAATGTCAAAATTTCGCTGTCGGTACATTGTAAATATGTAAATATGTCGGTACATTTAATTGGCGTGGAAATTAAACATGAAAAAATTAACTTTTACAGCATTCTTATTCACAGTCATCTTTTCGATGTTATAGTGATATATATAGGACATTTAAAGTACCATTGATAAGGAACTGAGTGACAACGATGAAACAATAGGAAGATTTAATATAATAATAAGGAAGATTTAATATAATAATATTGTGATTGGAAAGAGATATTGGGGTAGTTTTTTCACATAAATTATTTTGGAGACTTGAATTTTTTGTAAAAGATATAAAAACAACATTTTGGAAAAAATAAATTTCGCGAAACAAATCAAAGGGCCCTTGTTGTTTTGATGACAAAAACAGTAAAATAATTTTTGCGCTTAGCTGGAAGAATTTTTGCAAATAAATGCTATGTCATACGAAAGGTAGCCAGATGTGCAATTTTTAATTGATTTCATTTTTACAACAACAACAATTTTTGAGTCATTTTTTGAGTAAAAAGTCAATATTTTGGACCATTTTGACATAATCATAAAACATATATACACTGTCTTAACGGTACAGTTAAACCTATTTTTGTGAAGTGATTTTATTGAACTTTTGAACAAAAAAAATTTGAATAAAAATATATTAATGGGCAGCGGAGATATTTGGATCGAAAGACCAAACTTTGATTTTCATGTCGGTTTTTTCTCATTCTTAGGTAACGATGTTTTATGAAAAAGTCGTTGTACTGAAAATTTCTCCAATTTTGAAGATATGTGAATGTTCTTGATGTCAAAATAACAAAAAAATTTTAAAATTAAATACAAAAAAATCTTCGATGGTAAAAAGTTTTATAATAACAAAATTACCGTTAGTTGAAAAGTTTCAGAGGGGGCGTGGCAAAAAATAAGTATGTTACATTTTAAGTTGGGATGCACTTAATATGTATACCTAGTATGAGCAAAATCCGTTGAGCCGTTTAGATTTGTATAAAGACCAAACAAACAAACAGAAAATAAGTTTTATTACTATAGATCATATTTTAAAATACTTGAAATGAACAATAACAACCATCAATTATCGTAAATAAAAATTAATATCTTAATTAATATATCTTTATCCACATATAAATGCGAGATTTTTTAAACATAACCTATTTAATTCGAGAAAATGAATTATTTTGCTATTTATAGAATGAAAATGAAAAATTTATTAAATTTTGGGATATGTTGATACAAAAAAAAAACACACTGAATTATTGAATGTTGTTGTCAAATCATAAAAACTCATTTGTTTTGCATAAGTATAATTTTGTTTAATGTTTATTTAGCTTTACTAGAAATCGCCAGTAGTCGAAATTCGACCTTTTTACTGTGACCTTCGACCTACACTGTGATATGAAATCACTTTCGTTCTCAAATGAGCGTAGAAAAGGGTTAAAAAACGAATCTATTTCTATTTCAGTTTACCGCTCAAAGCTAACCAACGACTTTGTATACAAAAATACGTTGTACTGAAAAAATCTAAATTTTTTGAGATATCGCAATAAGTTTGATGTCATAAAAACGGAATAATTTTTAATATACTATCCGTGAAAAATATAAGCAAAAAAAGCTTTCCTATACCGTAATTTTTCTCAGCAAGTGACTTTTCATACAAAAGTACGTTTTACTGAGAAAAGAGATATATTATTTCGAGATATCCTCATAATTTTGATGTCAAAATAACAGGAATTGTTCAAAATTTACTGTTTGTAAGAAATTTCACAATTCCAATATATTTTCGCACATGTTACATAACAAAATGCTTGTTGTAGGGTATCCGTAAGAGAAAGCGAGAACTGTTTTTTGTACATCTCAGCAATATCTATAATTTTCTCTTACATCGAGTTCTTCCACCTCTTATAGCTCAGCTTTTATTTAAGAAATTCTGTTTTGAACGCTCCAATTTCAGGTCAGAATTTCCAAAAAAGGTCACAAAAAGTATTCGGTGCACTCCTTCTCCCTACTCTTATTCATTTGAAAGAAAAATTATCCAAATCGGTTGAGAAACACTGGAGAAAATGGCACCGAACTGTTTTCCCTACGCCTATTTATATATAGATTAGCTTTATCCTACAAAAGGGCTTTAAATCTTAAAAATTAACAAACTTTGAGAGGTGAGAAAAAATATTGGTCTCCTCGTTCTCATCCATAATTTTTTTTTTTTTTTTTGACAAAGTATTTTCCCTAAGTTTTCCCACTTTTATTTCCCCCTTTTAATAAACAAAAAAGATACAATGAATTTTATAAGTTGGTTTTTGTGAAAATTAATCAACTTTATATAAAAATTTTAAAAAACATATAAGAAAAGTTTGAAAGTGATACAAAAAATTTAACCCTTCGAGTTTTACAAAATGTTTTCTTATTTAATTTCTATTTTAGGTTTCTACTCTTTGTTCTTAATTTTTATTTGCACCTTTTTACAAAAACAAAATTTATGGCATTTGTATTAACAACATTACCAACATCAACATTAAAATAATAGCACCAAATATCGACCGGTAAAATAGTATTGAGTAAACATAAAGACTTCTTTATATTTTGTCAGTGTTTTTAAAAAGTAAATACAATTCTAAATTACCATGCTAGACTCTCATTCGTTTGTGATGAAAATATTATATATAAAATTATTTTTGAAAAACTTTAGCCAACACCGGACTAGAATCATAATTCCACTGGTCTATCACTCGGCCCATCAATACTCAAAAAATTTGGGCGATTGTTCATAATGTACATTAGCCCAAAAACGCGATGAAAAATCGCCCAAAATATCATTCTACGCAATTTGGGCGTTTGTTTATTATGTCTAATCGCCAAAAAATCAAAACGCACAATGGCCCAAACTAAAAACGAACAATCGCACAAAAAATGTTGCCATTTTTTTTGGGCGATTGTTCATTTCCGTACTTTTGGGCGATTGTGAATTGGGCTCAGACTATTGGGGCTGTGCGAATAATCGCCCAAGTTACAATCGTCCAAACCCAAAAATTAGCAATCACCCAAAAAAGATTGAGCGCTTGTTCATAATGTACAATCGCTCAAAAATGCGATGAACAATCGCCCAAAACTGCGAACGTTTGACCAAATCGTGCAATGAACAATCACTCAAAAATATTGAGTCTATATTTATTATGAATAATTGCCCAAAAATGCCCTTGATTATAATGATTATCAAATGATTGTCCTTGTACGGAATGATAAAAGAAAAACATTTCGTATAGGCGCAAATTTTTTCATCATTAAAAAAACATACGTACCTTTTCTTCATAATAACTTAAAGGGAAACCGTTAACTTTCTTTAATTGTACAGTGGAAAAATTATTTTTGAGCATTTTTTCATTCTTCAAAATTTGGGCTAACATTCATTATGACCAATGTGCCCAAAAAGAAAAACGCACAATAGCCCAAACTCAAAATGAACGATCGCAAAAAAAATTTGGGAGTTTGTTCATAACATACAATCGCCCAAAAACGCGATGAACAATCGCCTAAAAATATTTTTGGCTGACTTTTCATTCTTCGCAAAAATCAAAAAGCACAATCGCCCAAACTCAAAATGAACAATCGCCCAAAATTTTCTTTTTTGGGCGATTTTTCATTTTCGAACTTTTGGGCGATTACTCGCACAGCCGAGCTGAGTCGAAAATTACCCACTACAATTCAACTCCAATTCCTTGGAATTTAAAATTGGTAATTGAACATCTTAACGCCTCTGGAATGTATTTGGAAAAACTACTCAATTATATTACAGGAATTGTAATTGGTAATTGGACACCCTAATTCCTGTAATGAAATTGGTTTTTTATCGAATTTCCTAAAAGTCGAATAAAGTCTTCTTATAAATAATGAATGAATTTTGAGTCAATAAAAAATTACTGGAATTTCATCCTCCAATTATAATTACTATAAAGGAATTGACTTTTCTTTTTAAATCCATTGCTTAGGAATTGAGGTGTTCAACTACCAATTACAATTCCTGTAATGTTATTGGGGAGTTTTTTGCAATTAAATTTCTGAGGAATTGAGATGTCCAAAACCAATTCCTAATTCCAAGGAATTTGAATTGAGATCCCGAATAAAAATAAAAACTTTTTTGGCTAAGGTCAAACAGCGGCCGAACAAGGACTAATTTTAAATATTTTTCTCGGCCGCACAAGGGTTGTACAAGGGTCGTACAAGAGTCTTTTGCAGAACTTTTTGGCCAAACAGCGGACGTACAAAGGCCGTATTGAAATAATTTCGGCTGTACAACGGGCGTACAGTGGCCGTACATCGGCTGAACAGTGATTATTCTACAATGAATATGAGCAGCTTTGGAATGAAAATTAGAACTTCATGCTAAAATAAATTAAATATATGCGTGCTTAACCTGGTATCGGAAATTATATTTCTGCTTCATATAAAGTGGTTACATTGTGTATGGCTATCCATGGCAGGACGCCTTCCCAGCCAACTTTGATAAATTGTTTGTTTAATACTTCACATATATCATTTACTTCATTTATTGATATTTCATTAGACTCCGGTCAAAATAGCAATGCCCACTAGATTTTAAAAGCAAACGCAAGTAACGGGACTATCAACAGTGTAGAGTGGAGGATTTTTATTTATTTGCGCATGCGTTTGCTGTTATATAAGTAGGTCTGCAAATTTTATGGACAAGTGTGGTTTTTGTTTGTGTTATTTGCGAAAGCATTTGTTTTTATCTTAGCGGTTCGGCAAGTTTAAAGGTCAACGTTTGTGGTTTTTGTTTTTATTATTTGTGCATACATACTTCATATATAAAACAAATTATTTCGCTCCACACACAAGTGGCGATACTATCAACATCAGCATTGCCGAGTGAAACTTGCTTTTGTTGTTGCGCATACGTTTGCTGTTGAATAAGAGCTTTGAACAATTCGATGACATAGAACAGGTGTACAGCGGCCGTACAATTTAATTTAGCCCTTGTACGGTCGTTGTTCGAACCAAATTTTGGCTGTTAAACTTTTTGTATTATTATTAGGCCATATTCGACCCTTGTACGGTCGTTGTTCGAACCAAATTTCGGCCGTTAGACTTTTTGTATTATTATTAGCCCAAATTCGACCCTTATACGACCGTTCGGCTCATGTTCGACCGCTGTTCGCCTTCTTATATTGTTACTCGGAGCGAAGTTGATTCCAAAAAGAATCATTACAACCCAGCTCTGCAATTTAAAAAAAATAATTTTCATAAAACTATAATTTTTTAATACTTTTATAAACTTATTACCGAACAAAAAAGGTTCTTTTTTGAAATGCATATTCTGTTTTAAACGTTTTTCTTTTTTACATGAATAAAACTTATCTTCCAATATATTCTTTTTACTGCAATCTTTCCATACATCTTCTTTGTAGGATTGCTAAAAAGTATTGAAAAGTATGGGGAAGTGGGTATTTGATTACAAAAATTTATTGAACCAATATGATATTAAAAGAATGTGAGTTTTTCATTCTAAATTAATTAAATTATTATTCTTGAATTTGTCAATTTATAATTTTCTTTTAAATATCAGAGTAAAAGTTATAACCATGGCTACTTATATTTATTTATCAAGTATATTTTGAAAAATAAACCATATATTGACCATATTATTATTTCCTGTCAAATGATCCAAATTGATAGTTCTTTCATAGTCATTTAGTTAAAGAGATGCCATTTCAGGCTCTTTCTTGTTTTTCATTCCTATTTTTGGGAGTACTATTTAGAATTCCGGGGTCAAATTTGCATTCCATCATTCACGCGCATTATAATTATAGATTTTAAGTAATAGGAAATTAAAATTACTAAAAAAGATATGATACAATTTTATAGAATTTACTAGCTGAACCCGGTTTGCTTCGCTACCCCCCTCGTATAATATAAAATTAAAAGTATTTATATGTTTACAAAAATTTATTTATTTAATTTAATTATTGCAATGCTTCGCCTCTTTTTTTGTTGTAAACCAATTAAAATTCAGCACTGAATCGCATGTAATTTGCATCATGCTCCCCCTTTTTATTTTTAGACCAATCAAAAAGCAGCAATTACACATTTGTGTGGTATAAACTTTTTTTATTCCAAATAATTTATAAATTTTAACCCACTCAATATTATAAAAATAATAAAACAAATATAATTTAAAAATTTCATATGGATATCATGTGTTAATCAAAATATTTTCTGGTTCGAAAGAAAAAAATTCGCCGAAATCGGGAAATTTAAAAATATAGTTTTTTCAATTGCTCTGACGAGAAAAATGGTCTAGAAGAATTTATAAGATTTGATGGTATAACTTGTAAAACATTTTTGGTTTGGATTTATATGTATACAAAATAGTATAAAATTTATGCACATATTTTTTACTGTGTGGGGTTACCCCACTCTCTATTTTAATTAACACGTATTATAAAATCAGCTGTTTTGAAGACAGTGGTGGAAGCAAGAGAATGGGGCTACCCCACTATTTTAATTAATATGTATTTTAAATTTGTGGTAAAGCCGTTAATAAACGTAGTAAAAAAGTAGGTGCAGAAGTGTGCATGGTCGAAAAATATTATCATGTAATAAGTATTCCTGAGTCAAAGCTGAACGCTGTGAAAAAGGGGCGTGCTCCGCCTACTTTTCTTTTGGTACGTATTTCTATTCACGCCAATACCATATATAGCAAATACTGCCGCCGTTGGTCAAAAAATGCCCAAGATATGACGATTTTAAATTTTGGGTTATATGTGCGAGGCCACGCCCCTTCGTCCTCTCACAACTTTATATAGTCAAGAATTTATTATTTCGTAAGAATATCCTAATGTGAAAATTTAATGACGATCGGTCCAGTAGTTAAGACTATATTGCGATTTTTAATTTTCCTAAAAAGGGGCGTGGTCCCACCCACTTTTCTCCTGGTACATATTCCTAATAATGCCAATACCATATGTACCAAATAGCATCAATGTAGGTCAAAAAATGCCCAAAATATGGCGATTTAAATTTTTGGGTTATATGGACAGTGCCACGCCCCTTTGTCCAATAAAAATTTCATATAGCCTATTATTCTTTCCAGAGTCATAGTAAAATGCTGTGAAAGTTTCAGGAAGATCGGTCCAAGGGTTTGGCCTCCTATAAAGCACAAACAAACAAACAAACAGACAGACAGACATTCATTTTTATATATATAGATTGAAAGCAGATTAATTATAATTAAAGTAAAATGGGGTGAAAAAGGGAGATTTGGTAATAAAAAATCTATGGCTACCTTACCTGTAGATAAAAAGTGTATAAAACTTTAGGTAAATACATATTACAAAAAAAGGATTTTGTATAGCAAACATTGTTAGTGGTATAAGTAAGTATCTGAATTAAAAAAAGGGGGCGGTGAAGTGGGCGTGGTTCATAGTAATATGGCGACGTTAACAGTATTAAGAGCAATATACTACCAAATAAAAAATAGTCCGTTGGAAGGAACAAATTTGTACAGAGAACAAAAAGTTAAGAACTTAAATTTGGCGTGAAAAAGGGCGTGAAAGGGGGCGTGGCGTAAGAAATGTTTATTTCTACCTCGCCTGGAGTATAATGTGTATACAATTTGAAGTAAATCTGTTAAAAACTATATGGGAGCAACTACATAATTTTAAAAAAATGGGCGTAAAAGTAGGCGTGGTCGAAAAAAGTACCCTATTCATCATGCCAGAGTCCCAGTTAAATGCTGTGAAAATTTCAGGAAAATCGGTCCAGAGGTATGGTCTCCTATAAGGTACAAACCAATAAACAAACAAACAAATAAACAAACACATATTCCTTTTTATATATATAGATTAGAAACTTGGTGAATTTGTATCCAAAAAAAGGCCAAAAATTTATTTAAACTAGTAAGGAATTATCTTCGACTATATATAAAGTCTTAAGCAAACAGTTAAAAAAAATATTTATCGGTGAAATTATTTTCGTCAGAGTTGTACTGAAAATAATAGTTTTTGTGTTTAACAACAATTTCAATTATGAAAATGGTATTGTTATGAAAATAAATTTTAATAAAAAAGAATTTTAATTAACGCTATCTTAACAATAAACATAATTTTATTAGATTTCGAAGTAATTTTTGCGGAATTGAAAGAGATTTTACCGTTTTGGTAAACTCACTTTGTATGGGAGGTAGACGCGATTTTTATTCTACTTTTAAAAAGTTCATACGTGCAAAATTTGATTAATTTTTGTGAGATATTAAGAGACTTTACCCTGTTGGTAACCTCACTTTGTATGGGAGGTAGGCGTGGTTTTCATCTGATTTTTACAAATTTCATACTCAAAGTTCATCTATAGTAATAAAACTCATTTTCTGTTTGTTTGTTTGTTTGTTTGTTTGTTTGTTTGTTTGTTTGTTTGGCCTTTATACAAATCTAAACGGCTCAACGGATTTCTCTCAAACTAAGTACACATATTAAGTTTATACCAACTTAAAATGTTACATACTTAGTTTTTGCCACGCCCCCTCTGAAATTTTTCAACTAACGGTAATTTTGTTATTATAAAACTTTTACCATCGGAGATTTTTGTGTATTTAATTTTAAAATTTTTTTGTTATTTTGACGTCAAAAACACTCACATATCTTCAAAACTTGAGAAATTTTCGGTACAACGACTTTTTCATAAAACATCGTTGCCTAACTAAGAATGAGAAAAAAACGACATGAAAATCAAAGTTTGGTCTTTCGATGCAAATATCTCCGCTGTCCATTAATATATTTCATTCAAATTTATTTTGTTCAAAAATTCAATAAAATCACTTCACAAAAATAGGTTGAACTGTACCGTTAAGCCAGTGTATATATGTTTTATGATTATGTCAAAAATGGTCCAAAATATTGACTTTTTACTCAAAAAATTATTCAAAAATTGTTGTTGTTGTAAAAATGAAATCAATTAAAAATTGCACATCTGGCTACCTTTCATATGACATAGCATTTATTTGCAAAAATTCATCCAGCTAAGCGCAAAAATTATTTTACTGTTTTTGTCATCAAAACAAAAAGGGCCTTTGATTTTTTTCGCAAAATATATTTTTTCCAAAATGTTTTTATATTTTTTACAAAAAAGTCAAGTCTCAAAAATAATTTATGTGAAAAAATTACCCCAATATCTCTTTCCAATCAAAAGTTATGGCTAAAAATCTATTTTTTCATACCAGACTTTTAATAAAACTGAGTTTTGTTTTAAAATTCTCTATATAGGAATGAAGTTGTGTGTCTAGAGTAATTATAAACATTTTGGTGTATATAAAATCTTACTTTTTGCCTCCCCACCCCCTCCTGTTAAATCTGTTTTATTGTGATTTGTCATTTTTCTCACTATTGTTTCACCCACACGTTGTCACTTAGTTTTTTATCAACGGTACTTTAAATGTTCTATATATATCACTGTATCATCGAAAAGATGACTGTGAATAAGAATACTGTAAAAGTTAATTTTTTCATGTTTAATGTGTTATTTGAAATATATTGTTGAAAGTCAAATTTCCACGCCAATTAAATGTACCGACATATGAAAGAGCGAAATTTTGACATTTTAACTCTCCAATCTTGGTTGTAAGCTTGGCTGCATTGAACAAATTATTCGGTTCAATTGCGTACTAACCGAAGGTATGCTGAAAAGTATGCTGGAAAATATTATAAATTAGAAATAAGTACTGCATTACCGACACGATTCCAATATTTAAGAAAAGTCGGTAGCTGTTACTCAATTTAGTTCTTTTCGCACACAGCGTAAACTTGCAGCAAATAACATAATGGCACTTCTTGCACTGTTCTTGCAGATTTTTCAGCTGGATTTATGTCGATCAACTGTTAACGTCGATAATATTGTTGCAGGTTGCTGCATATACTATAATATAAATTAAAAAGCGACTGCTTTCTTAACTTACACCTTTTTGCTAATTTACATTAAAAAACGACTGTACAATTTTTCGTATAAAATAGTAATTCAGAAGATTTAAGAAATTGCATCAACTATCAGACTCAATTTATATTAATTTTTTATTTAGAGACAATCCAATTGTTATCTCCAACTGCAAGAACAACTAAAAAATTTTAGGTAGATTTTTATAAATTTGATTTTCATTAGCGAAGTGCAAGTAACATGCTTACCAGTAGCCAGTAAATTCAGTTTAGAACTAAAAAACAGTTTTTGATTGTGAAAAAACAGTGATAAAATTATTTCTTCGTTAAAAAAGCTTGGTAAATTTTTTAACTCATATTTTTATAGTGGTCTCAATTTTAAATTTAACACGTTTTTACAAAATTCCAAAATTTACAAAAACATTTAATCGAAAAGTGTATATTAAAATGTTTATATAAATGACTCTCGAGTAACACCGGGTATATCAGCTAGTATTAAATATTAAAAACACTGTGCAAAATTTAAAGACATTAAACAAATTTCTGTAGAATTTAAAGAGATTGTACGGTTTTGTATGGGAGGTAGGCGTGGTTTTCATCCGATTCTTACAAATTTCATACTCAAAGTTTTTATTAAATATTAAATACACTGTGCAAATTTGAAATCAATAAATTAATTTTTAGTGGATTTTAAAGAGATTTTACCGTTTTGGTTAAGTCACTTTTTATGGGAGGTAGGCGTGGTTTTCATCCGATTTGACTCATTTTCGAACTTGACCTCCATTTTTTAATATAAAGCTTATATATTGAATTTCGTTACGATAGCTTAAAAATCACGGCTGTTATCGTGACCACAGACGGACAGACGGACATGGCTAAATCGACTCAGGAGGTGATGCTGATCAAGAAAATATATACTTTTCTATACCGGCTACGCCTCCTTATTGGCGTTACAAACGGAGTGACAAAGTTAATATACTTTAATATATTTTAAACGTGGGGGTATAAAAAATTTTCACATAATTTTCTACAATTAACTTAAATTAAATTCTGGATAATTTAAAAAAAATTAGCTTTGCTCAACCGTTTTTTTAAATTCTGTATTCGAAATGGTGAACTTTTGCTACTCAAATTCGTATTAGACTTTTTTTTAGGCACTTAATATTTCTATAATTTATTCAATGGTTTTCTTAAAGTTATTCTTTTTTGCTTTGTTTTATTTAATTGTAATGATTTTTTTTAAAAATATAATTTTTACTTTTAATATTCTTTTTTCGGTATGCCTGGAGACCTTGTAGAGAGAGTCCCATTAGGAATTTTGAACCCCGAAAATTTCCCCTTTGTCTACAAACCCAACTAAAAATACTTTTGATTCTTACAGAACGAGAAATTCTTTGAATTTCTTAACATGAAATAAAGTCAATTCATGGCATTTTTTCACTGTTCTTCGTTTTGAATAAACACTTTCTACAGCAAAACATTTTTATCAAATAAGCTACATGATTTTCCATTTCAATTGAAATATAAATGAGAAAACAGATTGAGACAAATTTTTTTACTTACTTTTTTACTTACTGCATTTCACTGAAAGCGACTATTTAGCAAATTCATGGTTAAAATTTGAAACGTATTTTTTTGAGGGAAAACTTAGAGCTGCTTTAGTTTGATAATTTATTTTACCAAACTATGGCTTTAGGGAAGTTATTAATCTAATTAACTACTGACATACCCAATATTGAAATTTTGAATACAGCAAATAAGTTTTTTTATGTAACGGTGATGTAATGTAATTTTATAGCTAATAGGTGAAGCGGTACAAATACTTGATTGCGTTGAAGTTTTAATTGAATAAGGTCATGCTTGGGCATAAGTTAGTCTATTGCTTTTTACCATCAAGCATAGAGTCGATGGATTTGTAGATACATTTTTATGCATGAATACGTTTTATGACAGCATTTTTAGACTTAGTTTATTTGATATTTTACTTCTAAATATATAAATTTTGTAGACATAAACTATTTCTACACCTACAGTGGGCTTTAAAAATCTTTAAAGTTTTGTAAATTTTGATGGGTTTTCAAATATTAAAGCCTCTTATATGTAAGTAGCCCGAAATGCCCTGCACCAACCCCTCTTCATTTTATATTTTCTACATCCCATCATTCTCACATGAAAACTCATTTGAACAAGCTTAAACTTTATACTAAATCCAAGGCTTTGAAAGCTTAGAGACACCACAAACTTCAGTTTCTCTTCATTCTTGAGCAATTGAGTCCTTTTTTGTGTTTTTTTTGACACCATATCAAGCTTACATGGACAATTGGCAAAAGTTTTATTGTCGTGGGTTTTTATTTTTTATTTTTTTGCTTAATGTGTGTTATAATCGTTTTTGCTTCGGTAAAGTTTTATTATTGGAATTTGTTGTATTGTCAATTTTATTTCTATTTTCTTTTTTTTTTATTGCTGTTTAGAGAAAAAGGAGGGAAACCTCAGAATGAAATTGATTTTATGTTGCATGAAACCATTTATTTGGGTGTGAATTTCTATTGAAATTTTGTGGTTATGTGTGAGAGTGTAAAGAAGGTTATTGTGTTTGATGAAAAGCAATATTGGCGTTGTTATGAGCTGAATGCTTTTACATTTTAACAAGTTCTTCAATAATTTATGCTAAATTTGTTATGCTTTAAAGGCAGGTTCTCATGAAACTCGACCAAAAACTCAATTATTTTTTGTTTTCATTTTTCGATAGCTTATTATGTATGATAGCTTATGAAAGCTTAAAATATATTTCCAAAGCGGTTGAGCCGATTGTATAAAAAGTATATACATATTTTCATAAATTAACTCGAAAAAACTCGAAAATATTAAAACTACTGTACCATTTTCACGGTCACGTACGGACAAATTCAACTATTTTTTTGAGTTTTCGAAACAGCCAATTCGCAATTTACACATTGCAAGTGAAGTCCTTTTGTCGAATTAAATAGTTTTCATTGTGTTTCTTCATTGTACGTTCAAACTTTCTTGAAATTTTATTAAATACACGAGTTCACGAGTTGGACGAGTTCAGGCAACCAACGTTGTAAATCCTTGTGTTCAATTACAATTTTTAGCGAAAGTAACTAATATGGGGAAAAGGTATTTGAAAGCCAAATTTTTATAACTCATCAATCAACATGCTTTCGGCGTAAAAAGATTTTAAATAAAGTCCGCAGTTTTTTTTTAATATTATATTTATATATCGTCACGTGGAGACAAATCACGTCACGTGCCTGACACACTGACAATGTTGTAGTTTAATTGGGTAATTAACTTATTAGGTAGTTAACTAATTATGTAATTTATTAATTAAAAAACAAATTTAATATATTTTTCCTTTCATGCATCAACTATTTTTTCATTATCTTTAGCCAATGCCTTCCATTTTTACTTAAAAAAAAAATGTTTAGGAAACATTTACTAAACATTTACGAAAAATACTACATTTGTAAAACAGTGCAGACGATTTGATCATCATGGTAAATGAGTTTACGTATAACTTGCCTAAATTAATGCAATTAATATGTTTCTCTAAGATAATGTCATAAAATAATAAGTTCTTAATAAGTTTTAGTTTTTTGGGCACGGTTGACTTTTCTGTGGAATGGGGCATTCTATGGATTGACAAGATTTTTTTTATTTTAAACTAGCTGATATACCCGGTGTTGCTCGAGAGTCATTTATATAAACATTTTAACATACACTTCTCGATTAAATGTTTTTTTAAAATCAGGAATAATGAAAAACATGTTAAATTTTATTTGTAAATTACCGTTATAAAGTTAATTGAACGAACAATAATCCAAAAAAGTTTTGGAAAATTTTTGTTGTTGGTGGTTCCATCTTTTGCGGTGAACTAATTGAATTCAAAGAAGGGTTACGAAAAACATATTTTAAAAATTAAAACGAATTTTTATATTTACTTAATCTTAAAGCAAGCACAATAACCTTTTCAACAAAATAAAAATTATGGTGGGACACAATGCGTCCTTGAGATATGAACATTGTAACGTCTAAACAAAGATTTATATTAAAAAATATATTGAACTTTTTAACAAAAAAATTTTAATGAAATATATTAAAAAGAGCGGAGTTATTGGCATTAAAATGAAAAACTTTGATTTTCATACAATTTTTTTCTCATTATTAGCTATCAATGTTTTATGAAAAATTCGTTGTACTAAAAATGATTGTACCTACTAAAATTTCTATTAGCTGCATTTTTTCATTGGAGATCAGGAACATATAATCGCATTTGCAAGCAAAGCAAAAATTACAAAGAATCCACATTTAAATTGATCCAATTCTATGTTTTTAAGTGTTGATGACGCTAGATGACACTGCGACTGAAAAAACTGGCAGTACTGCATTATTTTACTTTTTAAAAGTTTGGTAGCAATAGCATTTTCGCAAAAAATTTCGCAAAACTTATCTGCTAGCTGCATAAGAACATCAGATATTATTCTGTAAGCAGAAAATAGCGCCACCTTTCTGTAATCCCAAACATGTGAGGTTAAATTTGAAGAAACTTTTAAAAAAACTTTCAGCTATTCACCGAAAGGTGTATAGTTTGTACCCACATTTCTTACAAGTGTGGCGCCATCTATCTGTGAATTTAACGCACAGATCAAAACTAATGAAATAATTGTGCTGACCAGATGCGCATATGTTTTATTATATCGCCATGTAGCTAAAACTGATTACATGAAAATATTAACTTTTACAGCATTCTTATTCACAGTCATCTTTTCGATAAAATTGTGATATATATACAACATTTAAAGTACCATTGATAAAGAACTAAGTGACAACGGTGACACAATAGTGAGAAAAAATAGAGCCATCACGGGGGGGTCGGGGGTGGGTAGGCAAAAAACTAAGTAGATTACTATAAGGAAGATTTTATACAAACCAAATTGTGTGTAATTACTCTAGACACACAACTGCATTCTGAGATAAATGGGGACGTTCAAACTATATAGAGAATTTTAACACAAAACTAAGTTTTATTAATAGTCAGGTATGAAAAAATAGATTTTTAGCCATAACTTTTGATTGGAAAGAGATATTGGGGTAATTTTTACACATAAATTATTTTTTGTAGACTTTTTTGTAAAAAATATAAAAACAACATTTTGGAAAAAATAAATTTCGCGAAAAAAATCAAATTGGGTACCCTTGATGTTTTGATGACAAAACAGTAAAATAATTTTTGCGCTTAGCTGGAAGAATTTTTGCAAATAAATGCTATGTCATATAAAAGGAAGCCAGATGTGCAATTTTTAATTGATTTCATTTTTACAACAACAACAATTTTTGAGTAATTTTTTGAGTAAAAAGTCAATATTTTGGACCATTTTTGACATAATCATAAAACATATATACACTGACTTAACGGTACAGTTCAACCTATTTTTGTGAAGTGATTTTATTGAACTTTTGAACAAAATAAATTTGAATGAAATATATTACTGGACAGCGGAGATATTTGCATCGAAAGACCAAACTTTGATTTCGTTTTTTTCTCATTCTTAGGCAACGATGTTTTATGAAAAAGTCGTTGTACTGAAAATTTCTCCAATTTTGAAGATATGTGAATGTTTTTGATGTCAAAATAACAGAAATTTTTTAAAATTAAATACAGAAAAATCTCCGATGATAAAAAGTTTTATAATAACAAAATTACCGTTAGTTAAAAAATTTCAGAGGAGGCGTGGCAAAAACTAAGTATGTAACATTTTAAGTTGGGATGCCTAGTTTGAGCAAAATCCGTTGAGCCGTTTAGATTTGTATAAAGGTCAAACAAACAAACAAACAAACAAACAAACAGAAAATGAGTTTTATTACTATAGATAAGATAAAATTTATTGGATTGGCCGGTTTTTTAGAGCACTTTGAAGAGCTAAAAATGTGAAACAAAACGCTATTAAAAATTTACATGTTCGCCATTTTTCTAATTTTTAACTATTATATATAATATATATGTATGTATAATATATAATGTAAGATATGTTAAGTTCAAGTTCCAATAATTATAACATAATTTATATAATTTTTTTTTGTTTTTTTATATCAGTTGATATCATAGATGGGCACTTTGCAGTACCAGTAAAATTGCAGTAAAAATAAATTTTTACTGATAATGAAATTCAATTTGCATTACCAGTAAAATTTTACTGATTACTGAAAAAAATTGCAGTAAAAATAAATTTTTACTGATTACTGGGAAAAAATTGCAGTACAAATAAATTTTTACTGATAATGAAATTCAATTTGCATTACCAGTAAATTTTTACTGATTACTGGAAAAAATTGCAGTAAAAATAAATTTTTACTGATAATGAAATTTAATTTGCATTACCAGTAAATTTTTACTGATTACTGAAAAAATTTGCAGTAAAAATAAATTTTTACTGATTACTGAAAAAAATTGCAGTAAAAATAAATTTTTACTGATTACTGAAAAAAATTGCAGTATAAATAAATTTTTACTGAATACTGAAAAAAATTGCAGTAAAAATAAATTTTTACTGATTACTGAAAAAATTGCAGTAAAAATTTATTTTTGCAATTTTGTTCAGTAATCAGTAAAAATTAATTTTTACTGCATTACTAAAAAAAATTGCAGTAAAAATAAATTTTTACTGATTACTGAAAATATTGCAGTAAAAATTTATTTTTGCAATTTTATTCAGTAAGCAGTAAAAATTTATTTTTATTTAAATTTAAATTTTTACTGCAATTTTTTTCAGTAATCAGTAAAAATTTATTTTTACTGCAATTTTTTTCAGTAATCAGTAAAAATTTATTTTTACTGCAATTTTTTTCAGTAATCAGTAAAAATTTATTTTTACTGCAATTTTTTTCAGTAATCAGTAAAAATTTATTTTTACTGCAAATTTTTTCAGTAATCAGTAAAAATTTACTGGTAATGCAAATTAAATTTCATTATCAGTAAAAATTTATTTTTACTGCAATTTTTTCCAGTAATCAGTAAAAATTTACTGGTAATGCAAATTGAATTTCATTATCAGTAAAAATTTATTTGTACTGCAATTTTTTCCCAGTAATTAGTAAAAATTTATTTTTACTGCAATTTTCTCCAGTAATCAGTAAAAATTTACTGGTAATGCAAATTGAATTTCATTATCAGTAAAAGTTTACTGCTTCTAGTAATGCAGTAAATATTTACTGCAGTGTGCCCATGTATGGTTGATATGAACATACTGTGCAATGGAGACCGTTTTGGTACCTTCTTTTCAACGTTCTGTGTGATGGCGTATTGACACATTACATTACACTTTTGTGAACCAAAAAAAAAATTATTTTCCTATACTTCAAGTATCAATAAATAACTGTTAAAAAACTCAAGGTATTCATTTGCTTCCTTCTATGCAAAAAAAAAAAATAAAGAACATCGCCGTGTTTTTGAACCTTTAGATAAGAACCTGCCCTTAGTTTTTGCTTTTAATACTTTTCAATGAATCTGTACTAATGGCCTTTGTGACTCTTTTTCAACGATTATAAATTGAAAATAATCTGAAAAACCAAAACCATTTGAAATAAAATAAAATCAAACAAACTGCAGGAATATATGTAAAAAGAGAATAACTATTTTTTCACATATGGACTGGCAGAAAAGTCAACCGTGACCAAAAAATTTAGACTTATTACGAACTTGTAATTTTCTGATATTATCTATGAAAAACATTTTAATTTTATTAATTTTAGCAATTTTTACATAAATTCATTTACCATGATGAGCAAATCGCCTCACTGTTTCACAAGTATAGTTTTTCGTTTTCGTAAATGTTTAGTAAACTTTTTTGTTTTAGTAAAAACGTAAAGCATTGGCTAAAGATAATGGAAAAAATGTTTGAGGCAAGGAAAGAAAACAGAAAATCAACACAAAAATAACTTTTGACTTTTTTTTGAGAAAACATTGAATATTTTAGAGGCTTTTTAAAAAGAATATATAACATAGAATTGTTAAAATACCAATAAATATTTTATCATTGTTCTATAGGAATTTAAATGAACTATCAGTCAAAGAAAGTTTGAGGGAAATCGATTAGAAAATAGCGGAGATATTTGCTTACGAAATAAACAAATTTAATTTTTAATAGTTTTTTCTCCTTCTGAGTCGAGTTGTTGCCCCTAAAAAAATGCGTTGTACTAAGAAAATTTTTAGTTTTCAAGATATCGCAATGGTTTTATCGCAACAAAATAACGGGATTTTTTTTTAATATAATAGTTGTAAAAAATATTGTAATGAAAATGTTTTCGTATACTGTAATTTTTTTAAGCAACAATTTTTTATACAAAAGTACGTTATATTGAGAACATTTATAGTTTTCATGATATCACAATAATTTTGATGACAAAATAAAGGAAATTTTTACAAATTTACTATTTGTTAGAAATCTTATTATCACAATATATATTCATACATGCTACACTGTTAAAACTAATTTTTATTTTAAACACTGCCTTAAAATCATCAATAGCCTTAATTTCATCGTCGTCTTTACATTAAGCTTATGCAGCCTTAATTTCAGACAGTAGAAAGTTAAAATTCAAAATTTTAAAGCGTGTCTGCTTCTCTTATTTTCAGCAGGACTCATATTAATTTGACGTATAGGGTTAAACTTTTGATTTGAAATTCAATGAAATTCAATGAAGAAAAGATTATTTGTAAAAAAAGACACAGTTTCGATAGTATCGTAAGTATAAAAAGGAATTCTACCTTTTTATACAGTAATAGAGAAAAATTCTGGTTTTTTCATGTATATTTTTCATGTATTTCATCTTCTAAATAAAAATTATTCAAAAACAAATTTGTTGTTGTTGTCCGTCTTTAAACTTACCTGATCTAAAAAGCTCAAAAAATTTGTTTTGTTTTATAAAAAGTTTTCGTTTGATATTTATGGTGATGAATTTGTTGTTCTTTTTCATTTGTTTTGTTGGTTAAAACTAAATGAAATTCAAAGTTACGTTTATTTAATGGAAGTAAATATGGGTAAATTTGAATTATTTATTTTTCCCTGTAGTAAAAAGCACATACATATATGTATTAGGGCGGGTCAAATTCTGGCTCAGCGAAATTCGTAAAATACATGTAATTTCAAGACTTTTTCTCCACTACAGCATATACAAATTCTGAAAAAAAGCTGTGCGGACTTTCGTAAATAGATTCATACACATACATTCATACATTCATATTTTATAATTGAGAACAAAATCTATTTACGAAAGTCCGCACAGCTTTTTTTCAGAATTTGTATATGCTGTAGTGGAGAAAAAGTCTTGAAATTACATGTATTTTACGAATTTCGCTGAGCCAGACCACCAAAAAATTCGTCCATACAAATTGACCCGCCCTAATATGTATATTTTAAAAGTAATTCAAAATTAAAATTTTAGCTAACAAAATAAATTTTTAATATGGAAAGAATATAATGCATAATAAAAATAGTTGGAATTTATTATGGTATTTAAAAACTAAATGTAGTTTTTTTAAACACAACGCATGCTTGGTAACGCATGTGCAAATTTGCGTAGTAGTATACATTAGGGCGGGTCGATTTATTTTTCGACAATTTCCCTATGATTTCCGTATTCTATGGGTTATTCCATGAAAATTTGCCAAAGGAACCCTACCTCTATCGTTAAAATCGAGTCCCCTACTTTTTGTTGGTAAAAAGTTCAAAAGTTACGGGCATTTTTGTCCAAATTTTGGAGCATTTTTCAATTTTTTTCATGATTTTGTCCAAGAATATTACTTTCATGGCCATTTTTTTGGCTCAATTTTTTTGACTTACGAAGCTTACGAACTTTACGTTACGACTGGACTGATTTGCGCTTTACATTATTGGCATATTTTTTCACAGGGTGCACACAAAGGGGAAAAAAATCAAAAAGTTGGTTTTATGTGTTATTTTGTTTTAGCAATATTGCATGAATTAATCAACCGAATTCGATAAATTTGGGCTTAAACTCTTCGTTTTGAATTGTAAATTGAATTAAATAATGGATTGCGCCAAAAAAATGGCCATGAAAATAATATTCTTGGACAAAATCATGAAAAAAATGGAAAAATGCTCCAAAATTTGGACAAAAATGCCCGTAACTTTTGAACCGTTGGACCAATGTTGGAGATTTTTTTTTTGTAAATTGATCAAAATGAGCTCACCTTTCCAACTGGCGATTAAACCCGATCGATAGTTTTTGAGTTATGGATGTGAACGTGTAGGTAATATTTCATACGAACGTCAATTTGGGAACAAATCTACCAACAAAAAGTAGGGGACTCGATTTTAACGATAGAGGTATGGTTCCTTCGGCAAATTTTCATGGAATAACCCATAGAATACGGAAATCATAGGGAAATTGGTGAATTTTTTCACTCCCTACAACTCGACCCGCCCTAGTATACATACATGCTGAAAATAAACATTCGCTTTATTCGTACTCCAACTCATGGCAGAATAACCAGGTAGGGCCGACTCAGAGAGGAATGAAGTAGAAAGCAGAGAAAAGCGAGCTAGTTGTCAAATACAGCTGTTCATGTCGAGTAAAAATCAAGAACATCTTAAAAAAATTTCAGCGATCTAATCCAACAACAATTACCAAGCAAATTAAAACAACGACGCACAGAAAAGAGCAAGATCACATCGGTTGAGCAGCGTTAGAGGGGATGAACCGAATCGCCCACAGAAAATAAACAGAACTTTGCTTACTATGTCCCGCTTTTCATTCGTTATACACGAAAATTCTCGAGCTTGCGGTGAAAGCAATTATTGCTCTGGTAGTAAGATCTCTTTGTCCCGTTTTTCACTCGGCAATAATTGCCTTTGCCGCAAGCAGTTTCTGGATTATTCGCCCGCATGAGGGGGCTTACGAAAGTCCCCTTTAAACCCGAGTAGTCTACAAATTACTTTCGGCAAAAGCAATTATTGCTCATAGAATTGCCGGGTAAAAAACGGCCCTTTGCAGCGCATGCAGAACCAAAACAACAATATCAGCAGCTAGAAGCAACGTTGCCATTTATGTTGAAAAAATCCCATTCGTGGTAATTTTTAATTGCCCTTAGAAATTTTTGTTTTTGGGAAATCCTATTAAATATTTTAATTCAGCGTGGTATTTTTTAATTGGCGTGGGAATTCAGTGGCGTATTTTTTTAATTTCCGTAGGAGTTTGGTAATATTCTTCTTAAAATTTTTTTCTTTTTTAGTAAGCAAAACTTCGTTGTGACATTTCTAAATATTTTTTAAATTGTTTGTGCATATGGGACTTATTGTGGTATTTTTAATGCGAATGAGATTTTAAATGCATATGGAGTTTGTGGTGGTATTTTTAGAACGCGTGGTATTTTTGTGGTAATTTTAAATGATCGTGGGATTTTTTTGATATTTTTTTTATTGTGGTAGAAACTTTTTTGTTTATGTAATTTTTGTTGTATTTAATTTATGTTCCTGTGAAAAAAGTAACTTTTTGTCGGAATTGTTTTATATTTTAACTGGGAACGTTGGCTAGTAGTAGTACATTTTTTTGTAGCCACATACTGGCTATCTAACTACATGCATCTGTATTCCCTATTGTATTACAACCCAACAAGCCATGAATGTCACTGTGCCAGCTAAACGGTACTTTAAATGGTAGCGTCTGATTTGCTGATATGAAAACGACAGGTTTCTGTACCTTTAAACCGTTGTCTATATAATTGTAAAGTCCTTTTTTATATTTATCAAGAATCGAATTGAAATTTATGTCATATTCGCTTGATGTGTTCTTGTCCTTTTTCCCTCTCTTTTTCACCCGTTCGCCAAAAAACGCTGAAATATGCATTGAATCTTGTATTGAAATCAAGGTAGTGCAATTAAGTTGCCGTTTATTGTTTAGTTTATTGTTGCAACTAAATAAAAACCATTTCAAGAAAAATTTACAATTGTTTAACAACAAATAAAATTAATATACAACTTAAAGATTTCTATATGACCTCGTTATTTATTGTGTTGATTTTCTATGACTTAAATGCAAATTCTAATTGTTTGATAGTTTAAATCATTCTTGATTTTAAATACAAATTCTAGTTGTTTGATAGTTTAAAATCATTTATTGTCAGGTTAGAACAATGAATTGCTCTAACTAGTTCAGCTAATCAGCTAACTAATTAATCAGCTGGTGATGTTTTTTTTTTCTTTTCATATTGAAAATGTTTTGTTGTTATTTCTTTGAAAAAAATTCGTTAGAACAATGTATTGTTCTAACCTGACCTAAAGCTCAATAAACAATTTTAAACTATCAAACAACTAGAATTTGTATTTAAAATCAAGAATGATTTAAACTATCAAACAATTACAATTTGTATTTAAATTATAGAAAATCAACATTAATATACAACTTAATAAATGGTACGCTTATATGAAACACACAATGCATATATCGCTGACAACGAAACGGTCCGCTTCAGTGCTTTAAAAAGTGCACACCGAGCCGATTGGCTATCTGGGAAACGAAAAAATGACAGCAACTGATGTACAGTCATGTGAAAATAAATAGGGACACCTATGAAGCTGCATGAATTATATACAAGGTGCCCCAGATATAGCATTAATTCCCTCGGCTAGTGATTCTTCTTGATAAGGCTAATATAACAATTTATGGAGTTTCCTCTCACATTGTAAAAATTTCAAGGTACAGGGTGTTCACCATAAAATGAAAAATAATATTTCCTATTTTAGAAAAATACCATCTTTTTCATCAGTGTATCAACCATTTTCGAGTCATGTGCTGTAGCGGAGCTAAAATTTTGAGATTATTTAACGAAATAGCAACAAATTTTGTATCTTTTTTTTTAGCGGAGCTGCTATCATCCAAAGTTAGAATTAGAAAAAACTGTTGACTAAGTGTATTTAACATGAAAAACAGAGATTTTAAATTTTGACGATTACAGCTCCGCTAAAACGAAAGATACAAAATTTGTTGATATTTCGTTTTATAATCTCAAAATTTGAGCTCCGTTGCAGCACATGACACGAAAGTGGTTGACATATTGATGGGAAAGTTGATATTTTTTCTAAAATACAAAATATTATTTTTTGTTTTATGGTGAGTTGTTTAGATTCTAGATCAATAATGCTAAACACGTACCAAAACCGTAAAACACCCTGTGTCTTGAAAGTTTTACAATGTGGGAGGAAACTCCATAAAGTTTTATACTCGCCTTATCTGGAGGAACCACCATCCGAGGGAATTAATGCTCTATCTGTTGCACCTTGTATGTAATTCATGCAGCTTTTAGTATAAAAATACAGGTGTCCCTATTTATTTTCACATGACTGTATATTTATATATGTATGATTATCATACATATTAATAAAAAACAACAGCAACAAAAGCAGCACAACAACGAACGATGTGATTACGAACCAAACAAGCAAACACAACAACAACAACAACCTTAAAAACAGCATAAGCAGCTACTGCAACTAAACAGCTAAGCAGCTTGTGCATTTCTTATACCAATAGATGAATTTTTCATCTTCTTAGATTTTGCTATTTTATTAGATATTCGTTTTATTCCCACTAAAACTGATATTTTGGCATTTTTTTTCTTTGTACGATGAATATTAAAGGCTGTAGGTATACCCCAAAGTGTCAAATATCACTTTGAAAAAATTCGTGAAAATGACCCCCATACAAACCGCGCTGTAAGACGTAATTCTACGCTAAAAAAATTGTTTTATTTCACCTGCTAAAGGTGTGTACTTTTAACATGCTGGCACTTAGTTTCAGATTGTTTGTGCTGCTTTTTCACTAATAATAAGGGCTGGAATTCAGGGAAGCTACTGCTGCTTTTACAATTTAACTGCCTTAAAATAAGACAGTATTGGATGCTGGTTTGCAGCAAATACAGGCGAGTGTAATTCAGCGAAAGCTGTCTTAAAGGTGTTGCAGCTTACTTTAAGACAGTTTTTTCACCTAATAATAAGATTTACTTTTTACAGTGTACATAAAAAAATTTTGTCTAAATTTCCATCTTACATCATGTTCTCCATCTCTTATAGCTTAGCTCTTATTTTTCATCAATCTAAAATATAATCATACTGAGCAGCCAAATCTTTCATTCGATACCTCATTCACCATTCTACCTCTTCCTAGCCCTGAGATTCCTTACTAAAAATAATAAAAACTATTAATATATACGATTTTTTAAACAATTCCTTTCTGTAACTAAAAAGTCCTGACGTCCTAGAGAAAATGTGAGAACGCAGTTTTACTATTCTTTGCCTCTATTTTCACGTGTATACGGTTTACTTCGTGTGTGAAAAATGTTTCCCATAATTGTTGTACGGTGATGGTAGTTTTCTCATCACCTATGACTCGATGCAAGTCTTACAACGAAAAAATCATTAAACTTTTTAAGTGTTCACCTTAAGTGCTGAATACATCTCAAAACTATAAAATGCCTAAAAGAATTCACTTAAAATTCTTTGTAAAATTTGTACCTTTGAAAAACAGCTCTATATCATTCCGACTTTCAACGAAAAACACAAAAAAATTTGTATATTGTTTATTAAGTGTGAAAACGAGCTAAAAGTTTGGAATCTAATTTAAATTTTTTTTATGTTTTACGCATGAGCATGAGCTTGCATAATTTATTACTTGGCAGTGACATCGCTGTGGTTGGCATGCACGTGTGTGTTTCTGTGTACTTGTGTGTGTTACCACCATGTCTGTTTGTCTCTGGTTGTTCGCCTGTCTAAGCCGCTGTCTAATTGTCTTGTTTGTTTATAACTTGTACAACATCTCGTGACTTTTCAAAATTTTGTGACGCAGGCACCCCCTCACTTCAAGCAGCTAAACACAAAAAGAACTCTCAGACTCATTTGCATCTTAAAAGATTTACATTTAAGCGGAGAGAATTGTTTGTAGATAGCTGTTATCCATCGCTTGTTTTATTTGCTGCTTATGCTAGTATATTGTAGCTAAGGGGGGCGATACATTAATTTGACAAATTATTATTTTTTTTTTAAATATTTTTATTACTTGGAGCTCAAAAGTTCCCAAAATTTAATTAGAATTTTACTGCCTCTTTAGCTTTGAAAATCGGCCCCGCCAATTCAGAGATTAAATACCTGCCATATTTTTTAAGATCTCAACTTTGGCTCGCTTTCTATTATTGAAATACAAAATATATATAAAAAAAATGTATTTTGGTATTGTCAAATACCTTGAAATTCATAAAAGATCAGTTGAAATTCAGAAAAAAAAAAATGGTATGTTCAAAAAATTAAATTCACTTTCCAACTTTACGATTTCAATTCCAGATCATTATCGTATGATTTTCATAATAACACTGCTTAACAGCTAAAAAATAGAAAGAACGGCATATAAATGGGTGTGCTAATTTGAACCTCTTGAACACAAATATCTCTATAATATTTTTACATTTGAACACATAAAAAAAAATTGAAATTAAATAATATTTTTGGTTGGATGTTAAAATTAACATATCCCATAGAGTCCCTACCCTAAAAAAATTATCTTAAGATTTTAAATGGTGTTCTTCGGAATCAATTACTTTACCATAAGGGATGGAGCCCCCACCAACCCAGCCCCGTATCTAGAACCCAAACCACAAGCATCAAGATTTTTTTTTTAACTGCAATCAAAAACTTTAAAAAAAAAACAAGTGTTGTGTTGTATAAAAATCTAAATTTTTCATTCATTTCACTTGTTTTTATTAAAGTTTAATATTACATATAATATAAATATAAGATCAGTAGGTTATATCAAAAAATTGCACTTTTTAATTTTTGGCTTCATTAAATCTTCACAATATTAAGGGGGCATGATGGTTTCCGAGTCAAAAAAGAAACAAAAGTTTTGTAATTTGTTTCTCAGTTCTGAGTGAATATAATTACTAAATTAATTAAATAAATCAATTATAAATTTCTAAATAAAATTATAAATAAATTTCTTGTACACATTAAAGAGCTATCTTTGGAGAGTATGAAGCACCGCCGGTAGATCGGAGGCGATTCAAAAGAAAAAAACGTCGTGAAGAAAAAAAAATATGCCCTCATAGTCAGTGTTGCCAGTATATTTATGTATAATTTTCCACAAACACATGAAAAAATGTACTCTATCCCTTTTAAAATTTTTAAAATTCTATAAAATATCTTTCAAACAAAACTTTTTTAGGTATAAAATTTATTGAATTATTAAAAAACAGCACATGTTTGTTAACAGAAACATACAATTTTTGTTATAACCAGGGCTAGGATTTCGATAACTTGTCGCCTTTTTTCTGCTGTTTCTAAGAAATTTCCTGGTTATTAAGAAGTTTAATTTATGTTTCCTAAATTGTATATGTGAAAAGTATTTAGAAATTTTTTTCGTAAGTTTTCATCGTTTTTCGCCGTTATTTGTTTTCAGGTTATTTTTACTAATTTCAAAGTATTTTTTGATAATTTATCGCAATTTTCAGGTTATTTTATTTTAGTAATTTTTTTTTTTGCTAATTGTGTTTTTCAGGTACGTAGAGTGTTTTGGTGCTCTCTATTTAGATTAGTGGCACTGAAACTGGGCTCTTAAGAGCGAGCTCTCTCGTTTATTACGTATTCTTACGCTTAGTCGCTATCACTGTTGCCAGATTAGCGAATTTCCCGCCAAATCAGCGGATTTTTATGTTATTTGGCGGAATAAATTATCAAAAATCCGCTAGCGAAATTTTTGGCGAATGTTTTACTTGTTGTTTATTAAATTTAGCTATATTATGATTAATTTTGAGGATGGTTGAGCTCTTCTTCGTTAACAATGTTTTAAAAGCAGTCAAAGAAGATATTTTGACTTTTTTTGAAAATTTGTGGCTATAGCGATGACCATATATCGAAAATATTAAATCAGTTTCAACAAATTAACCTTTTCAAATTTAATAATGTAATAGAACTTATAATACAACTGATTTTTGGTTTTAAGTACTTGAATACAAGGATGCAGCTGAAAATTTAATTTTTGAGAAGCTGTCAAACTTTTCACTGCACCTTGGTCAAACGCTCATCTTGAACGAGCGTTTAGCCAGCACAATATTGTGAAGTTCAGAATAAGAAATCGCTTACAAATTGACACAGTTAATTGCATTTTGAATGTTTAGTAAGTATTTATTGTATATCTCTTCAAAAAAAAATTAGTAGGTAATCATTTAATTTTTAAGATACGGCTTCAGGCAGTATTCTAGTGTATTCTCTTTTGACGGTCGATAAAAAAAACCAGTTAATATTTTTAGTATCCTTTTTTTTATGATATGTCTATTAAAATTTTAATAATACAAAACTAAATTAAAAAAAATTTAAAGTTTAAAAATAAAGCCTGTTACGCGCAAAATCTCTCGCTTGTCGAAATCGAGTTTGGCCGACTCAGTGGGTGAGGCCGTGGGTATTTTTTTGTTGTTGATAATTTTGGGCGCCACGCGATTCACCCAATTCCGACCGGCTCAAATTATCGCGATCCTTGAGAACCGTAGCGAATTCAATAAAACAATTCCAAATTTAAGTTCAAATACAAAATCTTTAAATTTATTTATAAATAATCAATTAACCCTTAACCCTAACTATAACACTCCTGTCGCAAACAATCGATTTTTTACCCTAGGCTCACAATTTTCATTACCATATAAAAATCCAAAATAATTTCTTAATGTCTAATAATGGGAATTTAATCATAAGTTACACAAGAAAAAAAATGGCGTTAATCAAATATTTAATAATTTATCACAAATACTTTTGTGCGACAAGGTTGCCACCTGCTCAGTCGAGAGGGGGTGGGTTCAAATCATCAAGCTGGAACGCGAAGGTTAACAAAACTAAACCCACTTTGGGGCCGCACTCTAGTTGCGGGTTCAAGGAGAGGGCTTGAACCCTCACACGATTTTACTAAGTAAAATCACTGTTTACCTGTCATGTCCGAACTAGGCTCGAGCGCGGGGGGCCTAACCAGGGAATTTGGCGGGAAAAAAAAGGACAGAGGAAAGCGCATTGAGTTTATAACTAGGCACGAAGTGAAAAAGCTGGAAAATCGATAAGTAAAGCACGGAAAGAAAAGTTTATAAGAAAAATTAGTTTAAGCACATTCGAAAAATGTAAAAAATGATCAATTAAAGCACCACTGCTACTGACGCAGCACCGACACTTGGAAAATACTCCCTGATCTAAAGCGGGGTCCTGTCTTCCTTAGTGCTTTCCTTAGACTCTCTTAGGCTCGAAGGTCCTTTCAGCTTCCCAATACCACGTCCTCCGTAGTCCTTTTACCTCTATCGATATATTTTACTTTATTTTTTTTTTTTAATTATTTTTGTGTCACCACTTTCACAATCACTTTTCGTCACTGTCCAGAACGAACTGAACTACCACTCGGCATCAGACCGGCGAGTTGTTACGTTCCACAACCTGGGAATCGAAACACCGCCATCTTTAACTATGCAGATGCGGTTTCGCAACAAAACCGGTATTCCACGGGGAAGTTTTTACTCACACCTATTTTTAAAATTCATCAATTGAATTTTTGGGTGGTTTTATTTATACTTTTAAATAAAAATCTTCCTACCCGCCAAGGTAAACACAACCTGGCAGCATCTGCAATAGTGTTAGTGTGGCAACCTTCCGCACCTCCAGCACACAGTGGCAACTTCCATTGTGACTTACTCTTGAGTTTTACTCTCAGTATAGGGTAAATTTCATACCAATCAAAATAAGTTTTATTGTATGTAATATTTAGGAAAAAAAAATAAAAAAAGGTTAATGGCTAATAGTTGGAATCTTTAGTTCCACAACAAAAAATTGTGAAATATTTTAAAATTGGAATTGAAAAATTTGACGCGTATAAAATTCATGGATGTTAAGTATATTCTTCTTTCCGTGTAACAAAAGGTTTAAAAATAATGAAGTAACTTAATTTTGGATTTAGATTTAGCTTAGTAAAATGTCCATTTCCAACTCTAGCGAGAGCATTAAATTATCTGCGACTGCAGATTGCAAAAATCAATATTACATTAAAAAAAATAACACAGCAAAAAATAACACCGTTTCTTTGACTCAAGAAACAATAGAACAGCGATTTTTCTTTTCAAAAAAAATTAATTAAAGGAAAAATTTCACGACCAGGATTTGAACCCGGGACTTCCGCGTGATATGCAAGTGACTGAACCTCTGGTCTACCGTGACCCTTGTTGCTCGATGGTCTAAGGCTGCTTGTAACCGAGCGTAGGTCGGCATTTAAATAACGATATTAAGCCACGCCGTGATACGGAATTATATAAAAATCCACTTAATGGAAAAATCTCAGGACGTAGTAATCGTATCTATAAAGAAAATATACGTGTTAGCCACTTTTCGATCTATGTCCTGGGGCTTTCTTTTAGTTTTCCTACCTTGCACTTGGATTCTCTCATAAGCCTACAACGGCTGTGATTTCCTCAGAGCAGGTGACTCCAATACCTAATCTCCTCAATGCAGGTGACTCAATTGCCTTATTTGCTTTAATAATTCTAAAATAAATTTCTGTTTTTAATTTGCCATAATTTATATTTAAATTCTTTAAATCACCTTTTCTTCTAAACAAACAACATATGTCGGAACCCTTAAAAAAAAACTTATCCAGTAAGAACACACTCAGGTCACCTTGCAGAAATAGTCACACTGTCACCATAATAAAAAAACTCGACTTCTTACCG